>CM033735.1:43911936-44511936 GCA_019671005.1 Hibiscus mutabilis | reverse complement strand
ATTATAAATCATTTCCATTATCCCTTCACTCCTAAATTCTAATCATCTTCGTCCATCATTAATAAATTGCAATCCTCTGAGCTCCGACCGGTAAGGACTGTGAAAACTCAGCGTCAGAGGTTATGCCATTGAAAGAAGAGCCGCTAGAATCCGATCCGGACCGGAAAACCCATCCTCCGCTGCCTATTGGAGTGGTCCCGGTCACCATGCAGGTTCAGCGGATGCCAATGCAAATCCCTGTCTCCACACTTGTTACCGCCGCTAAACGCTCCTACAACAAGGACCGACACACAAAAGTCGAAGGCCGCGGTCGAAAAATACGAATCCCCGCCGCTTGCGCCGCCAGAATCTTCCAGCTGACTCTTGAACTCGGCCATAAGTCTGATGGGGAAACCGTCAGGTGGCTCCTCGAACATGCTGAGCATGCTGTTATTGAAGCTACCGGTACCGGCACCGGCACCGTAACTGGTATCGCTGTATCAGTAGGTGGTACCCTCAAGATTCCCACAACATCAGCCACAAACACCCTCAATAATTACAATAGTGATAGCCAAATAAATGACGGTATCACAAAGAAAAGAAAGCGGCCGGCGAACAGCGAGTTCTGCGATATAAATGATGGAATCTCAGCCGCAGTTTCACAACAAAACAGCAGCAGCAGCAGCAGTTAGTAGCGCAGTATTCAGGGCTAGCACCGGTCGCCCCGCAAGCTCTGGTACCGGTGTGGACGGTCGGAAACACGGGCGGATCCACATGTTACACTAATAGGTCGGGGCACACTCTGAATTTTTCAAAATTTACATATTTATTTTTATTTTTTTTAATTTTTATGAATTAATTTTTAAATTTTATAATTTGTGTCCAAATTCTGTTCATCCTCAAAAATATTTTGATTTGTGCCCACTTTTTTTTAAAAAAATTCTTGATCGGAAATACTGGAATGATGGTACCAGCAAATGCATTTTGGATGATCCCACAGTTTACCGCTACGGCGTCCGGTAATGGGACAACTAATCAGCGGCCGTCGCTGCAGTTATGGGCTTTCTCGCCATCTTTAACACCGGTTTTTAACATGGCCGCAAGGCCCACATCTTCATCCATTTCGACAAGTCAAGTTCAAGCTGCTGTTAGCGACGGTGTATCAACTTCGGCCGTGAATACAAGCAGTAGTACAGCAGTGGTGGTAAAGAAGTCAACAATGGCGCCAAGCGTGAATTCCGGTGGTAATGGTGGCGGTAGCACTGGGGTTAAAGCTCAGATGCTTAGGGACTTTTCATTGTAGATATACGACAAACCAGAGTTGCAGTTTATAGGCCGATCATGGAATCATCCTCAGCAGATGCAAGCTGCTTCTAAGCAATAAATTTCAGAGAGTTCGGTTTTCAGATTCTGAAACTTTGTATTCCAATTAAACAATAACAAAGAAGAAGAAGACACAGTTCTGTAATCTGCGTTTCTGTGAGAAATTGTTCATCTTGCAAGTGTCAAAATGCAGAGTTCATAGTTCTCGATCATCAACGCCATATCTATGCTGTATTGCTAAATTTGATCTCTGCAATTTGTCCTAAACGGTAAAACTTTGATTGTAAACATTATAAAAAACAAATTCTCAATTCTTAACCCTAATACCCTAAATTCTAAACACTAACCTTAAATTCTAATTCCTACAATTTAAACTCCTAAACTAAACCCCTAACCTCTAAATTTGAAAAGCACGTGTAAACGTTTGTTTACACGAATCGTGTATCAAACTTTTTCTCTATACTTAATTCAAAGGTGTATAACTCTATATAACATAACCATATCAAAGCTTCAGATTTTGGAATTCCAAAAGAAACAAAGCAATGACAAATTTTCCATTCATTGTCAAATTTAGAAAGATGCATAAAAATCGTTATAGAAAGATTGAAACTTCAGGCTGTCGCCTATTGTATTACACGTGTAAGTCCGGGTCGTGGAGCGAGTTCCGGTCGGAGTGGTAGGTGGAGTTGGTCTGGACACTGGAACATGTGGTGGGTCCACTACATATCCAGGGGGTCCACGCTCCATACCCCAAAACTATGCATGCCACGCTCCGTAACCATCCCTTTTGTTTGAACAGCCTTTACCCCAAAGTTTGAATGATCATTTCATAACATTTAAAAAATTAATAATTTCGTAATTAAATTAAAAATTCAATAATAATTATATAATTTCTAAAAATTTAATGGTCAAAAAATTATTTCAATATAATTTAGTGATTATTTGTTTTATGTATTCTATTATATATACTATATACTTCATTTGCCAATTGTAAATTATATATAACTCGGGTTCATCAAATTATAGATGTTATTTTCTTTTCCTTTTTGCATGAAAAAAGTGTACAGGCCCTTTTCCCCTTTTGTCCTCTTAAGAAAGAAAACACTCTTTTTCTAGGGATGATCTTTTATTTATTTTTTTAAAAAGTAGAAAATTGAGTGGATAATGAATGATTTGATTTTTTTTTCTTATATGCTTAGTGGGGATGAGCGAGGATTGGATTTGATGATAAATATATCATACTTATTTATATAAATTTTAACGTATTAATAATTTATATTACACGTATTGAATATTATTCATAAAATTTTAGTACTACTTAATATTATTATTTTAAAATTTGACCTTACTGGTTAACCTATTCATAACTCAATTAAAAAAAATTAATTTATAAAATATTTTATTTTTATACATTTATATACTGTTTTAATTATTTTATATCGACGTTTAAATCAGACGATATATAAATGTTTGTGGAAACTGGGAACTAATAGTACTATAGTGGGCCCATATTTTGTATGTATGGGCTCTACTTATGAAATGGTTGGGCTGTCTGCCACATTTGAACGGTTGCCACTATTCTAGTTTGGGTAAACTACATAAATGGCCCCCTACTATTAAAAGTTATAAACTGATCACTTAATTTTAAAAAAAGTGATAGATTGGTCTCTTGTCGTTAAAAAGTAATAATTTAATCCTATTCCTCAAAATTTAGCCTTCGAAATCAATCAAATAGATAAAACAAATCCAAAGAACAAAGAGAAGGAAGTTTAAAACTTGAACGAAGATGCCGAACCTTGAATGTCGTATGTACGAAGCGAAGTACCCTGAGGTGGATATGGCGGTGATGATACAAGTGAAAAACATCGCCGACATGGGTGCCTATGTTTCGCTCCTCGAGTACAACAACATCGAGTGCATGATCTTGTTCTCGGAGCTCTCACGCCGCCGGATTCGTAGCGTTAGCAGTCTAATCAAGGTGGGCAGAACGGAGCCGGTGATGGTCCTACGCGTCGATAAGGAAAAGGGCTACATTGATTTAAGTAAAAGGAGAGTTAGCGAAGAAGATATTCAAGCTTGTGAAGAAAGGTATAATAAGAGTAAGCTTGTTCACTCTATTATGCGACACGTGGCCGAGACTTTGGATATTGTTTTGGAGGTAATTTGTTTATTTTTCTTTTCATTTTTAAAATCGAGGACTGTTTTATTGCTCTATGTGGTTTATGGAACTTCTAGTTTTCTAAATTTGTATAAGATGAATACTTTGTGCCATGTTTTATGGGTGGTGAATTGGTAGTAAATTTGGGGTTTTCTTGATTGATTGAGTGGAATTTTCTCACTGTTCATGGATTTTTGTTTTGAAATTTTTTGGGTGGATTTGATGCCAAATGAGAATAATGGTACTTTTCCAATTTTTTGCTGATTTAATGTTCATGAGGTTAATGCGTGCTTTTTTGTTACCGAAGTATGATAATCAAAAAGTAAAATTTTTGTCCAAAAATCTTAATTTTTTGTTCACTTTAAGATTAAGGTAATAGTTTTGTGGGTGAAAAATTCATGGATTAAGGCAAAGATACCATGCTAATTATCTATAGATATTGCCACTGCCAGTATTGGAAGTAATTTCTGTCATCAGCTGATCAGCATTCAACTGACTGATGCTAACTATTTGTGACAGGAGTTGTACATTAAAATTGGTTGGCCTCTATCCCGGAAATACGGTCATGCTTTTGAGGTAAGAGTGCTGTTTTTGATGTGTTGTATATTTTACACACTGTTATCATTGCCTTGATATTTATGTTTGCAGGCATTCAAAATCATTGTGACTGATCCTGACTCAGTCTTGAACACCCTTACCTGCGAAGTCAAAAAACCTGGCCCAGATGGACAGGAGGTAAACTTTTTATTTGTAAGATTCATGGATCATTATTTCTTCAGTTGTTTGAGTCTCTAACCATTTCTTTCTTTAGGCGACTGAGGTTGTTCCTGCTGTAACTGATGAAGTGAAAGGTGCTTTGGTAAAAAACATCCGGAGAAGAATGACTCCACAACCTCTGAAGATTCGGGCTGACATTGAAATGTAATGTTTCCAGTTTGATGGTGTTCTTCACATTAAGGTATTATTCGCAGAAACTCTATTTTTCTCTGATTTGTTTGTTGGTAACATATATTGTTTTTTGAATTTGCAGGAGGCCATGCGCAAAGCTGAGGCTGTTGGGAATGATGATTGCCCTGTTAAAATCAAGCTTGTTGCTCCACCACTCTATGTTCTTACCACTCAAACCCTTGATAAGGTTAGCTTAATGTCTCTTTTCATCTGTATGCAGTGAATTATTTTACTTTGTCTTTGAAGTTCCAATCCACAGGGTTTAGTTCTGTTAACTCTATTGATTCCAATCCGAGTTTGTTTCCCCTGTTGGAGTTGCCATTTTTTCTTCTCCATGCCAAATTCATGTGCTGAGCCTGATGTTGCCATTGCATGCATGTCTGTCTAACATTTTTGTTTCCTTTTTAAATTGTGTAATTCTTTATTGTGTATTGTTCAGGAGCAAGGCATATCCGTTCTCACTAAAGCAATTACAGCTTGCACCGAAGCAATAGAGTATCACAAGGGAAAACTTGTTGTCGAGGAACAACCTAGAGCAGTGAGCATCCATCTTATCTCATATTTGTCCTTCAATTCAGTGTTAATGTTCTTGCAACGGAGATTCTCGGCATAGATTCATTATTGTCAGTAGTCTTTATTGCATGATTTGAAATTTTTAATCTCTCTCTGAAGTGTCTCACATGATGGATTGATTTTCAGGTGAGCGAACGAGATGATAAATTGCTTGCTGAGCACATGGCTAAGTTGCGTAACGATAATGAAGAGGTAAGTGGCGATGAAGATAGTGAAGAAGAGGAAGACACAGGTATGGGCGAAGTTGATGTTGAAAATGCAGGCCATGGAATAATGGAATGATGCTGCTGCGGCGGCGGCGGCGGCGATAATGAACATGATAGTCACCCTTTTTTGATCAAATTCTATTTGTTTTGCTACTATTCGATTTTAATGGAGAGTATACAGATGTATTACTTATTGATTCAAGTATTGAAAATCTCGGAAGGCGGACTCGTTCAATTCTTCGGCTCCCTGTGTGAGTTTCTTGGAGCCCATTGCCAATTAAGCAATCACTATTCGGTCGTTATTCAAGCCTAGTTGTTAGTACACAACTCTTGAAAGCAAAAGAGAAAACTGGGACTGGTCCATAAACCATCTAACCAAATGGGGCTGCCTACAGATTGTAGTGAAACGAATGGACCACAAGCAGGTAAGATTAAATACGTAGGGCCTAGAGAACCTACACTGTTTATTCGGGTACGACCGAATACCCATGTGCCCATTTCCCACATGAGAGGGTGTCCCATAAACATGCAGAGAGTTTGATTGATTACTATCTGTAAATATAAACCTTGCAAGTTGGAAGAATGAACTTCTGAAACAGTAAAGAGGAGACATAGGCAGAAGCAGAACCTGCCATTGTCCTTTGTCTTTAGGATAGACCTTATGAGCGTGATCACCGGTTTACACCTCTCGACAACCTCAATCAAAGCCCTCAGTTCAGCATTAGCATTTGTGGAGTAAGTGATTTCCAAGTACTAAAAGTCAAAACCATAATTAACAAAGCAATTCATTCATTTTGTTTGCTTTTCAATCTTTTGTCATCAACCTAAACTAGGGTTATGAAACTAGTTGTCCACGTCAAAAGTTGAAGGACTCACGCTTCGATCGAATATTAGGAAGATCAAATTATTAAACTTAAAAATATAAAAACTTATTAATTATTTAAACTCCAAATCGAGTGACAATGCCTACTTTATCTACTATTTAAATTTTATAGGGACATACATTATCATTAGACTAAAATTTTTTTTAAAAATTAAAATTTTTAAAAATTTAATTAAAAAATGTCAATATTTAATAAAAAAATTGAAGAGTCAAACTAATATTTTTAAAAAAATTAAAGAGTTTTATTGTGAATTTTTTAAATTGTTGAAGTCAAGGCCACTTTGGACACTCGCCATACTGTCATTGAGAGTTAAGACCTACCCGTATTATCACGAATATAATTATTAAAAAAAACATTTTTTTTATTTTGAAAAAAACGAGGATCCAATAGTGCTCCACCACTTGACACATCTCACAAGTGAAAAAAATAAAAATAAAAATAAAACAAGATATAAACAAATACTCAGAAAAAAAGGCAAAAAAAATCCAAAACCCCACCACCAAACAAGGATCAGCCACGTGAAACCCACTCAGATAATAATCACTCCAAGGAACGGCGTGGCAAACTCCCATTGGATATTCCCCTGTTTCATCGTACGGACGGATGCAGACGTGTTTCCTACCTTGTACGGACCCACAGGTATAGAGAGAGAGGGAGTGAAGTTTTTAATGGTGTCAGGGGGAGTGTGAAATATCTTCATGCAACCGACAGAAATGTCGCGTGTCCTTTACTTTCACCTCACAGGCTGGTTGTTGCTCCTTTCGGTGGATACCGGACGCGGCGGTTGTCGGTAAAACCCAACAGGTGTCATCTGTTCAAGCTATGAGCACACATCTTCGGTGCATCCTCGTTGTGGAATCACACACAAATGTTTTGGCATTTATTCCCTATTTTTCTTTTTTTGGGAGGTGCCTGTTTTTTCTTCTTCTTCTTCAATTTTACCAAAAGAAGAAAAGGATTAGGTTCTTCACTCCCATAGACTTTGCCTATTATGATATTCATTTTCTACTAAAATATAGAGTTAAAGGAGCTTGCTTGGTCAAGTCAAGTCATTTCTCACCTGCAAAATCTAGGGTTTCTGTTAGATTTTCCATTTCCAAGAGAAAATTTTCTAAAAACTTTCCCAGATTTGTGTAGATTTTTTCACTCATAATCCTTTTCTATATGTAGAAACCTTTTCATTTCCAATCTGGGTATTTTAGTTGTCGACATCAAAACCCATTTTTGAGTTCGGAGAAATTATAAATAGTATATTTCAATTTTCAAGTTTCAACCATAATTTACTTTAAAAAAATTCTGGGTTTGTGTTTGTAGGAATTCATCATTTTTCCTTTTGGCTTGTAGGAGAAAATGGTGAGACAGAAAACCCAGATGAAGAGAATAGAAAATGCAACAAGCAGACAAGTAACCTTCTCAAAGCGAAGAAATGGACTGCTTAAAAAGGCTTTTGAGCTATCAGTTCTTTGCGATGCTGAGGTTGCACTCATCATCTTCTCTCCCAGAGGGAAATTATATGAGTTTTCTAGTTCCAGGTGCGTGATTTTCTCAGCATCTTTGAATCCTGCTCTTAACTTTTCAGTTTATGCTATTGATTTGTTTTTTGCTAATTAAATCTGGGAAGATATTATAAGTTTCGGTAATTGTACTCTATTTAGTCGGTATTATTACTGCAGGTAAGTACTAGGAGTCATTGGTGATCGCAGGCTTTATTTCTGCTTTTCTGATCTCTTTAGAATCAAATCTTAGGAGTTGATTTCGTGATCTGTTGGGTTTCCTTGTTAATGTCTTGCAGATTTCTGATTAGGGTTTAGTTTCCCGGGTAAATATGCATCGATTTTATGACAAAATTTCTTGTTCATTCTGGCTATAAAATCTTGGTTTATGTTCAAATCTGCTATACATAAACTAAACAGGTGATGTAAAGGTTAAAAAAAGTTTCATTTATTTTGAACTAAAAAAGACAAAAAAAATAATATGAAATTGGTAAATTGGAACTGGAACCTGTTGTGTTTGCTGGGGCCTCTGGGCAAGAGATGAGTTTTTGTACATGGGCACTGTCTGCTTGTTTATGTTTTCTTCTTTTTCACATACATATTTGGATTAGATTACAGTGCTGGATAAGTGATTTGCTTTTTCCAAGGTAACCCCCACTATCTTGTTTTTCTTTTTTTGTTGGTGCGAATCGTGTTTGTTCAAGGAGGTGATGATTAAAAATTGTTCTGAAAAACTACTCATCTGTGGAATATTTTATAACCTCAAGGGTTGTTGTTTATATTCAACTTCGGGTTTTGGATGTAGGTCCATATAATTTTAGTGGGCGGTTCACTGGTTCTGAGTCTTCGTTTTTCTTGAAATACATATCCGATACTCCATTGCATGGATATAGGAGTATGACCTCTAAAGATCTTCTAAATGTATGGAAAAACTTAGAAAAAAAAATTAACCATACCTATATCGAATACATACTTGTATTACCTCCAATTCCGAGTAACTTGAAATATCAAGTTGTGATTGAAGGTAACAACAATTTTCAAACTAGCTAAGATTTAGTTGGAAACTTTGTTCCATCATGACTTAATTTATAATGTTTAACGGGCATACATTATATATGAACATGTAACGAAGTTGAAAATGTTTGATTATCTTTGTGAATAGGATCACTCTTTATTTATACCAGACACATTATTAAGATGTTAAATTTTCTTGTTTGATTATTAGAATGTAAGATTCTTTTATTTGGTTGAGAGACATAAAATAATATAAAAATATTTTTCATTAACTTATCCTTAATCGTAAATGAAGTTGAAAAAGTTATATTATGCTAAGGGTGAAAGTTGATTATGAAAAAAAAAAGGTTAATGTAATATGATAATATACAAAATGTTAAAAATTTTCAAGTAAATAATGAAAACAACTCTTATAACCTACGTTATTTGAACTTGCCTACGGATATCAAGTGTTGGTACGTGTTTATGTGATTGATTCGTCAACTGCCTTCAACCTCAGACATGGAGATTCAACAGTCACAAAAGGAATCCATAAAGAGTAAAATTTTGATACAGAGGCTGTGTAAAATTAATTTTACACAAACTTGTGTATTTACACTATAAAAATTAAATTCTTAAATTTCCATCTCTAACCTTAAAAAACTATAAACTTTAAACCCTATACACTAAATTTTAAATTTTAGACCCTACAACCTAAACCTCTAAAATTTAAACCCTAAATTAAAACCCCAACCCCTAAAACTAAAAGGCACGTATAAAACGATTTGTGTATCAAAGTTTTTCCCATAAAAAATTATTCAAACAGTAAAAGGAAGGGATGAAAATCGTCTGCCCATTACCATGCCCCCATTATATTAAAATTAGAGCTTAGAGTTTAGGGTTAGAATATAGGAAATTTAGGGCATGGTGTATTTTTAGGGTGTAGGGTTTAAGATTTAAATTTAAGGTTATGATTTATAATTGAATTTTTAAGTATTTTTTAGCATGGAGCATAAATGAGGCATGCTTAGGGGCAAAGAATTTTTATTCAAAAAGAGTAATTACTGCAATTTAAAAAGAAATTTCTTAACATTCCTTGCTTTTAGGAACTACAAAAATAAAGTTTTGTATCTCTCTTAGGGAAAAAAGAATTTGATATTAAAAAGCTTAATTTTCCCATGAAAGTTTGGATTGTGAGAAATTACTATTGCAGCTTGGTTGTCCGTGAACACTTCAATACTTTTGGCATGTTCCATATGCAAAACAACCAAAATTTTCTTCAGCCACAATGTTTGGTTTACTACTGATGTTGATTCTTCTACAGTAGATTGAGCCATAATATCTTGTTTCTCTTGAATACCATGAGAAGAAACCTTGTTGGAAAGCTTAAGATACATTGTTTTGTTTGTTGCTTCTGCCAAAAACTTCTTTGAAATTTTTGAACTTCTAGAAAATGATTCCAACATCTGTAAGTGTAGGAGTCCTTTGAGGCTCTTCTACATCATTGTAAATGGTAGTGCCTGAATTGGATTTAATGAGAAACTTTTGCCTCTCATTTTTACTTCAATCAAGTCTTGGCCCATAGCATCCTTGATCAAACAATAATCATCTTCAAAAATCACCTTGAAGTGTTGTTTTAGTACCTGAACGTGTTGTAATAGCAATGGTTTCAATTCCTTTTGCATGAATATAATTATTATGGCTAATCCTAACCCTTGAAAACTTAGTGGGCTTTAGTTCTTGAAGAGTTCCTTGTCACGAGTCATGTGATTGGTGCATTCACTGCCAACCAACCAACACCCTCTTAAAATAATGCTTGAAAGACAAGCAGCAACAAAGAGTTGATCTTCCTCTTCTTCATTAACAATATGAGTTTCTGCATTTTGCTACTGAGTTTTGTTGCTGCATATGATAGCTTTCTCCCCAAGTTGATTGCACTTGTTGCACTTAACATTAGGTCCTTTTCAGCACTTGAACGGCAAATGACCCATCTTGTCGCAGTTTACTAGCAGGGTACTTTCATTTGGAGTTGTTTGTTTTGCTCCTGTTGTTGTTGAGCACGGTGCCTTCTAAATTTGCTTGCCGGTTCTTCTTCTTCTTTCTTTTGTTTCTCCCACCATTTTTAGGTTTTGCGCCTGCAAAGAATTCAATAATTCTACCAAGGCGATCTTAAAAAGATCCTTGGTGTTTTCCAAAGTGGTTATAGTAGCTTCAATATCAAATCTTGCAGGAACCAAAACCAATTTTTTTCGACAATAAGAGTCGTTAAAACCAGAACCAAACAATTTTACTCTGTTTGCTATGCTTTGGAGCCATTCCGGACTACTCCTTGACGGTTTCTCATTCTTTTATCTTTTGTAATTCAAAGTCTTGCCTTTGATTCGTTCATCTCCTTCGTATTCCACTTGGAGATAATCCCATATGGCTTCAGGTGATTTTAGAGACATGATTCGCATGAAGATTGATGAAACTGCAGCAAATAGACACGACTTTGCCTTAGCTTTTCTGGTTTTTCTTTCCTTGTGATTCTTGATTATGGTAGTGAAGAAAATTTCACTGTCTTCTTCAACTGCCTCCTATAGGTCTAAAGCATTCAGGTAAGCTTCCATGCTTGATGTTTATGATAGACCCATATCTGTTTTCAACCATAAACAAAGACTAACCATACCAAAACAAGACACCAAACATCACATTTTTGTAGGTAAGGTAAGATAACATAATCTAAATACACTCTTAGAATAATGTTATCATATTAGTTGTGTGTGTTGGACAAATAGAGTTAAATTCGAAATAAGTAGATAGTCAATTAATATTAAACATGAAAAATAAATAACAGAAATTACAAGAATAAAAAGAAGATTTGAAATAACCGCAGGCCCATGCAAGGCTCGATCGGCCTGGACATTCGCGTCGCCCACGTCGTGCGAGTGCGCCCCAACACGAATGGGATTGGATTCGCACCCCCCTGCGCGCGAGGTACAAGTTCAACTCAAGTCATTCAATGACCACAAAGTAAGTAAGTGTATATAAACACTTCTCATTCTATTTATCCTATCAATGTGGGATTGAGGGTTTTCATTTCTTTTTCTCAAGTCACACCTCCTTACTTTGAGTATCAATTTCTCAGTCATTACTCATCCGTTTTGAGCATATGAGATACAGTTGTAAAGGTCTCATAGAGCAGAATAAGATCCAATCGAATCTTTATTCACTCATTTGAAATATGGCTCAAAGTTACCATTTTATCACGTTTTTCCAACAACCCCCACATGAATGAAATTGATGCATTTTATCAAAACATTTTGACTCGATGTGGTGATAGTTTCTACGATTGATAGTTGCATAGGTTAGGTAGGTTTCCTCTTTTGAACATTTCCTTGTGAAAGTATATTTATTTTACTGGCTATTTAGTAAACGTGATGTCCTTGAACTATTCAGCCGTTTGTGTAAACGATGATATACTCCACACAACTACTTTTCAAACACGAGTTTTGTTCTCATAGTTATGTTCATATGACCGTGAACATCGTCTGGTTCTGCAAGAGTTTGAGAGAACTATGCTTAAATAGTCTCCTTGAAGCGACCCTACTTCACTCTCACATAGGTGACTTATGTTGCTCGGCACACCGACGCACACAATGATCATTAAAAGCTTTGCTTAGCCTGTTTCGTTTTTAGTCATTGTTTACATCATAGGAATGGACTGTTGGGAAACGTCGGTACACCCCATGGCGTAGCGAAAAAATTATCCGGCGTAATCCACCAGTGATCCATGTACAAGAGACGAATTCGGGGTGATAAAGGATGAAAAGTTACCTTAATAAATTTGAAATCTGGAAATTCGTAGGGAATTTGGAATAACCAAATCGAATCTGATTCGTCACAACAGCATTTCGACCTCTACGCAGTCCACCCGAATGAAACGAACAATATTTTCTCTTCTCTAACTATTAGAGAGTTTTTTTTCAAAAACGAGGGATGAATGGCTGCTATACCTTATGCCTTTATATAGCATTTAAAAACCTAATTCTAATTAAATTTGAATTCTTAAATATACAATATATTTAACCGAATATAATTAAATATGTAGAATCTGATTCTACTTTAATTAGGTTTCTTTTAGAGAGATATATACTTTAATAATATTTGATAATTACAATAACTTATCAAATATTAACACACACATATATATATAAACGAAATTATCCATAATTACAATAATTATAACAATTTCGGTTTCTCACTAATTACGTGTACAAGTTTGTACACATGCTATCTAATCGGTATTTGTTCGTTTCAATCATAGGGTGTGACATTTGTAGGTTCATGTAACGTTAGCAGTAATATCTAGAACAATCATAATATTACAAGCAATGAATGACATCTAGCAATACATCATTGCTACCTAAGTTACATGAAATCGTAGTTCGATTTAACCTTTTTCTGTGATTAACTTATTTTATGTATTTCATCCTTTTGTCCTCATATCTAGATCGGACACAAGTCATAGATTAGTCACACTTGTATAATCCATCTTATGTTTCTTGATATCTTGAGTAGACTATTATTAACGAATAATTATGATATCTCATATCAATTTATTCGAGCATGACCATGCATTTTCTAGTCTCACTCAATCAAGTGGCCTATGATATTACCCCTATTATGTAGGAGGGACAAATCCTATCTTGACAACCATATTACGCTACATGGATTATGACATATCCATTATCAGTCTTTATAGTGTAGTCAGTTACGACACACCTTTGATCGTATCAAAATATGTCACTCACGATGTTGAAATAATGATGATCTCAAGTCTAAGGATCATACATGTAGTTATCACCATAAGCAATATTGTGACTGTCACATAATAATCCAAGAAACATGCTCATAGCGGGTCAGTCCAGTATGTTGTTCTATAACACATACTTATGTATTGTTTTTGACATCTCCATGTCAATGACAACACTTTGTCATCAATCAACTACATATTAGCCTTAATACATTATTGTTGTCCAAGCCCACAATAATTCTTGATTAAGGACATTCAAGAATAACTATATTATTCTAAGGACTTTATTATAATTCAGTTTATTTATAGATACACAGAATAAGACTGAAATAATAATAATGGCTTTATATTAATAAACAAGATAAAATAAGTATGTCTTTTACAACCATCTCATGATTGGTCTTTGGGCATACTCCAACATGGACTTGAGAGAGTAACCCCACAGTGACCGCACAAGGTCTATGCAATTAGGTTGTCCCTTTGAACCTAGATCTTGGGATCTCCAGTCAACTAGGTAGGATTTTCCTTCACATAGCGCCTTAAATTTCCATGGACTTTAGTCTCATTTCTTTTGTTGTTTTCTCAATTTGATATCGATTTAACCCTTTGGTTAGCAGATCCGTAACGTTATCCTTTGATTTTACATAATCAATAGAGATAACTCTATTTGAGATCAGTTGTCTAATTGAGTTCTGGCTATACCAGAATCATCATTGTCAAATTTCTCAAAAATTTGACCACATAGTGTGACAATATGAGACTTTCATGTGACCGTTTAATTTGGAGGTCCAAAAACATGTCTAGTCTCATATTTAACATGACATTGGTACGTTTTATCATTTCATTGTTACATATAACAATGAGAGTGTCATCAACATAGGATCATGTATCCTAATGTACACTTTTGTCACACTTTTATTTGTCATCATGACAGTGTTTTCGTTTCAACTTTCTGTTGAACGTATAGACTAATTTCCATTGATAGTCTTCATGGTTCGTTCCATTGAACTCGGACCAACTTCCCTAAATATTTAGGAAATATATTTCAAAGAATGAGACATTCTTAGTTTTTCATTATCACATTCTTGTGAATCATAATCAATGAAAATATAGTCCTTTACAAGACACCCCTCATTTTATGTAGTTGTAGGAAGGTTTTATTTCCTTTCATAACTCATATGGTGTCTTGTCTTATTTAGAAGAAGTAAATAGTTGATAGAACAACTCCCCAACATGTTAAGCACATTTTGAAGTTTCAATTCTTATTTTCAAAATCATGTATCCTTTGATGTTGCAACGTTACTCACATAGAGTTTCTCCAAATTAACCGATTTGTTAAGTTTGGGTCTCAACATCTTACTTATAGAGAATTATTTCCCTATAACATCTTTACTCTTAAGTAAAATTTAGTTTGTTCTATTGTTTGAATAAACATCGCTATGATCAAGCGGTTTCGTACTTCTTCGCATGTTTCACATTTGAAACGAAAATGATGTGTTCCATGTTAATTAGTCTACGCAAAAAATCATAATTAACATGTTCATGCCATAAATCATGTAAACGAAAATAAACAATATTCTTTATTCATAATTCTTGGGTTTTACAGAGATTATAACATATCCCTACCCACAACCAGCCCCTTTTATTAGGCATATAATTCTTCTTCCTCTACAAAATTAGCCTCTTTGGCTTTCTTTGCATGTTTACATTTAGAAGATCTGTGCCCCACCTTTCCACAATTAAAGCAGGCTCCTTTAAATTTCTCTTTCTTGGAAATTCCACTATTGCGCCCCAACTTTGTCCTGGCATGGTGTTGTTGGGGTTGCCTTCCCCTCCTGACTTCGACAATATTTGCCTTGGCCTCCTGAAAGGTTTCTCTATTGAGCTTTCTGGCATTGCCTCTATTGTCTTCTTCAATACGAAGTCTGACAATCAGTTCCTCTATTGGCATCTCATTTCTTTTGTGCTTCAGGTAATTTTTGAAGCCATTCTATTCGGGAGGCAGTTTTTCCATGATGGCAGCTACTTGAAATGATTCACTTATCACCATTCCTTCAGCAAGAATTCCGTGGATAATCAGTTGGAGTTCCTCCACCTGACTTACTACTGGTTTTGAATCAACCATAATATAATTCAAGAATTTTGCGACTAAGAATTTCTTAGCCCCAACATCTTCTGCTTTGTATTTCCTGTCCAATGCAGCCCACAGTTCTAATGTTGTTTTGTACACATTATATACCAGATACAACGAGTCTTATAATCTGTTGAGGATGTAATTCTGACACAGGTAGTTACCATTTCCCCAATCCTGGGTGACGCTGAAAGCGTGAGTTCATCCACCTCTCATTCTTCGTCTCCTACTGTGACAACCAGATGATCTTCCTTAAGATATTTTACCAAGTTCAACATGGTCAGGTAGAAAAGCAAAACGAGTCTCCTATCGTGATTATCTTCAGCAGCACAACTGAGTAATCATGAACGAATTCGAGCCTTCGACTATCATCAAAACACTGCAGGTTTTTCGAGAGAGAAAAGCAGTTGAAAACTGTGTGTTTTTCGTATGTTTTAAAACTGAAAAGAGGCCATGTATTTATAGAGGAAAATTAGGTTAAACTTGACTAAACAAAAATTTTGATTTTGTCCTCTATCAGATATTTGCGTGAACTGCAAGCATAAAATTAAACCCGAAAATATCCTTTTAATTTCGGAATAATATGCTTGTTACAAAAGGAAAAATAATTTGAAGTGGTAAAATATCCGCAAGCCTATGCAGGGCCTGGCTGGTCCAAACATTCGCGTCGCCCAAATTGTAGGAGTGGGCCTCAACCTGAATGGGATTGGATTAGCACCCCCTGTGCGCAAGGCACAAGTTCAACTCAAGTCATTCAATGACCACAAAGTGAGTAAGTGTATATAAAAACTTCTCATTCTATTTATTCCATCAATGTGAGATTGGGGGTTTCCATTTTATTTTCTCAATTTACACCTCCTTACTTTGAGCATCAATTTCTTATTCATTACTTATCCTTTTTGAGCATATGAGATACCGTTGTAAAGGTCTCATGGAATAGAATAAGATCCAATCGAATCCTTATTCGAATCTCTACCTTTACCCATTCGAAATATGGCTCAAAATTACCATTTTATCACGTTTTTCCAACAGTGTATTGCCATCTGATTACAAAATGATTGAACAAAAGTTTAACCTTTCCAACGGCCAGGAATGAAACCTTGAAGAACATGAATTGTATTTCCTGTGTCAAACCTTCATCACAAAACGAGATATAAGGCTTAAATAACACTAGTCACACACAACAACATTATATGTAGCATTGGTGATTGTCAATGGCACTTTATTCGTTAACTAGCTAGGTAACACTATGCCTAAATTTGGAGTTCAAATCCCAACAATATTAATTATGTTGGTAATTATATCAGTAGTTATAAGTTTAACAAAACTATAGCTTAAGACCAGTGTTATTACACTACAACAAAACAGGTTCGTAGCGGCACTTTTAATAGCGTTTTTCGAGTAAACGCCTAAATTTGTGTATGTAGTAGCATTTTTTAAATACAAGTCGCGATAGATTGATATATGGTGGCGTTTTTGGGCAAACGCCACTACAGACGCATACTTTAGTTGCGTTTGTTAAACAAATGTCTCAATAGGATTTAAATGTTTAAATCTTACGTTGACTCCATTTATCCCACATCGGCTTAACCTTTTTTGGATTTGGTCCGATTGAGTCGATTTATGGCACATCTAACACTACTTGATTACTAGTGAAAATTAGACAGTACAGTGATTATTGTGGGTTTTTTTTGTGTGTGTACTTCTCATGCTTTCAGTATGAACAAAACCATAGACCGATATGAAAAGAGAGAGAAGGATGCTCACGGATTCAGAAGCAAAGCAGTAGACGAAAACATGCAGGTATAGCCCCACCCCCAATATATATAAGTTATGATCCACTTGCACACAATGTAAAATTTATAGTTTTACACGTTTTTTAGATCGTTGAATGGGTAAAATAGATGGCTGAGATTAACTCTTATTTTTTTTTTCAAGTGATAATCTACACATATAATCTCAAACATTCATTTTAATCATCAAACGATCCAAAAAAACGTGTAAAACTTAAAAAATCTTACATTGCGTAAAGGATTGTATCCCTATATGTATATATATTCTTGGTGTCTTATTTACATCTTTAGCAAGTCAGCAATGAATATATAGATATATACATACACACAAACTGAGCTAGGCCGATAATGCATGCATTGAGTATTGTCAGTCAATATCTAATGAATGGATTTGCATGGGCGTGAAGAACGTAAAGGAAGACGCACAAAGCATGGCAAAGAAGATTGAATTTCTGGAAGTTTCTAAAAGGTTAAAATCCTTGAGCTTCAAACCTGTTCTTAATGTTGAGTTCAAGTTCATATTTGGATTAATCCCTTTCCTTCATCTTCATGTGTAAACCTCTATATGTTTTACAATTTTGTAACAGAAAAATGTTGGGACATGGACTAGAATCATGTTCTGTTGATGATCTGCAACAGTTAGAAAACCAGTTGGAACGAAGCTTATGCAGAATTCGAGCAAGAAAGGTACATCCATTTTCATTTTCATGTGTGTATGAATATAATATTACTGAAAAAATCTTAAAAGACTTTATTTTAATATGTTGCAGAATCAGGTATTTTTGGAGCAGATTGAGAAGTTAAAGGAAGAGGTAAACCTTTTTGCATGCTTTTTCAATGTTATATGTATAATGCAATTAACAGCATGGATTTCAAGGATGTTGTTTTGGATGAATAATTAGTTAAGTTAAACATTGATTCAGGAGAGACGCCTTGCGGGAGAAAATGAAAATCTGCGTGAAAAGGTATTTGATCTCTAATCTTCCTCCATGCTAAATATGATTTTGTTTGAACCAACTAATCATGTGCACATACATAGATATAGGGGTGAACATTCAATTGTGTGGAGTCAAAAAATTTCGAGCTAATCGAGTTTATAAAATTCGAGTTGAGTTAAGTCGAGTTGTTCGAGTTTTTTTTTTTTAAATTTAATTGTAGATATTTATAATATTATGGTAGTAATTGGTTCTGATTAAATGACTTGCTATAACCATATAAAATATACATATATTTTTCGAGTTAGTGGAGTTTATGAGTCATATTTTATGACTCAAATTTTTTTTATTTTTTTTTCGAGTCAAATTTATAAAATTCGAGTTGAGTCAAGTTGGGTTGTTCGAGTTTTTGTTCAAATTTAATTGTGGATATTTATAATGTTATGGTTGTAATTGATCCTGATTTAAACGAATTGCCATAACCATATACGATATACATATATATTTCTTCATATTTTTTCATATGTAATATACATATATCAGACAAAGTTTTGGGACTCGACTCGACCATGAAAACTAACCCCCTAATTATTAAAAACTTCGAGTTATTCGAATTTTCATTTTATAACTCAAACTTTATTTAAAAAAATTCGAGTCAAGTTTATAAAATTACAATTTGAATTAATTCAAGTCTAAAAAATCAGTTTTTGAGTCGAGTCGGGTCAAATTTTACTTGCCTTACATACGTACTTACATACTTACTTTGGCGACATTACGTAACATTTTATTACATTTTAATTATTAGTGTGGGATGCGACCACGAGAATCATCGTCGATAAGCCTGTCAGATGAGCTCCAAACTGATCGGAACATGGAGGTGGAGACGGAACTGTGTATAGGACCACCGGAGAGAAGAAATATCCAGAAACTATAGTTTTAAAATATTCACAAGTTTTTATTCAATTTAAATGAAGCTTAAACGCCTACGTTCATGTTACTAAAAATATTAGTACCTTCTTAAAAAAACAAGTTGCAAATATTTAAATTTTAATATAAAAGACTTGATAAGAATGTGACGAATTGAGTTGAATAAAATGCGTGTGATATGTAAGAATTCTTGTGTGGAATATAATGTTTAATGGATTCAAAATTTAAAATTCTATTGAGAATATATTTCTTTGATTCAGGTGATTATATTAACTAAATATACAAAAATATCCCATGAAATGAATTTCTTTTTTTATTTGAGAAAAAAATGCGTTTATTAAGAGACTCAATTTTGTGACATAAGATAAATATTTGCTTAATCGGTAAATTTATTGAAAAAAATAAGTATATGATACGCAATGCATTATTAGAGTTGTTATGAACTTTCTAATTTTTTCAAAAATATATAAAAAGATATTTTTTCTTTTTAATAATTTAATAAGTATGATTTTTTTAAAAAAAATTAGTTCAAACTTAAAAAAAACAACTAAATCATCATGCGCCCATACGTGGACCATCACGTTAACATCATAAAATATTACATCATGCACCCATATGTGAACCATTACGTCAACATCATAAAATACTACATCAATATTATAAAGATTAATGTTGATTTGTATCAGGTAAAGTGTAACATTGACGCAATTTGTTAAGATTTAAGATAAATTGATCAAATTAAAAGCGAAAGAAAGCATTGTTAATTTTAGTTGAGTACGAGGTCAAAAATATTTCTTAAGCCTAATTATTGTAATAATACTTGTATATTTCATATATTTATATATTAATTAAATAAAATAATTAGAAAAATAATCATTTAAGGATCAAATATATGTTTAATATGAATTATATATATATTTACCGTTTAACCTAGAATCATTGTTGAATATTTTAAATATATGTTCACGTAAAACATTTTCTTTTATGAGTGTGATAAAATTTAATTTTGTAAAATATTTTTTAACCTACGTGGGATACCAATATAATATAATATATTTAAAGTTCAAATTTATGTTATTTACGTAAAATATTTACGTAAAATATTTTGTAAAATATTTACGTAATTTGATAGACATGTAAGGGCTGAGTAGCCGTCCAAATTTAAAGTTCTTTATAATATAATATTTTATGTTATTTTTATATATTTTTAAACAATAATTTATAATATATAATACTATAATATAACATTAATTGATATGTTGAGTTGTCCATGCATAAAGAGGCTCCAAATTGAAACGTTTTATAATTAAACGACCAAAACGAACAAGCCCTAAATCTCACTGCATTATTTGAGCTATATTTTATTTTTGCTCGTTTAATCCCCACTCAATTTCAAAACTCGTTTCATCATTTACAAATTAAAAAATATATATATATATATTTTAATTAAATTCTAAAAAATAATGACATGATCCTCTTATCCCATATAAAATTTAAGAATTGTATACATTTTTGTACCGCTGAAAAAATTGAATGGATGATTAAAATTAACAGTAAAAAAATAAGAAAATAAATTTAGTCATTTATTTAGCCTAAAAAATTTAAAAATAATTAAATTTTACTCCTAACCCAAAAATAATAATAATTTAAATTTACTCGCATGACAGAAACCCTTTAGCATGAATATATTTACAAACACAAATAAACGTGCTACAGTAACCAACTAGAGTGTTCCTCAACAAACCCTGCGACCTCTTTAATTTACAAAGGGAGGGAGGGAGCAGCTACCAATACTTGATATAACTAACAACTCCCTCTTTACATTAATCAAAACGAAAATTGGGATCCAAAATCAATAAACTAACAATAAAACCCCCGCTGGCTGCAATTTCTTTGAAATTTTATATTTCAGAGCATGAGAATGCTCACAAGCACGTGAATATCCGATAAACCCCTGAGCTTACAGCATAGTTTTTCCACTTAACGAATTGTGGTTCTCCCCAAAGATGATGCTCCTATTTCGCTATCAGTGTTCTGCATTAGAGATCATGCCACAGAATGATGCAGCATTTACTTTTCAATTCAAAGCAGACATTCAACAGTACAAAATCAAAACTACTTTATTCCCTCTGCTCCCATTGAAGGAACTTGCAATCCCCACAAACAAAAAGTAAATTTATGTGAGTGGTATTCAATCGAAAGCCGGATTAAATGGTGAAAAAAGAAGACTAAAAAAATTGTCAGATAGCCTGGACTCCACCAAATGTCACATTACCTGAGATTTAGGAGAAGGGAATACATTCCAAAACCTTAAAGTCTCATCTCCAGCTCCAGTAACTATTGTCTGCAAAATGGATAAAAAATGTCATTTCAAACACAGGAAGAGGATTGATGTATAAATAGAGAATGAAATTGCAGAACTTCTCATATATTTTACTATTTTTATTGTAATACGGAAGTAGAAGCCAAGGGTAAGTATAAAGCGTGGGAAGGTGAGCAACCTGTCCATCAGGTGAGATTGCAAGATAAAGGACTCTGTATGTGTGACCCGTAAGAGTAGCCAACTGCATTAGTAGAATGAACTTTTAGAGGACAAAATGTAGATGAGAGATTATAATCATATATACACTGCTTTTAAAATTCTTCTACCTTTGACATCGTAGGGTATCTCCAAACAATTATCTGGTTTTGGGAGTATCCATGAGTGCTGACAAGTTCATTAACATTCTTAGACCACACGAGATTGCATACCTGCCATGCATAGAGTGGACATTATAAGCACCCAGAATTTGTAACTCTAATCTTAAGAAGCACCGCCAAGGCAAAAAGAAACTTGTAACTGTCTTCTGTTAATTTCTATAATAAAGCTTTGCCATGGATATGCTCCAAGAACTTATACGAGAACTTAAAATTAGATACGTAGATTAAAAGTTTCCTAATCTCTACTGCATTGCAGATTGATAGGATAATTACTTTGACCCCCATGCAGATGACAATGTTTTCATCATTTCAAAATTCAAACTAATTGGAGAAAGATCACCTACATCAATGCAGTCAAGGAAGCAACTTTAATTACCTAAGAGTCCACTTGATGCATATTTAAGGCCATAGTTAAGGGGCATGACATAATGAAAACAAAAACGAAAAAATCACCTGACTACCGGTGTCCATGCAGCTCAAGTGTGTGTTGGTGGTTGTATTCCAGAATCTAATACATCGATCAGCTGTACCACCCCCAGATGCAAGAAGGCCATGTAGATGGGGAGACCATGCAATTGCTTTTACAGCAGCAGTATGGTCACAGTATTTCAGGACAGGTTGAGTGGAATGTTGATTCCAAACGAAAAGCTGCATATGGTTGAGATTTGTCATTCAATCAGTTTTAAATTTATTGCATACGAAACTTCAGAATAAGTCAGACAGGCAAAAGAAATGTTTTTTACATACTTTGTTGTCATTTCCACCTGATGCTAGTTCACGGTTATCATAAGACCACTTCAGCCCACAAACCTACAAAATGCACAATAGTCATTCAGACTCAGATTCAGAACATGAGCATATAGCATGAGCCATGAATGAAAACAATAATGATGAGTAGATCATGCAATTTTCAAAAATAAGAATAATGTCTGGCATGAGAGCATGAATTATTGATAAAGCACGAAAAAAAGAGGCATTTATGAAATCAAAGGACATACATGTAAGAAAATTTGTTTTAGAAAAAAAATGCAAATGTATTTGTATGTATAAATACTTAATACAACTGTTAGGCCAAAAAAGTTATACAGTTGAATCAAACTGATGGGGGATAAGAATCTAACCTCTGACTTGTGACTAGAGAGTTTACTAGCAAAATCATCCTGAGCACGTATATCTCTTTGGATAATGCTCTTATCACGACTACCAGAAGATAACAGAGAAGAGCTCCATGCTAAGGCCCCAACACGTAATCGATGCCCCTCCATTGTTCTTACCCTCCGGCAGTGAGCTGCATCCCAAATCTAAATACAAAGTGATAGCCATTAACTAACTACATAATCCTACAAGCAAATGCAGGAAGTCGGATATAGACAGAAACTATAAGACATGCAAAGGCGATGGTAGAGCAAAGATTATCTCTGAAGCCCAAAGCAGGGATGAAAATTTGGCCACCTTCCATGACCATGGTAGAAGCATTAAGTTGCTGATTTATGTCAGTTTATTAAAGCCCGAAGATTCAAGGAAAGGACCAGGCCTAAATTTTCAAAATTCAAGTAATACAATTCTTAGAAGCAATTAAAGAATGTATTTTCCTTGCATAAGGAAGTTAAAATGAGATTTCAATATGGTAATAAAATAGAAGAAAGTTTCAGTCCCAAATTATCAGAAGTCCTGCAAATTTGTACATATCTATAAAAAGGTGTCCATGCTTGCATCTGACAAGACCATTAAACAGTTTCCTAGTTTCTCTCAGACCCGAATCCATAAACTATGGATAGAAGCTTTCACTTTGGGGTCATGCCTTACCTGACCATTGAAGCAGATTCCGACAAATGTAAGACTTTTTCTCTACTTATTTCTTCCAATAGTTAACTACAATCTTAAAGTTTTATAAGCTACATCATAAAGTCCAACCATTATTTTTGGTTTTCAATTTGGACATGGTGCGATAGCTTAATAATCCCAAAACGAAAACACCATATAATAGCATCAGTAAATTCAAGAACAATTCCATAGAAAAATAAATGTTAAGAATTACCGCCTAAATCAAATGAATGACGATAAATATTTACTCTTATATGATATCTTCAAATTGGTTTTACAATTCACCAATAAATTTCTTTGGGAGACAAAGCTTTCAAACTTTGCATGCATTCGGCCACCCCTGTTTGTGAAACAACTTTGAAAACATTACTGCACTTGCTAAGAACTAGTTCTTTCATTCTTAATTATACTCGAGGGATTTTCGATCACATAAGTAAACTATCTAACCGTAACAGCCTAAAGTAACAAGGAAAAATAAGAAAGCAAGCATACACACGAAGACAAACTAAACAATGTCTGCAGCATAACGGCTCTTATCATCAAATACTAATAAAATTAAACCTGAACTTTGCCATTGCTAGTCCCAACGGCAAGATGAGTTCCGCGTTGAGCCCAACCAACTGAACACACACTATCATCTATCCCCAAATCACACAACTTGGTAACCTTACTACTACAAGCATTCCACAAATAAACACAATTTCCCAACCCCACAGCCAACACATTATTCGATGACCAATCCACCAAATTCAAATAGAAATCATCTTGTAATGCAGGTGCATCCAAAACCTACAAAAACAGAAGAACAAACATTAACTCCTAAAAAATGGAAATCAACCAAATTTACGGTGAAAACCATAAAAAAGCTAACCTTGTAAGGTGACCTGGGAACTTTCCTGGGGGCCTTAACGGGGCTTTGGCTAATCCCGGGAACCGATTCATCAAGCCCGAAAGGCGAAAGCGAATGTAATGGCCGTTTAGTTTCAGATTTGAACCGGAAAATCTTACGGCAAGCCGGAGGTCCCAATGGGTCTTTCTTGTCAGGCGTATCGGGCCCAAAAAGCGCGGCGCGTAAAAGGCTGTGATAAGTACCAGAGCCATCTTCTTTTCCTTCAGCCGAGGTCGGCAAATTTGAGATGTCAAAAAGGGCAAAATTGGATCCCGATCTACTGGGAATGAACCTATCGGAATAAATTGTGCGCGACGGAGAACTGTTGTAGTTGGAGTTCAGCAGACGGTTGATGTGCATTGTCCGAGACGGAACATTTTCGAGATGGAGGGAAGAGTCGGACATTCTCGGCGGGAGGTTGAGACGGGGAGTCGCCGGAGCCGATGGGTTACGTTGATCACTTAACGTAGGATCGTCCATAGATAAATAATTGCGTGTTTTGGGGGAAGGGTTATAATCAGGCAAACCCTAAAAAGAGAATAATTGAGAGGTTGAAGACAGAGTTACTGCTTCGGGGCAGCTTTTCTTTTTCGGTGACGAAAATTCGTTGGCTGTTTTATATTTTTTGCGCGAAAGGTACGAATCTAGTACGGACCAATCCATATTCATCTATGATGAAGCTTAGTCGGTTTATTAATCTTAATTTCGAATAAATTATGATTTATAAGATAGGAAAAAATAAATTAAAATATGATAAAAAAAACAATACTAACTAACAAGTTAATATAATATATAAATTTACACAATACAATTTTTTAAATACTAAAATCTATATAAATATAATGTTTCAAAGTAATTTGTAAAAGTATATAATTATAGAAATTGATATTTTAATCTAAAATAAAATAAAAGTAAATTTTAAATTTGTGAAATATTTAATGAATTGTTAAAAAATAATTTTATAAGTAATGTTCATCTATCAAGTGTTCTATTTTTCGCTTCTTATTTTTCAAAATTATTTAAAGAAATATTTGACATCATCTTAAATTATTTGTAACATTATTTTTCAATAACAGGATAATAATTTATATATAATAAAATTTTAAAAATAAAATGTCTTTTTAATATTTATTTCCTCTTATTTTTACAGTGTTCGGTTAATGTGTTTCACTTTCCCGGGAATTCTTGGTAACGGGTAACGGTCAGTACTGTGTACTGAAGGGAAGGAAAGGATTCAGTGCGGCAGAAAGCAGAATCTGGACCAATGCAATCGAATCTGCCTGCTAATAATTGGGCCAGCTGATTGGAAAGTGGCCCAACTCATTTCACTCATTATATTTCAAATTTAAAGTTTTATTATTTTAAAACTAATAATATTTTTTGTATGTGGAAAGTATTACTCAAAATTACGTTTTATTATTTTAAAACTGATATTTGGAGTTGAAAACTAAACAAAGGGTTAGATTCTTTAAGTAACGTTAAAAGTATAAATTGTGAGTGTGTGAAAGGAACAAATTGAATTAAGAGAAATATATTTTTATAATATAATTTTATAATGCTCGCTTCTCTATTGATTTATAGTATTTTTAATTCAGATTTTAATCTGTTATTGTTAGTACTTAATATTTGTACCCTTGAAAAATTGTGTATTACAGAGAAACCTAAAATTTTATATAAACTATACAAACTTTTAAAAAGTGAGAGCGTGAAATTAGATAATCAATAAAATATATTAATATATTTAAACTATACAAAATTTTAAAATTCCTATGAATGTGACCCAATCCCAACACTATCAGACCATCATCTTACATTTTTTAAAAAAAATTCTCCTTATAGTAAGGAATCCAAAGCAGTCGTGGCCCAACCTCTTTGAAAAAGGTAAATACCATTTCTTTTCACTTTTAAAATAAATTACTAACTTTGAAGGGTCTTCGGCTGAATAAAGTCATCTGTGTGGGGTGATGAGGAATATGATTACAGGGGTATATTTATAGTTTTAGTCCCTCCATTGTATTTAAATATGATCACAAGGGCTTATCACTTCAACCTTGACAAGGTTCGAGAGTTGGTAAACATGAAAAAGAAAGATTATTTACTAAAACAAGTTCAAACATTCGATTAATAGGAGCAGCTGAGAGTATTATCAATTTGGGCCTAATAATAATAACAAAAAAGTAGAGGATCAAATTGTATTAAATTAAAGTAATCGGAGTAAATGAGAATTTTAACATAATATGGTTGCAATCATTTTTCAGAATATTTAAAGCTCACGCTCATGGCTTTTTGACTGATGCAAAGCCAGAAAGAAAGAACGGAATGGTCCTTTGAATATGTTTGAACACCCCGATCCATAGACATAACAAACCAGTTTGGTCGTTTTCTGGAAACTTATATGGGAATGAACCAATTTGTCCCTTAAAAACAGAGTTGTTCTGTTCCAATTCCAAGACACTAAACATAAGAATACTTTGGTTGGATTTGTTTTCTATGTCAAAATCAAACAGAACTAATCTTACAAAAAGAATAATCATCCATTAAAATAAAAAGAGATGAAATAATGGTGACATTTCAAGAAGGATAAGGTGTGTACTCATGTTCGATTATCGGCGTTGTCCGAGTTCCCGGTGCTATTGGAGCCCTCATATGTCCAACCATTGAAACCTGAAGAGCTTCTTCTTCATAGGCTCTCATTTCCAATTCCTCTATTCTTGCTTTCTTCTTTACCTTAACTAGCATCGACACCAAAAGCAACCCCAAGAGGAAAGCACCCAATGCAGCTCCCATCGAGCTTCCTACAGCCAACTTCCATCTGCTAATCTTCTTCCTCACCGGCATCGATGGCGGTAACTCGACGACCAAACCGAAATGACCATGCCTGGTTGCTACACAAACATATGGTGACACTTGGTTTCTCAATGTCACTTTGCCATCCCCTTCAAAACTAGCACACAATGGCCTGATTCCTCTAGTGTTGGATGCCTTTGTAATGTTGCTGAAGTTTATTTTGATTGGGTTTTCCCTTGCGAGAATTCCGACCTCGAAAGGGCTGCCGAAACTCACGTCTGTGCCGGCATTATAAGCTAGGAGGCCTAATATTGGTGACACAAGCTGGTAACCTGAAAGATCATAGTTAGAATGGTATACGGATGACCAATTAGAACCCAAGTTTTGTCTAACAAGCATCACTCTCTCTGCACAAGGCTGCACATTCACGCCTCTTCCCAGATAAAATTCCTTAACTTGTGCACCATATCTGTGCAGACTTCCGCACCTAAACCTTGCTGTATCAACTTTGATGCCAGAGAAATTCGCAGGTAGATTCACAGTTTGTACAATGCCTGTTCTCAAATGCCTGTCAAAGGACTTCACTATGTAGTCCCTAATGAGAAGATCGAGAAGACGAGCTGATCCGATCCCTTCAGCTTCCGTCGAGAGCAATGATATCCACAAAAGTATTATCAATGTGAGAGGGAAAAGAGAGCCCATGAGAGGAATTGAAGGGAGAGGAAAAAGGAAAGTTCTTAGTGTTCTTTTTATTATATGTTGTCCCAAGTAGAATCCAATAACAATACTTTATCTTTAGTGTTCTTTATATGAGATGACATGTAAAGAAGCTTTGAGGAGCAAGGCCAGGGGGATTAAGGATGGGAGAAATGATTTGGGGCGTGGTTTGATGATGACCCTTCATGTGAAAAAAAGGGAATGCAAAGGAATCCGGCGTGCTGCTCAGGGATTGAAATGAGGACACATTTTGCCTTTGGAAGCTACAAGGCTCGGTCACCAGTACTCGAATTTGCTGGTTTCAACATGTTCCCCACTTCATCAACTTTGTGAGTCTCAACTCTCCTAATAGCTGGCCATATGGCATCCCATCACAGTTGTTTTTAGTTATCCTATTCATTTGGTCCCCCAAAGACACATGCCCCTAGTTGTACAATAAAATCTAAAGTCAAGTTCTTTTTTATTATTGCCAACTCCCAATCTTTATTCTTGGTTCAGGGTTTTAGCTAAGACATGGATTATGACATATCTTGTCTTAGGCCTGGAATATAATATGTATTGAACCAGAGATTTTCACAATTTGCTCACTTCTCTTTCTGTCAACATGTTTGTTGTAGGTCTAAAGTGTATTACATTACATAAACAGATATACATTCTGCAATGAAGCACATATCAAAACTTACTCCTGTGCTGCAAATGTTGACCCGAAGTAATTTGTCCCGCATCTGCGGCCAACCCTGTTAAAAACCGGGAATTACACTGTCCGATAAAAGAGATGCAAAGTAAACTACTGATGTAATTAAACAAGAATTTCAATTTGCAATTAAGCAGACAGGGTAGACTGTAGTTTAAAGTTATGTGAACTTTTCCATTTTATTTGAGCCTTTTAGGTATACTATCTGATATTTTAAAGCTTTCCAAGGAGGGATTCAAGGGTGGACATGGTATATACCTCCACATCAAGCTTGACTTCCTTCTGGCAACGTAATCAATCGCATTTTCGAATTATACTCCAATGGGGTTCCACAACTGAGTGAACAAAGAGTTAGAACTTAAAATTTGGCAGCAATGTGAAAAACTGATCCTTACTTTGAACATTTAAGAGTATTGGTTGTTCCACCATTCGAGATCGATAGTATGGTGCCGAAGGAGACATTCTCGGTACCGCAGTTCGGGCAAAGACCCTATAAGGTAGAAAGGCTATAAATTAGTTTGATAGCTTGTAGAAGCAATATATGGGGCAGTTTAAAGTAACATTGGAAGTGATGAAACAGAGTTTTAGTTTCCTTTAAGATTAGAACGTCTTTCACCACCAATTTTGTGAGGGATTGAGCTAACCAAACTATCAAGGGTACAGCAGCAAACCAAGTAAAAATGAAACTGAACGGTTCCGGGAGCTGCGATTCAGCCAATACAAGGATCATTCATTTGTTAAAATGCAACTCCAAAAGATATCATCAGCCTTTGCATTCCATGCATGCATCAATTTCAGCAGTAACTGCAATTTACCTCCAAAAGATATGAGATTTCGAATCCAGTCACATCATCTAAGAAGAAAAACCTGATGAGAACCGAAGTAATATCAAAAAGTACAGGAGAAAAACATAAAAACAAGCTAGAATTCTATTAAAACAGGATTGGAATTGGAATGTAGAAACCTAAAGAAGAAAAAACTTACAGTCCTAGTGCAACCACAGACGCCGGGACGTTCAAGAGGAACATTTTCAAATAGTCAACAGATAGGTCACTGTACGCCTATGAGAAGAATGATGGTCAAATGACTATGAATCAGATGTGTTGAGAAACTTAAATATAATGGTTGAGTCCTTTCCTACCAAGTTAAGCTTTTGAGTTAATTGGTCACCTAGTTTCTGAGAACCATTTACTAGGCTTAAAAAGGAAATTCCTTGTGCCATTTAAGTTGAAAGAAAAATATTGCAGAAGGCAATAACAATCCATTCAATATCAGCCTATGCAGCATGCTTAATTCAGAATTACTCATAGTGTGAAACAATCATAACCAAAACAGATGTCTGTATACCTTTCTACTCCGGAGACTGCATCGTGGACCCTCAACAACGATTTCGCTTCCTTCAGTCTAGAGACAATAGTTACGGGGACAAAATAACAACATTAGAAGGAACTGCTGCATTAAACAAGTGAGCTGATGACAAATGCTGATATGGCTGCATAAATCTACAGAAAAAAAGGACAAAATGCTGTCAAACCTTTAGCCTCAGCTTTAAATCATCAAATTCTTGATCACTCAAAAGTGGTTTCCCAGATACATAAGCCATTGAGGCTTCCAGAAATTTCTGCTCATCCGAACCTGCAAATAGATGATATGACATCTTCAAGACTAATAGTATATTTCACGACCATACTGTTTGAACAATGCTTGATAGGAAATTCCGACCGTACTTAGCATGACGACACTGCTTCCTTCCCACATAAGTTCTTCCTTGAGATTATCAAATTCCTCATTCGACATGATAGCTTTTCCCTCATAATAGAATGCCTGCAGGGTGAAAGAAAAGCAAACTGTCATCACGCATACTTAAGTTGAAGGGAAAAACAAAACTAGGGTGGTTCACCTGTAGGGCTTGAAGAAACTCTTGCTCCATTTCACCCAATGATTTCTTCTCTTTCTTGTCTATGCTTGAGTTAGGCCGAATTTTGCTATCAGCAACCTCAGTTTCGTTGACTTCGTCTGCAAAGGATGCTAGAGTCAACTCAAGTATTCTCCTGCAAAGTTTCTTTTTTTGGTATTCAAATTTTGGAAACCTTGTTGATCTGAAGTAGCCTTGGTGGGAAGTAAGAACAATCTGCTTCCTAAACAAAGCTGCTTTCCGTTGGATAGAACCCTTGTAGAAGAAGATGAAGAGAAAGAAAGCAATGGTTTTTGAAGAGGGTGAGAAGCCATAGAGAAATGATGGGATGTCAAAGTTAAAACCAATTTGCTAGCCATTTTGGATAAATTATTAGGCGAAATTAAGCCAAGAACATAATCTGTTGAAGCTATGGAGATATTGGGTTTTTTGCTGATAAGGAACTAAGGATGACGATGGAGAAGGAACAGACAACAGTTTTATCTGTAATTAGTTTCAGTTGGAGGGAAAGATAGATAAGGCGAGCAATGAAAGTGTGGAGGGAAATACAAGGGTCCTTCATTTCATGTTTAGTCATCGTCAAACATTCGTATGTTATGTGATGGTCGTTTTCTAGGAAAAAATCTCGGCCTGCATGAGATCGACATACGGTTGCCTTGTCCATTGGACCACACGTGGACTGCTCTTTTCATCTATCTTTTGCTTGCTTCTGAACTACATAGTACAACATACCTTTGAATTTGAGGCTGCACATGTAAATATAACTTGTTTTTTAATATGAAAATATTTCTTAAGAGATTTGGGTTTAAGCATTTTTTAAGTATAATGAGCGTATAAAATCAAAAGGTTAAGAAAAAGTATAAATATATACTACTTTGAAAAGATAAGCGTATGTATATATATATTGTTGTAAAAATGTGTTAATATTTTAAAAGAATACAATAAATCTCACACCATTAGCGAAAATTCCTCGACTTATCTTAAAATGCCATGCAAGCTCAACATTTTTATTCATCCTAAAGTAGAATCATTTACTTACTCTTTTTATAAAATTGGTTCATCGGTTCTTTACTCTTTCTGCTGCCTACCTCAATGGAAATACTTGTTGAATTTGGAAGGTATGTCTCACTGCAAAATATCCTTAACACATTATCTAATGCACGCCTAAATCAACTCTCATTTCTAACCTTTGTCTCGGTCAAATATTTTTCATATATATAAAGCATGCAAACGAATTTCATATAAGAAAAAATAAAACTACACTCACGTTACTGTTTTAGTATTTCAACTATTTTTTTTGACAAAATGATGTGACATTCTGCCATATGTAATTTTCTTTCTCCTAGTTAATGTCAATTTTTTAACTGTAAGTACCAAAATGAAACATGAAGTTAATTACTATTTTGCTTAAAAATAGTTAGATACTAAAGCAGTAATACAAGAATAGATGGATACTATTATGTAGTTTTTTTTATGTAGTTTTCCCTAAAAAAACATGGGATTATTGATGGCTATGATTCATCATTTTTCATACAAGGGCTTCATTCAAGTTGAGCTGCTGAAAGCAAAGGCTCATTAGAAAAAAATGCCTTCAAGTTCCCTATAACCAGCTCTTGCAATGCGGCAGATGATTCTGGAGTGAAAACAGAAGCATGAGGAGCCAACACAACATTCTCCATCGCAAACAGCTCCGGCGGCACAAGGGGCTCGTCTTCGTAAACATCGAGACCCGCTCCACCGATCCGCCCTTGCAGCAAAAACTTCACCAGCTCCTTCTCATCGATCAAACCCCCTCTTCCAACGTTAATTATCACTCCTTCCTTCCCTAACGCTTCCATGACGCCATGGTCGATCATGTGGTGAGTTTCTTCCGTCAAAGAACAGCAAAGAATGAGAGCATCGCTGTTTTTTGCAAGGCCATTGACGGTGGAATGGTAAGCGTATGGGACTAATGGCTTCTCCTTTCTCGACCAGTAGCCAATGCTGCAGCCAAATGCTACCAGCCTTTTAGCAACTTCGGATCCGATTCTTCCGAGCCCCACGATTCCAATTCGCTTTCCACTCAACTGCAACCATGAATCAAAGATCACATATCTAGCTTTGAGACTATCGGTAGCATGACTTTATGTATTGTTATGGACCAGCCGACGAAAATAAATTTTTATTAAAAACTACATGAAATTTTTTTCAAGGAATATACGAATTACAAATTTTCAGGAGCCGACGGGGTTGATCTCATGGTTTTCATAATAATATTATGATATATGTTTAAGTAAGAGTCACCTTGGCACCAAGTGGGTATGCTCCCTTTGTGACCCACGATCCGGACCGAACATACCGATCACTGGCTGAAATTTGTCGGAGAACATCGATGAGAAGCCCGACAGCAACGTCGGCGACATCCTCGGAGAAGGCTTGACCAGCGGTGGTGACGGCAATGCCTCGGCGGCGGCATTCTTGTAAGTCGATGTGGTTAAGTCCAGCACTTGAGGCCACAACGAGCTTCAGAGAAGGAAGCAGGGAAAGGGTTTGTGAGGAGACAGGGGTGCCTTCCACGCAGAGAAGGGCAAGCACGGAGGGAGCGTGACGGGTGAGGAAAGAGTGAGTTGGCTCGGAGGAGTCGAGCGGGTCGAGGAGATGAAAATGAGCTTGTAATTGGGGTTTGAAGAAGAAGAAAGGAGGAACAGAAGGTGATCGAAGTACAAGGAGAATATGGAGGTTTTTGGAGAGATTTTGCTGAGAATCCATAATTCCAGGATTGTTTATCAGAAAACAGAGGAATAGTGATCAAAAGTTTTTTGTTTTTTTCTTTAATGATCGATCAACATGATCAATTTGATGATAAATAATGAGCATAGAGACAAATCTAAGAACAATAGGTCTTATTTTGACTAAAGTAAAACTCAAAATCTTATATTTCTCGGACTAGCACCCATATAATAAATTCACCGGTTTTGAATAAAAAATATTTTTATTTTTTTATGAAACTCGCCATAGAATTACAGCGGATTTTGAAATTTTCAATTTTTTGTGTTTTAACTTAATTAATCGCATTAACGGATGATTAATAAATCTTAATTGAAACTCGCAGGGCATGTCAGGCGAGTTTAATATTTTTTATTTTTGTCGTAAAATATTTTGATTTTAAAAAATTTAATTAAAACTCGTCCTACATATATAAAGAGTTTTAAAAAATTAAAAAAAATAATATTTTATTCAAATTCGTCGTACTTTTTTAACGAATTTACTGGAAGAATGCTAGTTCAAAATATAGAATTTTGTATATACTTTGGTCAAAATAGGATCTAATAGTGGTAATTTTGTCCTTATGCCAAATAATGAAATGGTGATACAAAGCCTACACTATGTATTGGTTTCTTTAAAATATATTTAGAATTTAAAAATGTAAAAAAATCAATTTTAAATCTTTACTGTCCACCAGATTAGTTATAAATCTAAATCACATGATTCAGCTTTGAAAATAAATAAAAAATAAAATACACAATAGGTCACTTAATTATATGTTTAGCAATAAATAAAATATTTTTCTTTTAAAAATAATAATTCAGTCAGTCAATTATAAATTTTGAGAATAAACATATCACTTTTTTTTAAAAGTAACGATTCAGCCATTCAATTATAGGTTTAAGAACAAACAAGTCATTCAATTAAATTTTTGTGACAAACAAGTCATTGTGTTATTAAAATTGAAACAATAATTTGGTATAATAACAACTTTAGTCCTAAAATTTATGTATTCAATTAACTTGATCCTAATTTGAAATAATTCAATAAACTTAAACTCTTCATATTTGAAAATTTCGATAACGCACCATCCTGATACAACCTCCAACCGTTACCACACTCCATGTTATTATTCATCAGTCCGGTAATCAACATTGATAGCTCAACATATGCAATCACTTCACCGCTGGACAGCCGACAAACTAATGAAATAGACTTGAACTTAACATTACCTACTAGTAGGCACAATCACTTTACTAATAGAATTTTTAAATATGAATGGTTAAGCTTATTGAATTCTTTCAAGTTATGACCAAATTAATAGAATACATACGTTTTATAGACTAAAATTGTTATAATATCAAGCTCTTGTTTCAATTTTAATGACAGGTTGACTTGTTTTTCACAAAATTTTAATTGAAATATATGTTTGTTTCTAGACTTAAAATTAAATTACTGAATTGTTATTTTTTTATAAAAAAATGGCATATCTATCCTTAAATATCTAATTAAATGGTTGAATTGTTAATTTTTAGAAGAAAAATGATGTACTTGATACTAAGTTTATATCATATAACTAAGTTACATGTGATGTAATTTACCCACATAAAAAACCATGTATATAAATTTAAGAGAATAAAAAATAGCATGTCTCATTGGTCAACTCACATCATTCATAAGAGCTTTATGTCAATTCTTATATGATGAGTTAATAAGTCATTAACTTAGTTAAAAATTATTAAATTATCTTTAAAATCAAACTTATGTTTCGTAAAATTTACATCTAAATACTTTATTATTCCACTGAACATTTTAATAAAATTTTACAAAAATAATTTTTACATCTTTTTTATAGGGTCTAAATTTGATATATATATATATTTTACACAAGCATGTTTATTTATACTATAAACTAAAATTAAACCTAAAACTTAAAAAATTAAACTTTAAACCATAAATTTTAAACACTAACTTTAAATTTTAAACCTTAAAACCTAAACTTATAACGCCTAAAACTAAAATATTTGTGTAAACTAAAAATTTACACAACCTATATATTAAAGTTTTTCTTTTTTTATATGACAAAATCTAATTTGTTACTAAAAATTAACCTGTCCAATAATCATTTTGTAATAACCCAAAACATTCTAAAGATATTTTGATTACTCAGACCTAAGATGACATCTGGGTCTAAACTGTCGTGGCCCAATTTTAAATCTGAAAAAATGGGGAAATGTTTTAATGCCGTGGTATTTAATTTTATTTTTAGGGTAAACTATTCCTAATGTCACTTTAGTTTTTGTTTGTCTTATTGTGATCACCAGTTTTTAAAAAATTGTCCATATTTTCATTTAGTCTAGCCAATTCAGTCATATAACACGTACACATAATTCGCAATGCCAAAACAGTCCATATTTTCATTTAGTCTAGCCAATTCAGTCATATAACACGTACACATAATTCGCAATGCCAATTCAGTCATATAACACGTACACATAATTCGCAATGCCAAAACAATCCATATTTTCATTTAGTCTAGCCAATTCAGTCATATAACACGTACACATAATTCACAATGCCAAAACAGTCCATATTTTCATTTAGTCTAGCCAATTCAGTCATATAACAGGTACACATAATTCACAATGTCAAAACAATCCATATTTTCATTTAATCTAGCCAATTCAGTCATATAACACATACACATAATTCACAATGCCAAAACAGTCCATATTTTTATTTAGTCTAGCCAATTCAGTCATATAACATGTACACATAATTCACAATGCCAAAACAGTCCATACTTTCATGTACTAGATGTACATGGCAGCAACACTCATTAATTCAAGTAAGATCGAGATCTTTTTCAAGTAACAATCATGTAACAAGAAGTTCGAGTATACAAGTCAAGTAATATGTTCAAGTAATCAAGTTTGCATGTCAAGCAATTCAAGCAAACCAATCAAGTAAACATCAACTCAAGTGAGACCATAAGCCATTTCAAGTAGCAAATCATACAATACAAGGTCCAAGCATAGGCAATTATCATTTCAAGAGTTTCATGTAAAGAATTAAGCATTACATGTCAAGCAATTCGAGTATTTCAAGAATTCATGTCAAGTGTTCAAGATTTCTTGTCAAGTCATTTAAGTATTTCAAGATATAAATCAAGTATTCAAGATTTTCTTTTGAATTTCTTATTCAATTTCTCAATAAGGTTCATATCTTTTTAACATGTTTGCCTTGGATCACAATTGGTCATAAATAACATTGGTCCGTGTTTGACCATAAAAGTCCAAGAGATACTTAGCTCAAAGCACATAGCAATAGCTAATATCAGAAACATGTCAATCCTATACTTCTCACTATCTATCCAAACTGTCGCCACTCTGTACAACTCCCCCGTTACCTCCAACTGTCACCAATAACATATTACATGTAATGGGGCATCCCCCCGAGCCGTGGCTCATGGACCGTAGTCCCAAGTATACCATGCATCATACCATTGTATCCAATGACTTCCATTGTAGGCAAATTAAGTCTTTTAAATCTTTAAACTTTCATTAGAGGGGTATTCTTATATTTTAAAGCTTGTTGTTGTTTCTTATGTTTTATGCTTTCATGTTCAAGTCGAGACAATTTATATTCGAGAATTACATTCAAGCAAGTTATAGCAATATCATGCTTAGCCCTTAGGCTAGTTGAGCCTTAGCTCTTTATTTCAAGTAATTCATGTTTACATCAAGACATTATGTAATTCAAGATCCTTTTCAAGCAAGTATGTCAAGATTAACTAAGCCTTTAGGATATTTGAACCTTAGCTCCACAATCACCAATTACTTATCTTTCAAGCAAGTATTTACATTACCATCTTAGGTATCAAGTAAGCATTCGAGTGAATTGCATTCATGATACAAGGATCAAGCATCATATATCATTATAATACATACATGCCACTATTCGAATAGGCACAATCAAGAACAAGAAATCAAGCATTTACATCCATAGTGTAACTCAAGCAAGCAATTCGAATGGAATCATTCAAGGCATGAAATCACACAACGTTTACACATTTCATTATAAATAATTTAACTTATCCATTTCTATGCTATTACTTAATCATAAATTTCAACTTAGTCCAATCATCCATTTTAATTCATATTCAAGTTTAATTAAGCTCATTATCATGGCATATCAATAGCAAGAAGATAGACATGTAAATTTTGGTTAGGATCTAAGTTCTAACCCTACCAAAACTACACTCACAATACTCTAAACTTAGCTAGTCTTGGATCCAAACTCCTTTGTGTTTGCCACTAGCTTGGCCACTCCTTTCTTCCTCCACAAGGTTTTCTCCTTGCTCTAATATTACACACAAGACCGTAGATTCAAATTCAGTAACCAATTTAAACAATGCATGATTTCATACACACTCTAGCATACATTTGACATCACTTAGACAGCCTACTTTATAACTGTTTCCATACATTGAAACTGTCCTAATACACATGTTCAATAATCAAACAACGTGCTTACATATGTACATTCCAATTTGGGCAGAAGCAGGGCAGTAACCAAAGTGTCTAAACTGTTTACAAAATAGTTTACAAAACTGTCCAAAATACCTAGACTGATGTTGCCAAGCAGCTTGTGCACTGTTTACTTAAACATGAATGACTTTCATTCTGTACGTCGGAATTTCAATTCATTTTCACCGTTAGAAAGCTTACTTAGCCATCTTTATATAAACCTTACATTTTTATTCCTAGCCAATCAATACAGTTTTTTTCTTAAAGACAGACCAATTGCATTACTGGACAGTTTGCACTATCCCTAGATTTTCATTTATAAAATCCATTTTACAATCCAGAATTCTATTTCGTTTGTTTCTAATGAAAATAGACATATTAAGGCTCCATTCATATAAATTTCAGCTCTTAATTCAATTCATACAATTTATAGTGAATTTTCAAAGTTGCTGCCCATAACATTTATAGTGAATTTATATTAAGGCTCCATTCATATAAATTCCCTTGATTTTAACTCCATTATTCACCTAGACCATGCTTCTAACATTAGTATTCAACATATATACATATTCCTACAAGTCTAGGTCAGTCCAAGTTACCTATCAATGTAATTAAAACAAGTCATTATAGTACTATGTTAGAATTAATCCATTTGATTAACAACATTCCTATAATTCACCATTTGAGCAGTCCATCATCTAGTCTTAACCAATTCAACTACATGTATTCATTTTCCGGCATCTAATTAATCGATTATCATAGCAAGCATGGACTCATGTTACTCACAAGACCACTCGAACCAGCAACATGTTTATACTTAATCACATACAACAATCTCATCCTAATTTTAAACAATAGATTCATATCTTCATGTATACATTTAAATTAACAACAAGGATACTATAAAATCAACACGCAAAATTAGATTTATCAAGGAGAAGAGTGAAGAAATTACATTCTCCTAAGCTAATTTGAGCAATTCTCAACAATTTAACATAGATTGAAGATGGTCTAGGTGTTGGAGTATGCTCAAAGACCAATCATGAGATGGTTGTAAAAGACATACTTATTTTCTCTTGTTTATTAAAATAAAGCCATTATTATTATTTCAGTCTAATTCTGTGTATCTATAAATAAACTGAATTATAATAAAGTCCTTAGAATAATATAGTTATTCTTGAATGTCCTTAGTCAAGAATTATTGTGAGCTTGGACAGCAATAATGTATTAAGACTAATATGTAGTTGATTGATGACAAAGTGTTGTCATTGACATGAAGATGTCAAAATCAATACATAAGTATGTGTTAGGGAATAACATACTGAACTGACCCACTATGATCATGTTTCTTGAATTATTATGTGACGGTCACAACATTGCTTATGGTGATAACATTATGATCCTCAGACTTGAGATCATCATTATTTCAACATCGTGAGTGACATATTTTGATATGGTCAAACGTGTGTCGTAACTGACTACACTATAAAGACTGATATCAGATATGTCATAATCCAGTAGCAAAATATGGTTGATCAAGATAGGATTTGTCCCTCCTACATAATAGGAGTAATATCATAGGCCACTTGATTAAGTGAGACTAGAAAATGCATGGCTATGCTCGAATAAATTGATATGGGATATCATAATTATTCGTTTATAATAGTCTACTCAAGATATCAAGAAACATTAGATGGACTATACAAGTGTGACTAATCCATGACTTGTGTTCGATCTAGATATGAGAACAAAATGATGAAATACATAAAAGAAGTTAATCACGGAAAAAAAGGTTAAATCGAACCACGATTTAATGTAACTTAGGTAACAATGATGTATTGCTAGATGCCACTCGTTGCTTGTAATATTAGAATTGTTATAGATATTACTGCTAACGTTACATGAACCTACAAGGGTTACACCCTATGATTAAAACGAGCGAATATCGATTAGATAACATGTGTACAAACTTGTTGTACACGTAATTAGTGAGAAACTGAAATTGTTATAATTATTGTAATTATGGATAATTTCGTTTATATATATATGTTAATATTTGATAAGTTATTGTAATTATCAAATATTATTAAAGTATATATATATCTCTAAAAGAAACCTAATTAAAGTAGAATCAAATTCTACACATTTAATTATATTCGGTTAAATATATTGTATATTTAAGAATCTGAATTTAATTATAATTAGGTTTTTAAATGCTATATAAAGGCATAAGGTCTAGCAGCCATTTATTCCTATTTTTTTTGAAAAACCTCTCTAATAGTTAGAGAAGAGAAAATATTGTTCGTTTCATTCGGGTGGACTGCGTAGAGGTCGAAACGCTATTGTGACGACTCATATTCGATTTGGTTATTCCGAATTCCCTACGAATTTCCAGATTCCAGATTTATTAAGGTAAATTTTCGTCCTTCATCACCCCAAATTCGTCCCTTGTACATGGATCACTGGTGAATTACGTCGGATAATTTTTTCGTTGCACCATGAGGTGTACCGGTGATTCCTAACCGTGGTATCAGAGCCACTTGTAAGATACGAATTCAGACTTAAATACTTCGATGATGTTTTTGTATGAGATGCATGTTTTACTTTTTCTATTTTGACGAGTATGTGATGTTTGTGTGAAACGTAGAAATTAAATCCAGTCGCGATTATATGTTAATTTGTTTTAACAAGTTTTTACGATTGATGGTTAAATGTTAATCATGTGTTTGTTGCGGTAAGCTTTTGATAATCATATGTTAATAGTTGACATGATGAATATGCGGTTAAGATAGCATATCGTTTTTGGCAGATGACTAATTGTTATTCCAGAGTGAAAAATGTTAGGGATTGAAAAATCCCAAAAACACGAATCCGTTGATAAAGTTATCAAATCTTGAGGTTTTTCCATAGTAATCGAAGTAACAAAGGTCGTAGGAACTATTTAGGTAATCTTAACTAACAAGATAAAACATGTGTATTTTTAAATGATATGCACGGTGTTTGAAAATGCATGGTTATAGCCCAAATAGCATATTTACTTTGGTTTTATATAAATACGGTCTGCGTGTCGTGCCTTTCTTTCTTCTATTGTAATTCTCTTCTCATCTTATTCCCTCGTATGTAAACCGAGTTTCTGAAAAATTGTAATATTTACGGAGAAAGCGTGGATCAAAAGAGCAGACTGATGGGCCGATCAATGGTGGATTAGGTGCTTGAGAAGCAAGTTTTATCTTTAGTAATTTTGGTTCTCTCATTGGCTTGGGATGGGACTGCTTAGTTTTAAGGGCTATAACCATTGCATTTATATTTACTGCTTTACATGTATGTGATACAATGTATGTTTTTTTAGCGTGAAGGTAACTGATTAGATCATAATAGAATGGTGAGATTAATATAACAAAAAACCATCAATATTTAATTAAAATTAGTCATCCAATATTAGCCCTCGTTAAAACCTCGATCGGTGCTATGTAGATTTTGCCAAAGCAAAATACTTAGATCTATCCTGGTTAAACGCGAAGAATAAGCAAATGATATTCACTAGTAGTAATATTGGTTAAACTAGGTTGTTCTAATAAGATTAGAAACCTAAAGACTAATGATTGTTCAAGAACTTTGGTGATTGAAAAACAATATGAAAGTGCATGTCTAGGATTGGCTCTTTGAAAGACTTGGTATTTAAGCGTGCTCAGTACACCACCTCTCTTACATAAGTTACCTACCTGGTGCACTGTTCATTATTGTTCTTTCTATTAGACCATATGAACTTTGTTTTGGACAAATAGTTGTTCATCAAATATATGAATTACATGAGATGTAATTAGCAAGTGTTGCTTACCTAAATAATTGAATTCTAGGAGTAAAGCCAAAGCTGACTTAGAATAAAGTGAAATATGGATCCTTACCCACTAGAAATACTTTTAGCAAGTTTTTCGATTTTGAGGGTTTTTAATAGTGGGAATGTTATTACTTTATAAACATGATAAATAGGTACTTATAAAACATATTTTATCGTTGTAGATTTATGGCAAACACATTATCATTGCGATCTGTCCTTGAGAAGGACAAATTAAATGGCTTGAACTTCCTTGACTGGTTTCGCAATTTGAAGATTATACTCAAACAAGAACGGAAACTAACAGTCATCGAAGAACGTGTCCCTAAAAAGACAGCAGATGATGCCTCTAAAGATGAATTATGAGCCTTTGAAAAATACTTAAGTGATATGGTAGATGTCGGTTGTTTGATGCTTGCGACCATGACCCTTGAGCTTCAAAAACAACATGAGAACATGGTTCTCTATGGGATGGTTAAAAATATCAAGGAATTATATGAGGGGAAGCTCATCAAGAAATGTAGGAGACCTCTAAGGCTTTGTTTCGATGCAAGATGGTTGAGGGAACTCCAGTGGGAACTCATGTTCTCAAAATGATAGGGTATATTCAGACCCTGGAAAAGTTGGGCTTCCCTATAAGTGTTGAATTGGCTACTGATGTTATCCTGCAATCGTTGCCGGATAGTTTTAATCAGTTTGTTCTTAATTTCAATATGAATGAAATTTAAAAATCATTGCCCCAGTTGCTTGGTCTGTTAAGAACAACAGAGAACAACATGAAAAATGTTGGTTGCAAACCTATTCTGATGGTCTGAAAAGATAACAGAAAAGGAAAGCCCAACAAAGGAAAGGCTGCATTGAAACCCAAAGGAGGAGTTGCAAAATAAGGAAAATGTTTCCATTGCAACCATGCTGGACATTGGAAGAGAAACTGCCATGTCTATCTTGAGGACATCAAGAAGGCAAGAGAAAATGGATAGTCTGGATCAGGTATTTATGTTATTGATATTAATATATCAACATCTACTTCTTGGGTTTAGATACCGGTTGTGGTTTTCACATTTTTACTTCTGTATAGGACTAAAAAAGAGTAGAAAATTGGCAAAAGGAGATGTGGAGCTACGAGTTGGAAATGGAGCAAGAGTTGCTGCATTAGCCATATGAACATATACTTTGTCATTACCTAGTGGACTTGTTTTGGATTTAGAGGATTGTTATTTCGTACCTAGTTTGACTAAAAACATTATTTCAATTTCTTGTTTGGACAAGATTGGTTTTGAGATTATTATTAAGAATAATAGTTATTTTTTCCCTCAATAATGTTTTTTATGGTACGGCTCAATTAATCAATGGCATCTATATCTTAGATCAAGACAATTCCATATATAACATAAATATGAAAATATCAAAAACAAATGACTCTAATCAAACTTATCTCTGGCATTGTCGCTTGGGTCATATAAGTGAGAAACACATATCAAAACTTTATAAAGATGGATTTTTGGATTCTTTTGTTTTCGAACAATTAGATATTTGTGAACCTTGCTTAATGGGAAAAATGACCAAATCACCATTTGACGGTAAAAATGAACGAGCAAGTGATTTATTAGGTATAATACATAGTGATGTATGTGGACCGATGAATACACAAGCCAGAAGAGGGTTTCAATACTTTTTTACTTTTACTAACGACTTCAGTAGATATGGGTACGTTTACCTAATGCATCATAAATCTGAAGCCCTTGAAAAGTTCAAGGAATTTAAGAATAAAGTACAAAACCAATTAAGAAAGAGTATCAAAGCTCTTCGATCAAATCGAGGAGGAGAATACTTAAGCCTAGAGTTTGATGAACTTCTTAAAGAATGTGGGATTGTCTCACAACTTACACCTCCAAGTACTCCACAACACAATGGAGTCTCTGAAAGGAGAAATGGAATATTGTTAGACATGGTTCGGTCAATGATGAGTTATGCTGATCTTCCAACTTCTTTTTGGGGATATGCGCTAGAAACAGATGTTCACAATAAATCGTGTTCTATCTAAATCGGTTCAAAAGACATCATATGAGATATGGACCGGAAACGTCTTAGTATGTCTTTTATAAAAATTTGGTGATGTGAAGTTTATGTTGAACATTAGATGTCTACAAAACTCGAACCTAAATCTCATAAGTGTAATTTTGTAGGGTATCCTAAAGAAACAAAAGGGTACTATTTCTTCAATCTATCTGAGAACAAAGTGTTTGTTGCTCGAAAGGGAGTCTTCCTCGAAAGAGAATTTATTTTCAAAAAAGGAAGTAGGAGAAATATTGAACTTGAGGAAATTCAAGATCAACCATAAATCACTAAACCAGAGATTGAACAACAACAAGTTCCACAAATAGTTGAGGAGCATCCAATCATTCTTGAAACACAACCACTGCGAAGGTCTATGAGAGAACACGATGCGCCTGAGAGATATAGATTTCTTGTCACATTGCATGGAGATGTTCTTCTCATGGACCAATATGAGCCTAGAACTTATCGGGAAGCAGTGGAGAGCCCGGACTCTGAGAAATGGCTAGAAGCCATGAAATTCGAGATGGATTCCATGTCAGAAAACCAAGTATGGACTTTGGTTGACCCACCCGAAGGAATTAAGCCCATAGGGTGTAAATGGGTTTTCAAAAAGAAAACCGACATGGATGGCAATATACAAACATACAAATGGCGATTAGTCGCTAAGGGATTTCGTCAAATTCATGGTATAGACTATGATGAAACCTTTTCCCCTGTTGCTATGTTTAAATCTATTCAGATATTACTTGCAATAGCTGCATATTATGATTATGAAATTTGGCAAATGGATGTCAAAACTGCTTTCCTTAATAGAAAATTAGATGAGGATGTGTACATGACACAACCTGAGGGTTTTGTCGATCCAAAAGATGCTCTAAAAGTATGCAAGCTACAAAGATCCATTTATGGGTTGAAGCAAGCTTCTCGAAGTTAGAATCTTCGTTTTAATGAGGCAATCAAAGAGTTTGGTTTCATTAAAAATGAAGATAAGCCATGTGTTTTCAAGAAAACTAGTAGGAGCACTGTTACATTTTTGGTATTGTATGTGGATGACATACTAATAATAGGAAATGACATACCTACCTTACAGTCTGTAAAGACTTGGTTAGGAAAATGTTTTTCTATGAAAGACTTGGGTGAAGCAACCTACATATTAGGAGTCAAGATCTATAGAGATAGATCAAGACGACTTCTAAGACTAAGTCAAAATACATACATAGATAAAGCACTGAAAAGATTCATTATGGAAGAATCTAAAAGAGGATTCTTACCTATGAGACATGGTATTTCGCTCTCGAAGGAAATGTATCCTTCAACACCTCAAAAGAGAGATCGTATGAGTAAGATTCCATATGCTTCAGCCATTGAATCTATCATGTATGCCATGCTATGTACACGTCCGGATGTATTATATGCACTAAGTATGACAAGTCGATACCAAATAGATCCCGGTGAAGGCCATTGGGTTGCAGTAAAAAATATCCTTAAGTACTTAAGAAGAACTAAGGATACATTCCTTATGTATGGAGGTGAGGAAGAGCTAAGTATAAAAGGTTATACTGACGCAAGCTTCCAAACTGATAAGGATGATTCTCGATCGCAATCAAGTTTTGTGTTTTGCCTTAATAGAGGTGTTGTAAGCTGGAAAAGTTCAAAGCAAGATACAGTAGCAGGTTCTACAACAGAAGCCGAGTATATTGCAGCAAGCGATGCTGCAAAAGAGGTTGTTTGGATCAAAAAGTTTATATCTGAACTAGGGGTCGTGCCTAGCATATCAAATGCCATAGATCTACATTATGACAACAACGGAGCTATCGCACAAGCAAAAGAACCCATATCTCACCAGAGATCTAAACACATACTTAGGCGTTACCATCTCATTTGTGAAATCATTGATCGAGGAGATGTAGAAATATGTAGAGTATCAACAGATGACAATATCGTCGATCCACCAACAAAGCCTCTGACACAGAAGAAGCATGAACGACACACTAAGTCTTTTGGTATTAGATACATGAGTGATTGGTCTTAGTGCAGTGAGAGATTGTTGGAGTATGCACAAAGACCAATAATGAGATGGTTGTAAAAGACATACTTATTTTATCTTATTTATTAAAATAAAGTCATTATTATTATTTCAGTCTTATCCTGTGTATCTATAAATAAACTGATTTATAATAAACTCCTTCGAATAATATAGTTATTCTTGAATGTCCTTAGTCAAGAATTATTCTGGGCTTGGACAACAATAATGTATTAATACTAATATGTAGTTGATTGATGACAAAGTGTTGTCATTGACATGAAGATGTCAAAATCAATACATAAGTATGTGTTAGGGAACAATATACTGGACTGACCCACTATGAGCATGTTTCTTGGATTATTATGTGACGGTCACAACATTGCTTATGGTGATAACATGTATGATCCTCAGGCTTGAGATCATCATTATTTCAACATCGCGAGTGACATATTTTAATACGGTCAAACATGTGTCGTAATTGACTACACTATAAAGACTGATATTGGATATGTCATAATCCATGTAGCGAAATATGGTTGATCAAGATAGGATTTGTCCCTCCTACATAATAGGAGTAATATCATAGGCCACTTGATTGAGTGAGACTATAAAATGCATGGCCATGCTCAAATAAATTGATATGGGATATCATAATTATTCGTTTATAATAGTCTACTCAAGATATCAAGAAACATTAGATGGACTATACAAGTGTGACAAATCCATGAATTGTGTCCGATCTAGATATGAGGACAAAATGATAAAATACATAAAAGAAGTTAATCACGGAAAAAAAAGTTAAATCGAACCACGATTTCATGTAACTTAGGTAGCAATGATGTATTGCTAGATGCCACTCGTTGCTTGTAATATTAGAATTGTTTTGAATATTACTGCTAGCGTTACATGAACCTACAAGGGTCACACCCTATGATTGAAACGAACAAATATCGATTAGATAGCATGTGTACAAACTTGTTGTACACATAATTTGTGAGAAACTGAAATTGTTATAATTATTGTAATTATGGATAATTTCGTTTATATATATATATATGTTAATATTTGATAAGTTATTGCAATTATCAAATATTATTAAAGTATATATATCTCTAAAAGAAACCTAATTAAAGTAGAGTCTGATTCTACATATTTAATTATATTCGGTTAAATATATTGTATATTTAAGAATCTAAATTTAATTAGAATTAGGTTTTTAAATGCTATATAAAGGCATAAGGTCTAGCAACCATTTATTCATGTTTTTTTGAAAAACCTCTCTAATAGTTAGAGAAGAGAAAATATTTTTCGTTTCATTCGGGTGGACTGCGTAGAGGTTGGAACGTTATTGTGACGACTCAGATTCGAATTGGTTATTCTGAATTCCCTACGGATTTCCAGATTTATTAAGGTAATGTTTCATCCTTCATCACCCCAAATTCGTCCCTTGTACATGGATCACTGGTGGATTACGTCGAATAATTTTTCCGATGCGTCATGGGGTGTACCGGCGTTTCCCAACACTAGGAAGCTTTCTCTCACTCCTTTTTCTCTCTAAAAGTTCGGTTAAGGGAATATGAAGATGATACCATTATTTTCATCTTTCCTCTCCAAAGTTGTGAGTCATCATTCACTAAGAACTTGTCCTCATCTTGTGAGGACATGTGTCAAAGTCCCAATCTTTAGTTTAATTTACATGCAAACTCTAAAACTTTGTATGTTCATAATTCCATCATTCCAATAAGTCTTCTCGCTTTTAACTTCAATTCGAATTGGTCCTTAAACTATTTAAGCATTTATTATGAATTCATTTTAGTCCTTCTTAACAATAGCTATTTATCTTTTCTTTATTTGAATTTAATTCCTAATTCATTCAATTAATTCATTAATGATAGATCCAAACAAATTATTTAGCTTTCGAATTTGGATCATAATTCTAGTTCGGGTTTTAGGGTATTACATCAGGCTCGTTATACGCATGCGTATGTTTTAAGATTTGTTGTATTTATCACTACTTTCCCTATATCTCATTTGCACACTCTATCATGTCTTAGGGTACGAACTAGTTCAACAAAAATTTGAGCAAATGCTTGAAGAGTTGCGATGAGGAATGATCTGGGCTACAAGTACGTTGCAAAAATTTCTATAAAAAAATGGACCAACGCATATGATGACAGTTTTAGATATAGCTACATGATAACCAACTTGGCCGAGGCAATCAAGTCTTCCTTGAAGGGGGTTCGAAATTTGCCAGTGACCGCCATCGTGAAAGCTACGTACTTTCGTTTGGGCAAGTTGTTCGTAACCTTTGGCAAAGAAGCTGTCGGTATGCTACGAAAGGGCCTCACATTCCACCCGAGGATACGAGACAAAATTAAAAACATCATTGTTAAATCGAACATGTTGCATGTGTTGCCAATGTTGCGTAATGACGACTTTTTCCGTGTCTCAGAGATACCACGACCAATGTTGGGTTTTGACCCAACATCGTACAGGGTGGATCTCCGAAACAGGTTGTGCGAATATGGAAAATTCCAAGCACTGAAGACTCCGTACGAGCATGTCATCACCGCTTACTTCATTGCCAAGATTGATTACAAGGAATACATGGATCCTGTATACTGGCTTTATTCAGTATTTAAGGTCTATGAAATGGAATTTCCACCAATCGGCAACAAAATTGAATGGAATGCTAAGCAGACATGGACCACAATTTTACATGACCCAACTCTGCGAAGGGAAAAAACAAGATGTCCCAAATCTACACGGATTTAGAATGATATGGACGACACGCGTCACCGTGAGCACGAACCTACCGGACAACCTAGACTCTGCGAGAATTATAAACTTCCATGTCATAGAATGCCAAAGTGCCCATCTCGAACATAAATATGTTGTTTTATTTTATTAAGTAGTCATGTTTTAACATAAATACTAGTATGAAACTTCACTAGAATTCATTTCGATCTAACTTTTCACCATTGCATAATTTCACCTAAAGGGTTACAATTTTAAAATTAAATAATTCATTTCAACTTCTACATTTTCTTTAAAACATTTTACAACCTATTGGTTATACTACTTGTGTATTCAAATAGAATTACAAAATGTTAGATAATTTACAACTTAATCTAACACTTTTTTCTAAACGTATTAAGTTATAACCAAGCCGAACTCGTTGTGTATACACAACTAGTTCAATCATTTTAAACACCGTTATGCTTAGATTCAAAACGGCCATTAAGGTAGAGGGAACTCGTCATGTTCCTACGACGAGTTCCGTTTAAGATTAGGTTAATCTCGTGATTAATGTTTAAACTGGATATTAAAAAAAATTAAAACTCGTCATACGTGCACGGCAAATTTAAATAAAAAAATAAATATAACTTTAAAATTTGACGTTGTGATACGGCGAGTTTACTGTAAGTATCATACTTTTAGAAATTTAAGATTCGGCGTTGCTTTGGTGATAATAGGATACCAAGATCCTAATAACGACCTTAAGCCGCTAATGCTCTGCATTTGTGAAGGTTGAATTCAATGTATCCTTTAAGTTTCAACTGTCTTCTTAATGCCAGAAATGGTCTACAAAACACAGAGGTAAATTAACCAAATCCGAAACCACAACTATTGACCAAATCCTACTCATCACTCTCTTCATGTGCGCCAGTGCAGGTGCAGCAGAACGGATCATTTCAAAATTTTAAGACCCTTTACTCACGCCTTCTCATGAAGTATCATCTGGTGTTAAATGCAACATCAAACTGTTGCTTGTTCGTAAGAGGTAAAAAAAAGGACAAAAAAAAAGTAGACTGTCCTCTTTGTCATATTCCGCGGGTCCCAAGTTTTCTACTTGTCACCATTCATGACCTGACATACGCGTTTGTGTCTGCAAACACCCTGCAAAGTTTTCCTGACATGTCAGAACACTCTCACTCTCACTTTACTACTATCTCTTTCTCTCTCTCTCTCTCTCTCTCTGTGTGTTGGATAGGGACAAGGATTCATAGCAAGACAACTGGGGCGTGCTTGCCTGGTGTCATCTGCTGCATTTGTCAGTTTTATAAACTCAAAAGATTACTCATTTTCATTTTCATATTTGTTATATCGAAAAACTCATTTAAGAAGATACCCTCCCCTCACCCATCCCCATTCACTCTATCTCTGACTTGAAAAATCTATTCTTCCTTCTGCAACTTTCAGAATCTCTGTGTGTATATCTCTTCTCCCTTTTACTACTGTTAATTCAGTGTTTGTTGCAGTCCATACGGCAATTCTCCGCTTTGAGTTTCACCCTTTTGGTTTTTCTTTTCAAAGAAATGGAACCTCAACACTCGCCTCTCTAGATTGCCCGTTTTGCAGACTTTGGTATTCTTCCTATATACCCTCTCTTTTTACTCTAAAAAAACTTGACTATCATGCATTGGTAATTACCTTTTTGTTGCAGGGATTGGACTTTCAAATTTGGGTGATTCCTGGAACATGGAGAGTGGTGGTGGAGGAGGAGAGGGGTCGCCTCCAATCGGGTTAGGTCTCGAGCTTGGACGTGGGTCTAGTCATAGACCAACCGGGTTCACAGTTTTTCAACTGCAGGAACTGCAGCTTCAATCTCTCATCTACAAGTACATGGAAGCTGGTTTGCCTGTCCCTAATCACCTTCTCCTCCCTATTTGGAAAAGTGTTGCCGGTTCTCTTGGTGGTCTCTACCTCCACAGCAGCCCTTATCAACTCTACTCCGGATGTATGCACTATGTACCCAAAACCCATCTCCCTACTGTATATTTTTTTTGTTCGTTAATTATTTTGTTCAACGTTGGTCCAGATTTGGGTTGTGGGTCATTGCACTTGGAGTACAAGAATGGAGTCGATCCAGAGCCCGCAAGATGCAGACGAACAGATGGAAAGAAATGGAGGTGCAGCAAAGAAGCAGTCGCGGATCACAAATACTGCGAGCGCCACATGCACAGAGGCCGCCAGCGTTCAAGAAAGCTTGTGGAAGCTTCTCAAGCTCACTCCACCGGTAGTCGTATTAGCCATGGAAATGCTGCTGACACCAACCTCTCTATTTCTCTGCAGTTGGATAGCAGTAATAGTAGAAGTAACAATGGCGGCAACCTTTCCTCCGGCTTTTTTCAAGGATTTTAGGAGCAAAACTTTTAGTTTAGTCGGTTTTGGGGATGAGAGAGATATTAATGGTGTTTGTAGGTTAGGAGGGTTGGTTGGTGAAAAGGGAAGCGAATTAGTTATGTTTGGAGTTGCAGTTGATTTTGGTCATGTGTCTGTTTTTAATGCTGTCGTTGAATCATATGCCAAACTTTCTTTATGATTCTGTACATATATCTTTGCTTTTTCAAGTTTGCACGGCTCTCGCCAAAGGGATTTAACTTACGTTTATCGTTTGTGTGAATATAACGAATGTTATTGTTATCGATATAGTTATAATAATAATAAAATTTTAAAATATATGATAATACGGACATATCAAGTAGTACCAAAGTTGCTATATAATTATTATTTTTGGATTAAATGAAGAGATATTAAATTTTTATATTAAGTTTTAAGTTTATACAAGACGAACATCTTTAGTTACTAAAATATATTTTGCTAAATGGATTGAAGTTATTCGGCAACTTGTTTTAACTTTTGTTTAGATTTCTTTCCACTTTGTTCCATCGACTTTTGATATTACTCTTCCTGAAATTTTTGGTACAATAATACTATAGGTTATTTTTAATTTAAATATTATTTTTTAAATTTTAATAGTTAATAGAATCTTACGCTTCAAATGTTTACGTAACAGTCGGCCCTCTAACATGCCCTGAACGGTGTGTAGTTTGGGCTCTAAACAACGCCCAGTCGAAGAAGCACATGTAATTTGGAGCGTTTTCTCCACGTTTTCCCGTGGGCCGTGGCCTAAAAAATAAAACAAGTAAACTCATTATTATTTTTTGAGTGAAAAATAATTATATAGTTTAATAAATTGATTAAATTAAAAAGTTAATTATTTATTAGTACAAAAAATAAATTAATACTAACCTATGAATTTATATTTTTTATTTTATACTTTGACTTTTACACATTATCACAAACTGAATTAAGTAGTATTATAGTAAGATCAATTCAGTCGAATTTATTGAACTATTTATTTTATTTTAATTTGAATTGAATTAGTTCAATTCTCGATTTTTCCATATGATTTATTTTGTTTAGAGTTGTTTTACTTTATTTTGTTAATATATTTTATTTTTAATTTTTCAAAATTTATTTAATAATACTTCAAATTTTTTTATGAAAATATATTTTAATATTTTAAATGTAAAGGTTTAAGAATTGTACGTCCTTTTAAATGCTTGGATGTAAAGGTTTAAGATTAACAAATCTTATTAAAATAGATTAACATAAATATTTTTATATATTCCTGATTACTATAATTAGATATCTTTCGGCTAAAGCATGGGTCTAAAGATTGATTCAACCCCTATATTTTAAATAAATTAATAAAAATGTCAAACTTATCCATCTGCCTCAGTTTCAGTTTTGTTTAGGAGTATATTACAATTAGAATATTTATCTTATTATCTCTTTAAATATATTAAAAATTTAAATTATAATAATTTAAATAAAACAAATTAAAGTGAGAAAATTGTCATCTCTCAGAATATTATTAAATAAATTAATATGCTCGAGTAAGGAAAATTATAATATTTCGGCTAAAGCACATGTAATATTTTAAACTCAAGCATATCGTCTTCTCTTTTGACTCTATCAGATCCAACCAGCCACACATAAACACAAGGCAAAAAGGAAAATCATTCTTTTTTATAATTGGAGAGAGAGGAGAAAACCCAAAGAAAAATCTAAAGTTTGAAACTTTAAGCTTCAAAGTTTCTAACTTTACAGTCACCCCAAATGGTGGAAGCGCAGACATGGACTACAAGGCGGATGAGCAACCCAAGACTGGACTCAACGCCCACTGCCGCCGACCACGAGGTTTTGAACATTCCGGGGACCCCAACTGCCGAGGTTAGGACCAGCATCCACACCGTTGGATCCCATCTCTCTCCTAACTTTTTAACGGCACTGATCATTGCTTCCTGGTTCATGTCCAACATTGGGGTCCTTTTACTCAACAAGTATCTCCTCAGCTTCTATGGCTACCGTTACCCAATCTTCCTCACCATGCTCCACATGATCTCGTGTTCTTCTTACAGCTACTTAGCCATAAACTTCCTCGAAATAGTCCCAAGGCAACACATTCTGTCGGGGAAACAGTTTCTCAAGATCTTTGCTTTGAGTCTCATCTTTTGTTTCTCCGTCGTGTGCGGGAACACTTCCTTAAGGTACATTCCGGTGTCGTTTAACCAAGCTATCGGTGCCACGACGCCTTTCTTCACCGCCTTCTTCGCTTTCTTAATCACTTGCAAGAAGGAATCCGGCGAGGTTTATCTCGCGCTATTGCCCGTCGTATTCGGGATCGTATTGGCTAGTAACAGTGAGCCGTTGTTCAACCTTTTTGGCTTCTTGGTCTGCGTAGGTTCCACCGCTGGTCGTGCATTGAAATCCGTGGTTCAAGGGATCTTGTTAACCAGTGAAGCGGGATGGTGGCCTATTTGGTGAATTTGACAAACTTTTTGGTTACCAAGCATACCAGTGCCCTCACTTTGCAGGTGTTGGGCAACGCCAAAGCCGCTTTGGCTGATCTTTAGGAATCCAGTGACCGTGATGGGAATGACCGGATTCGGCGTTACGGTAATGGGAGTGATGCTTTACGGCGAGGCAAAGAAGAGATCCAAGGCACAGCTCGCAGCACATTGACAATAATAAGCTCAAAAGATAAGGTGGGATTCATTTTGATTGGCCACGGCCTTCTTTTCATTTTTTATTATTCACTACAATTTCTTGCTTATAATAGTTTTTTTTTCAACTTTTGATTAGATTTCATGGAGGGAAAGAATCAAACAAGAGAATTTGGATAGAGAAAATTGTGATTGGATTGTATAGGCTTATAGTATTTATTTTAACATATTTTATAGATAAATTGTTTGGTTTCTTTTGCTTAATTGCAATCAATATTAGAAAGTTTACGTTCAAAGCAGCTATCTATATTATTATATTAAATATTTTAATTTGACTCGTAAAACAAGGTGGTGTTGAGTTGAACCCTTTCCACGAAACGGATTGGGCTGTGGGGCTAATTTTTTCCACACTGCAACAGAGCTTGTGAATGTGCCGGTCACTTTCCCACGACCCCTTGTGATGTTATAATGACGTTAGGGCATGAGCTTTAACCAGAATAAATATTTTCCCAAGAAAATATCAAAATAAGCTAAATTAGTCCATTTTAATTTGGGTAATCAACATGAACGACCAGTTAATTATAAGAGAAATTCTATTTTTACCATTAACCATTCATATTTATCAATCAAGCCAATTAATTGTTAAAAGTTAACGAAAATATGGTTAAAAAATAGTATGATTATACAATTAATCCCTATTACTTATAGGTTCTATCAGTTTGAGAATCAAACATGGGTTATACATGGATAAGGAGCCTGCCATTCCCACTAAGCCAAGCACTATAATTGAGACATGGGTTACAACATTTGTTATATATCTTAAAAGTCTAATTAATGCCAGAAAAAAATAAGAAATAAAATTGGGTTAAAGAATCATGAAATTACAAGTTAGTACAATGGGAAAATTGTACCTTGGCCACCCCAAAAAATATAATTCAATTTGGCCCCTGCTAATAATTTTTCTGGCTTCCCTATCAGATTGTGATTGTTGTCGTAATTTTTATAACACTAAAAAATTCTTGATCATAAGGCTTAAAATAGAGAAAGATTTATATATAATTTTATATCCATTGTCACAAATCAATTCTCATAAAACAAAATACCGGATTTAAATAATTCAATACTGAGAAAACAGTTCAACCATGGAATCGATCTTAGAACATCACTGAAACATCAAACGAAGACCGACCCAACAAAGCAAACCATGACAGCAATCCATCCATAAAAGCTAAAAGCAGCATTCGGTATCGCAGCAGACTGCGATGCCGGAGCAGTAGCCGGAGATCCAACTTGATCGAGCACAGTTATGCTAAGCTTCATGTTCCGAGCAGCGCAGTGCCCCGGTACACTACAAATGTACCATTTTCTTCCTGGAGCGGAAAGCGTTATCACATCATTCCCAGTGGTAAGGGCAAGAGTATTGCTAATTGCAGCTTGACATTGTTGGAACTCAGTTCCATTAACTTTAAGCACATCATGTACTCCTGGTGTATACTTGAAAACTGCATGAAGATTTCAAAATCATTTCAACTTTACATGTATGTATACATTTATGTATAGACACGGAGTGTTTAGCTTACCGAGCTTATCTCCGACTCGAAATTCCTTTCCGGCCGCCCATCCTTGGTAATCGAAGTCGAGACTCCATCCTTTCTCGTCACCAACTGTGAACTCAGTAGCCAAACTTGAAGGAACTGCAAAGAGAGCAACAACAGCTATTATGAAGATGTTGGAAGAGGCCATTTTGGAGCAAGGAAACTGTCTTTTTAGACTCGTCTATGGTTTGTGTTCTTCAGATGTTGGCAATGAAGAGTTTTAAAAGCAGCCTATTTATAAAGTTTCTGATGCAGATTTGGTTGGTTTCAGCATATGTGATTCGGCCAAGGTCGGCAGAGCCAAATGGCATGGAAATATGGTGGAAGAGCGTACAAAACCATCGAGAATCAAATAGGGTTTAGAATATATTTAATTTCTTTTGGAGCTGTTCATATAGGATACTTGTGGACTATTTCAAAATGACGCAATGAGAACGGCCTGCTATGTTTGTGAATATCTATTATGCAATTTCTAATTATAATTTTCATCTTTTATGCGTATATCAATTAGATTTATATTCGATACACAGGCGGTGGATATAAAGAGTAAAAATAAAGAGTTTTTACAAGCATCTTAGCTTTAAGACATAATGTAAGAATTTAGAGTTTATAGGTTATGGGTTTGAAATTTAGAGATTGTTGTTAGAATTTAAAGTTTAGGGTTAGAATTTAAGGTTTAGAGGTCAGAGTAATATGGTTAAAATTTTATATTTTAACTTCTAAACCCTAAATTCAAATCACAGCCATCAATTCTAAACCAATAAACTTAAACCCCTAACTTCTAAACTCTACAACTAAGTCTCTTGTGATTATTTTTTATTTCCACCGCTTATATATGAAATAATTGTCTTATATCAAATATGTAATTTGTGAACCTCTTTCATAAACAGTAATAATTATTTTTAACTTTAGGATAGTTTCTTAATTTCCTAGACGGTGATTTAGTGTCGAAACCTCTCCTTTTTTTTTTTCCTTTTTTTGTTTATTTTTTATTTAAATCTAAATAAATATGATTTTTGTTTTATTTTTCTATTTTTGCATATATTAAAGTGTTTTGCTTTCATATGTTTTTTTGAAATTTTTTGTATATTTATAACGCGTTTTTTTGTCTGTTTTTATGCAATTTTCATCTATCAATCATGATATTTTAACATTTCGTGATGCATCCATCATTGATACAACCTATAATCAAGGAAAGCCACGGTCACCTATGATTCAAAATCATTCGCAAAAAACCTGTGAGATTGATTTACTTTATCTCTATTCTTACATCAATATAACATCTAGTTTAAAAAAACACGAGACTATAGATAATTGTTAGGAATATATTACCTTTACTAATACCTTGACTTTTTTTTTAATAAGAAAACCTATTTTTTAATTTTGTCCAAAGAAATATATTATTATTTAACTATTTTTGGTCAGCCCTAATAGTGGTTCAATAAATTTTTCTTTGTTTAAAAATCGAATTTGAAAAACCGAATTACAATGTGTTCAACAACTTTTTCCTTTCTCGAGCAGGAAATCAATTTTCATATCATTTATCCTGCCAAAATTAGCAAATCCTTTACGTCCTCGTACGTAAGCAATTGGAACAGAATCTTAATTCAGAAACCAGAGAATGGGACAGTTATAGGGTGAACCCTAAGGATGCAGTTAAAATAAGACCGACTCTTAAATAAATTTAATTATAAGATAAAATTTACACAAATTCTTATCTAATCTTATGTAAATTCTTACTAAAAATAGTAAAAATTTAAGTTGACTGTATTTTAGCCACACCTTAAAGTGCTGCGTCTTGTCATCAGCAGACCTTTCACAAAAAGAAAACAATACAAGCAGTAGCAATAGAAGCATACGATAGATAAATTAATGCCCATTAACATTTGTTGTGGTGCTGCAAAAAAGAAGTCATAAAAGGGGTAAGAAAGTACACCTAACATGTTCGGGCTGTACACTATGTGTAACATTTTTTGTTCCTTTTTGGAGAGTAATATTATGCAATTTGTGAGTCTTGTGACCAGAAGCATGGGCGCACACAAAAATACATCTAACATGCCAGTTCCTTTAGATGTAAAGATTGATTTCCAGTAACAAGAAAAACAAATAAATGTCGATCTATGCACTTTTCAAAGTGTTGATCCGTCAAAACTCCGCATCAACAGCAGCATATTAAGTTGGATGTCGGTGTCACAAACCATCAGGGAACATGCCTTCACTTTTAGCGGATGCCCAATCTCCTGCATAATCTGTGCATGTAGAGTTACTCATTTTCTAAAATCTACAATAATGAGGGACGACGAAAGATTGTTGTGTTAACGACCCCAATGTTACCTTAAGCTTAATTGATCACCAACTTCAGTGATTATTTCCCCCAGAGAAGTGTTTTCTCCTTTGTCAAATGCCTCGCCTACAAGAAAATGGCATTTAGATGTATTACGTGGGGATTGGACGGAGAGGCAGAATTGGTAGACCTAAAAGATGCTAATGAAACTTCTGTACTGAAATTATGAAACTTGCCTCGTGTTCTGGTTGGAAAGAAGTGAATCTATTTTCTTTTGAGCCCTTATATCAAAGAACAATTATATGAATAACACAGAAAAATCGGAAGTTTACAAGTACAAAAAGGAAAATAGAGTTATAAAACCAGGATAACCTTTGTAGATATAAAGGTAGGCCGAGGAAACTTCATCTGAGATCCATTGCTTGGCTGTAGCTCAGATGTAAGAGATAGCTGGAAGATAGAATAGACAGAAAAGAGTGTATTAAAAAAATGCCAAGCAATCAACAAACCCCCACCCCAATATCTAACACTTCAAATGTTGATTGGAAAAAATGGATGTGCAGATTAAGCATAAATGAGACATTTATTAAGGTTTACCTTGCTAAAAAGTTCGACCGGTGGTTTTTGCAGAACCCTCTTCTCGGTTTGGAAATTAAATTCCTGTATGGTAGACAGAACACAATATCATCTCAAACAATTCAGCAAACAATCAGTATGTATAAAAATAGGAAAGAACTTTCATGCCATACCATGGGCACTGTGGTTTCCCTCTTTATATTCCGAAAAACACCAATATCATCTTTACTGGAAAATATCTGCATAAAAAATAGATTCTCATTAGATCGAAAACATTGATACCTAGCTCAAGCTTTTAAATACACAATACATTGATTCAATTTTTTTCTTACCTTCCTATTTAAAGGACGAGCTTTGAAGTTGTACTTTGTGTCACAAACATCCTGGCTAGTGGCATCCATGACACTTGGTCTAAGGAATAAAAAACAAAATAAGAGGAAAAAACCCAAAGTCAATCCTTTATCAGATTAAATACAAAATTAAAACTAAGATATACAATGGGACCCACATACAAAAGAATTTAGCACAAGCATATATGTATGCTAGATACCTATATCATAAATTCTGCATTAATCGGTCTCTAGATAGTTAAATTTTAAAGCATTTACCTTCTGGCTTCTCTAGTTCCATTGCCATTAGCAGAAATATTACAAGGTTTCCCAAGCCCCTGCAATGACAGAAGTTTACCAGATACCCAGATATGAAAATTTTTAAAGTGAGATAAATAAAAATATCGGCGGTTACCTTATCAGCAGCATTTGTATGGATTGAGGACGAGGATACAGCTGATGAGAGTTGCACTGCTCTTTCCAATGTCTTCAGATGAAATTCCTGAGGAGCAATGAGAAAGTAATCTGAGCAACGTATGGAGGGAAAGAAACCTCATTTTGCTAAAATGGCATTGCTTTTGATGCTTCCACAACATGCAATAAATTCAAGAACAAGCAAGAAACTGCAGTTTATTACTTACTTGAAACTCTGTCAACTTTGGAACACTCTTTTTTGGAACAGGCAATGAATGACCCTGGAGAATCTGCAAATTGTTAACATATATTTGAGAGGAGAGAAGTACAATAAAATCAGCTTTGGAGGAAGTCCCTTTTGTAACATCATAAGTACCAACTTTTCTATTCAATGGGCGTGCTTTGAATCTATGTGTAACAGATGTAACAAGCTCTTCCTCTCTACCATTCTTAGGCCTGAAATGAAGACAACATTGCTCCAGCAGCTTGTTAAGGATACTCTTACTTTACGCCTCAATATGTAAAAGATAGTGACATGAACTAACCGTATTCTTTGAGCCCTGTGTGCTGTTTCAAGCTCAGGTTCCCTTGGAATGGTAAGCCTCAGCTTTGTATTGATGGCATTTCTATCTTTGGCGCCTTCCTGCATAACCAAAAAGAAAAGCTCAGAATGTCTCAGATGCAACACAGGTTAAGATCCAATTGGACTCCCAAAAACTAAACATAATTCAGGGGTATACTTTTTTAGGTGCCTTATGGACCAAAGTGGTTTGCTGCTTCACCTCATCAACCTACCATGTGTAACAAAAGTTAGCCAAATAAGATGTTTATTCAATAAACATGTAACTGAACTATAGTAATAATAGAAATTAATCATAATTTCAAAGACCAAAGTCAGATATCTAATGCAAGAAAAGTGAAGCCAGATGCCAAATTGATCTATGTGACTCTAGTTTGCCTTTATTCTCAGTTATCATAGGTCTGTTACTTCATATATGAAAAACACAACCCATAGGAAGACCTTATGATAACATGTACTCATTTTCGTTGCCCATTTGAGAACATTCAGAGGCAAGGTTCTTCAACAACATAAAACTACTTTTTTAATTGTAATTTAAAAGCAATAAATTCAATACAAATAGCTTCCATGAGAAATTCAGCAGTACAAGCAACCATAATGGGAATACGGAAAATTTCACAAACTCATGTACCTTACGCAAGAGACCTCCCTCTAGCTTTTGCCTCTTCGCAGCTTGACTTTCAACAACAGAAGAATTACCTAGGCTTCTGTTACTATTTAGCGCCTGTAGCTTCTGAAATCTATAATAGAAAACCAAATACAAAGGCCTTCATTTTTAAGGTTGTAATGTTGCTAAATAGGATATTAGTCACCACCACGAGACATACATTTTATTATAGAAGCTTTCATAAAAACAAATCCACTTACTGACACTAGAATGCTTTCTACATTAGAAGGAATATGAAACCGAAAGTAATCATTTCCAAGAGGTAAGGTACTTGGATTGTGAGACTAGAAAAATTAGGAGGGGGAGTCGGTTCAACATTTCCATGACTTACCTGGATGAAGCAGCTTGAGGGGGGTGGTTTTGTTTGGCTAACTGGCTAGCAGTAGGTTTCATAAGAGTTGAGCTCCTTTGCATAGGTTTTGCACTCTTAGATTTAGCTTTTAATCTATCACTGGGCAAGTGATTGTAAGTTGTCAAGCCTGCGAAAGGGAACCGAACAAATGAAGTGAGCAAAAGTATAGGAAGTAATGTTGGAAATTAATGATAAAAAATCATAATACATGAGAGAAGGCAAAAATGATCACAATGAGCAAGCAACTTCACTGAAGAGAAAGTCAAGAAAGAAAACTGAAAACTACTCTGCAAAAATTATCTTGGTCACCTGTAGTTAATTGAAATGATTGATTAAGAGCATTTTGTAACATTTTCTGTATATTGGCAGAGATTCCTCTGTTAATTCCTTCATTTCCTAAAAAAAGAGTATCAGTCCAGCACAATTTCCAGGATTTCAAAAGAAGAACATTCCTTTTTAAAACCAAGAACTCTAAAACAGACGACACTGGAACACAAGCTTAATGCAATTGCCTGCAGAAGAACAACTACAAGCTTGCCTCAAAGACTGTCTTTTCCGAACCAAGTTCCACGGCTCTTTAAATTGAAATCCAATTCAAAGAAACAAAAGCACCATATATTACCCACTGTACCTTTGTTAATGGCACCCACATCTGAAAATTCCAAGGCCATTACATTTTGGGGATCACTTTCATGTGGTGTACTAGTATCTTCTTCATCACACTTTGGGGACGTAGTCACATTTTCCATGAAACTTTCTTCACTCATAACCAACTTTGTCACAAAACCTTCAAACCATAAGAAAATAAAGAAATGTCAATCATTGATGTTATAACTCTATTTTTAAGAAAGAAAGTTAAATATCTCAACGGCACATTTTCTTTAATCAAACAAGAAGACACGATAATTAACAGAAAAAATTAAAATACTGGTGAATGATTCTTGCTTCAAGCAAACATCATTAAGCAAAAGAGATACTGACGAGAAGCAGGGTAAGTCGGCGCCGAATCGAACCAAAGTTCAGCTTCTCCGACCTCCGCTGGTGATTCCACGCGCGTGAAATCAAAGAACCGAGCCGCATCAAACTCGTAATCAAGATCGATCGATCTCACCTCGAAGACTGGCTCTATCTCCATCTCTATATCTTCTTCCATCCCTCTTACTGGACTTCCTCTCTCCGAAACTCACTCCCTCTTTCTCAGCCTACAATGCCTGCTCTAACTTCACCTGAACTAACCGGAATTAAACTCCACCGCCATTTCCACCGAAATTTTGAAAGCAGTTTTCACTTAGAAACCCTATAAATCTTGGAAACGGCGAGGTTGAGTTGGCAACGGCTATGACTACGGTTGAGCCAACTTCATTGTAGCATTCAAACAAAATAATTTTTATGGAACAAATAAAAATGGAAAACAAAGGACAATATCCAAAGCGTAAGGTACAAGCTGGCGAAGCCGGAATCCGTGCTGCGGGTTTTTTTTTTTTGTTTTATAGCGCCGAGGTATTGTAACGATCCGAAATTTGAAATTATGGGGCTTCCGAAAATTATTAAAAACAAAGAAATTTTTTGACGAAAGTGTCCCTACTCGTTTATGGAATTTTTGTGGGTTGAACGTTGTGTTGAGGGATTTTGAGGAGAGGGTAAAAGAGTGAATTGAATTTGAATTTTTTTTTTCGAAGTGAGAAGCAGTGCTATCGGGGTTCGAGTACAGCAGCTTTGGGTGGCGAGATCCTGTCGACGGGACTGAAATTTCGGCGCTGGTAGAATTTTGCCATTGGGTTCAGATGATAATTGCGAGGTTACCCCTAACGGTTTTATTCTTTTGTCAGGTAGGAAAGGACTGGAACTGGGGAAGTGTGAGGGTCCCCTCGGATAAGAATTCAAATCTGGAGAACTAAACTTTTGAAGGGTAGAAAGGGTATTCAAGATTTATAAGGAAAAATCTATATTTTGTTTAAGGATAATGTTTAAAAATGATCATTAAATTTTATAAATATTATAAAATAATTATTGAATTATTATAAAATAATAAATTTAGTATTCGATCTAATCAATTGATATAAAATGATTATTGAGTTATTCAATTTTATAAATTTTAAAAGTTTAGAAACTAAAATGATCATTTCATGATAGTTTATTGACTATTTATGAACTTTACCATTCATTTAATTTAACATTTTTTTGAAGTGATAAGATATAATTGTATTAAAAAACACAATCAAAATTAATTGTTATAAACAAAATAAAATTAATAGTAATCAAAGTATTTTATAGTTGCATGTGGTTTTTTCTCTCATAATCAGTCTAACGACATTAATTTTTTAATAGCGGAATACTATAATAGAAACAAAACATAACGTTAGGTATTAGTTTGTAAAAAAAACATAAACATTAGCAAAGATTGGGTACTAAATAAGTAATTTACTAAAATAAAATTGAAAGAAATGCAATCGTTTTGACATTTTGTAATTTAACCTAAATGATGTAACATTAAATGCTGGTGTAGTGTCTAGTGTATTGTCACTTGGTTTACATCGGATTCTTTTCCATATTTCCCCAAACACGCATATGTGAGAACAAAAAAGGACAAACGTCGATAGACCTAAAAACCAGAAAAAGACAAACGTTCATGGACATGGTTTTCTGCATTTCATTTCATCTTTGTCCAACTTTCCAACTACACGCTTCATACTAATTCACATCTCACTTCAATTCAACAATTTGTACGTTCTTTTGGTTTGAATTCCACCCTTTTTTGGGTAAGTTTAGGTGCGTTAGATTTAGAGTGTAGCTAAAAATTAATAAGGTTCTAATTTTATTATTTGTGTTTTTGAACAAGTATAGATATTTAATTTTTATAATATTTAATTTAACATTTTAAATTTTTTTGACAAATATCGATGAATGTATTTTAGCGGCAATAGGTTAGAGGAATCTTACATTACCAGAATAATGTAAGAGTTCGAGATATCATTACTGTGTTTGGTTTTTAACATTACCATTAGTGGTTCTCTCTAAATGCTCCCTCTTCTTTCTAACCCAAAAAAAAAATCAAGTTTGTTTCTGCTCCGTTCTCACCGGCCACCAGCTGCTAGTGGTTCGGCTGTGTTCCCTTTTGATTTAATATACTGTTTCCACCTTTGATGAGTCTTCTGACTCTTTTGGTGGTCGTCGGTCGTGCCCTAGGGGGCTCCCTTCCTCCATCTCTTGCACTGGTAGTTTTGAGGGGAACGATTTCTTTAAGAAACAGTTCGATCGAAATATATTTGGGTGATTTTGTTCGCCGCGGTTGGGACATTTGGCGGCGCCTTTATCGTTGGTAGTCTTCTTTTCCTTTTCCTTGCTCCATGTCCTTTTTTTCGGTTTCAAGTTTTTTGTTTCCTTTCTTCCTTTGTTTGTCCTCGTCGGTGGTGGCCTGATGAGTGTGCTCTTTAGCTCCGCCTTCTCTCATACTATAACACCCTTAACGTATACCCGTATACCGAATATATATTAAAGATGTTATAGAGTCGTTTAAAGAAATCCTGACATAATAAATTTTTTATACATATAAATTTTGTCTTTATTAATTTAACTCTTTTCTCGATTTTCTTGAAATCATAACTTATGTGTAGTTGACTAATTTTGACCCTGAATTAGTTTGTAAAACATATTAGTCAATTATTAAAACGATAATGCAATTCGGGGTGAAAAATAGGTTCACTGCCTAGGCCCTTTCTTGATTTTAAAATCTTTATGTGATTATCGATAAATAAAATTTAAACCGATTAAACATGTTTTACTACCTTTTTAAGCTTATCGATTATTCATATTAACAAAGTAAGCTTCCTTTCTACTTTAATTTATGCTTTCATATTACTAATACCTTATCTTGCTTTATCCATATATAATTCATCTTTAGAATTGATCAATTATCTATCGTTTAATCTAATTTAATGCATCATATACTACCAACAGATAAATAATTACATGCTCACTAGAAATTATCATAAGCTAGATTATCTTACTGATGTTGTGCAGATTGAAGCTTGATCAGCAAGCTCGACTTCTCTTCAAGTGCTCCAACTTAACCTACATGTGAAACAATCACACGCTAAGTATGAAACTTACTGAGGCAATAATTCTTAATATAGTGCAATATTGACATAAATATCAATTTAAATGATTAATAATGCATATAATCACCTTACCATTTTTTATGTGTATAAACATAAATAATTTTATATGTAACAACATATATCAAAGTGATAATATTAGATCTTACCGATACCATTGCCATTTCCATCTGTAAGGTTTCAAGCTTATCATCATGTTCTTTTGATTCATTTTACTCATTTAACCCAAGAATTTTAAATAGAGAGAAACTTAAGTATACGAGATCGGTACTCCCAGAGTACTAGTCACCGAAGTGATGATAAACCTATAGACACATAAAGTGTCGGTAACATATAGACACATAAGTGTCGGTAACATATAGATCCGAAGATCGGTGTGTAGCTACACGCAGTCCTTGACTGCTAGACCTCTAATGGCATGTCACTATATTGTAACTCTTTATAATATAATTTTATGTATAGAGAGAAACTTAAGTATGCAAGGTCGGTACTCCTTGAGTACTAGTCACCGAAGTGACAATAACATGTAGACACGTAAAGTGCCAAAAATATATAGACACATAAAGTGCCGGTAAACATATAGATCCGAAGATCGGTACGCAGTCCTTGACTGCTAGACCTTTAATGGCATGCCACCATACTATAACTCTCTATAGTAAATCTTGGGTAATAAATCAATTTCATTATCTTTCCATATATCCTTTTGTAGATGGTAAACAACTTATTTCATCAATGGCAACATATATCAATATATATATATCAACATTTCAACTTACCAATATAAATAATCATGTGATCAATGCATTTTACATTCCACTTCTTGACATATTCATATATGTCAATCATATGCTCAATGACATAAATATTATAACAATAAAAATTATGGTAGGCTCATCGCAAACCATCTCAATCATGTATAAAATATCAATGTAGTATGACATGTATGCAATTGCACTCACCTGGGCCATTCATTAGCTTGCCTCACTAAGCTCTACTTGATCATTTCCTTCATAATACCACGAACCCTCTTTTGATTCGATCAAACTTTATAAATATAAATAACAATTGTTAGATTCAAATCTAACAATATTTTAAATATGCTATCAAACTTAATCATTCGAATATACAGAATTTTCCAAAATTTCCTTCCCAAAACCCATAATTAAAGAAATCCCAACTTTCGCATTTTTGCCATTTTAGTCACTAAATTAACTTTTAAGCTATTATCTTAGTACTAAATGACCCTTAATCAACTTAGTAAATTTTGAGGTATTACACATACGTCATTGTTTTTTTTATCTGTCGTGATAGTCTGCTGGCTTTTTCTCTGCATTACCATGAATTGATTTCATTCTTTGGTCACCGTTAGAGCGTCATGTAGTTGGAGATCCTGAATTTGCAGACTTCGTGCTTCTTCGGCTCCAGTCGATGGCTTGTGATGTTCTCCTTCGTCTCTGTGCTTTTGTCTCCCAGCTCCGCCTTGTTCGTTGGCGCCTCCCATACTTTTGGTGCAGTTAGTTTTGGGTCGTTTGTTGTGTTGTTTTTTTGGTTTTGCCCAAGCCTGTTTTATGTTTTTGTTTGTGTTATGTCTCTTCTCCTTGTTTCTATTCTGCTTTATTTCTGTTATGCTATGTTTTTGTTGTTTTTGTTTAATGCTAGTGATTTTATTGTTCAAAAAACATAACCATTAGTGCAAGAAAAATATTTTATGCATTGATGGTACAAAATTTATTTTCTGCAATCGATTTTAATTTAAGATTTCTAGGTTTAGATTGTAAAATTCAAAAATATAATGTTTATGGTTAGAATTTAGTTTTATAGGTTAGAGATATAGTTTAGTTTTAGGGTTTTAGGAATTATATTTGGTAATTATACCATGCACGACGGTGAAAACGAAAATTTTTTAGAGATAAATTAAACATGCTTAGGGGTTTATGTTTAGGGGTCTAGATTTTAAGAGATTTGGTTAGAATTTAGGGTTTATGATTGGAATTTAAGGTTTATAGGTTAAAACCTAAACCCCTAACCATATTATCCTAACATCTAAACATTAAATTTTAACCATGAACCCTAAATTTTAAACTCATAAACCTAAACTTGAAATATTCTTAAACCATACTTAAACCCATAATTCCTAAATCATAACCATTTACCCTAATTTCTAACAACCCTAAATTTTAAATAATAAAAATATAACCCCTAAATCTTAAACTAAAATTTTAAATACTAAAATAACTCCGCTTGTAGAATATTCCTAAATCATAACTCTTAAATCTTAAATTTTAACTACAAAGCATGAATTTTAAACAGTAAACTCAAGACCGTTAAACTATAAACTGATAATCTAAACACTAATATAACTACCACCTATTTCTTAGATACGATAAAGTTACTAATAATAATCATTTTATCTCGGATAATACTGTCTTAAAAGTATTTTTTTATCAATTTAATCGTATCAAATAAAATAAAATAAAAATTTAAAAAGTGAAGAAGAAATTAACAATAAAAGTAATGTTACTCCTTATTAGGCCGTAAATGAGTCGAGTCCGAGCTTGAGTCGAGTTTTCGTCGAATTTTAATTATAAGTGCTATCGAGCGAGTCCTTCACAAGTTGAGTAGTGATTCAAAAATTGTTTGGCTCATATTTAACTCGGTTCGATACTTAATAAGCTCGATAAAATTTTACTTTTGACTTTTCTCTTCCTTCCAACGAGCAAAAGCTCAAGATACAAATGTGGAAATAATTATGGTTTTGGGTTAGGTTAGAACAAAGACCTCTAATCACACACCACTCGATTTCAGATCACACGTTTTCTAATATTAATGGTTTCCGATTTATTTTATTTTATTTTTTCAATTTTTTCCTTTCACAAACCTAACAAAGTGAACAAGCGATGTTTGGCTCAACAAATTTGCTTCATTTGTACTTTCAGTCCAATGTTGCTCAACAATTAATGATTCCATTGTTCATCGTTGGAGAAAAATGAAGGAGATTGATCATAGTTAAGATGAGTAGATATCTTTTGAATTTCATTGCTCAGATTAGGTCGAGGGTTAACTACTGGAATAGTCACTTATATTTTCTTCTATAACAGTTTTGGTCACCGACTTTTAAATTCGACCAATAAAGTCACTTACGTTTTTTATCTTTAAAACTTTGGTCACTCGAAGTTAAGTGTCGTTAAATGGGTGACGTGGATGTTAAAGAAAAATTTATATAATTAAACATTTAGTCCCTATTAGTTACCTATTATGCCAATTTGATTCTAATTTTAATTTAATTAAATAAACTAATCACTCAATTAGGTGCCGACATGTGTCATCACCTTATTGGAGGAATTTAATTATTTAAAAATATAATATTTAAACATAGTTAATTCATGATTTAAAATAAAAATTTTGAAATTATATTAAAAATTCATTTAACGAACTCAAACTCACGAATATAACTCTAATCATAAGCTAAGTTTGGTTTCGTTAGATTAATTTTTAATATAATATTAATTTTTTATTTAATTAAATTAAATTCCGTTAAAAATAAAAATATAATAATTAAATTAAAGTTAATATCATGAAATAGGAAATAAATAAAATTAACAAAGTTAAAGTTCACTCTAATATAATTATACATACACATATATATAATGTTGTCAATTTTAGTTTAATTATTGTATTTCTACAGTGGTTTAAATATTTTTTATGTAGCTCAAGTATGTTATGTTCGAGTCTCCTTAATTCATATTTATTTATTTATTCTTGCATTAACAACAAACTAAAATATATATTGTATTTTGTAATTCATATCATAAATGACCACATGATTTATTGGCAAACTCACGCTAGTTACATTTAAAAGAATATGGGTTTGATTCCTAGCCATTAATATAATAATTAATTAACATGGATTAACTGTGTAACTATATAAATTTTATTTTAATAGTCACGTCACTTATTTAATGATATTTAATTTTGAGTGACCAAAAGTTTAGAGATTAAAAATATAAATAATTTTATCGGTCAAATTTAAAAATTAGTGACCAAAACTACACTAGAAAATATAAGTGATCCTTTCATTAGTTAACCCTCAAGTCAAAAACAGTAAGTTCAATGTATTTGCAAGCAACGATAGATCCAAGAATGGTTCCAACATGTGCAGAGGAACTGTTTTATCTTATATTCTTGGCAGCAAACTCAGAAATTCAAAATAATTTGCTAAGATTCCCATCTAAAACGACACCAAGCAAACAGCAAGGCCATTGCAGTAAACTCACACTGATTTTCCCTCCGGAAAATCACAACTGCAAAATCCCAAAAAAATCTGAAGAATCTCCTCTTCTAGCGAAGACTGGCTCAGAAAGATTGTGTATCCCCGTATTCCCCACAAAAACTCAAACCCCCAAAGTTTGAAGGAAAGGAAAGATCAAAAGAGACACACCACCAAGATTTTATTTTTGTCATTGAAGATTAATCGTAAAACTCTGTAAAACCCATATTTTCGATTCCCATCTCTCTCTCCTTTTAAGTTATGTAGCCATGACTTCACTGCAATGGCACAAACCCTTTATTCCCGGACTCGGAGCCCCGAAACCGAAAAGGAAAAAGCCGGAGGAGGTGGTGGAACTGCGATGAGAGTGATTGTTCCTCTACAAGGTGTTGTCCAAGGACGAGGGGATTAGTTTTAGGCTCCATCATCCCTTGCGCGCTCTTTTACTTTCTCCAATTCAATTTGAAGCGACACCGTAAAGACACGGATGACCCGAACAATTCGAATTCCTCGGCTCAAAACCCAATCCCCTGTTCGTCGTCGTACGGGAATTTATCGGAGCTTCCTGGGTTGGCACGTAATTTGTCGTCGCTGCGAAGTCCGCGTGGACCCGTCTCTGTTTCGGGTCGGGTTAGTGGGATCGTAAAGGGTGCGGATTCTCCGTATTATGTGGGATTGAGTCGGGCTAAGGAGGATCCATATGATGAACTGAGTAATCCAAATGGGGTCATCCAGCTGGGTTTAGCAGAAAACAAGGTAGGTTCTTTTCACCTTTTTTAAAAAAAAAATAATTTTTAACATGCTTTATGGTTCTTTTTTTTAATACATTTGGATTTTTTTTTTCAGCTGTCTTTGGATTTGGTTAAGCATTGGCTAGCAGACAATGCGGAGCAAGCCCTATTGAGAGACGGGAAAGAGCTGAGCATCAGCAGGATTGCCACTTACCAGCCTTTTGATGGATTGATGGAGTTCAAAGTGGTAAACATTGTAAAAATATGTTCAACTTTTCTGTTTTCTTCTGCACTTTGGATTAATACTATCACTCTATTATTCACTTTCAGACTTTCAGTTTATTCAGTTGGTTCTACTTTCAAGTAGTATTTAAACATCAAACGGTTCACATGATGCTAGTGAGGGAAGGAATTAACAAGGACTGCTTATTTATGGCTACGGTTAACTGTTTATGGTGTTTGTTAATAATGGTGGCACCAAAATTTTAGTAAGAGTATAATGCTTGTATTATGAGGAATCGGGTGAGAGTGAGGTTGCAAACACCGAACATATGAGTTTTCCTATTCGGTCTGAGTAGATTGCTGCTGTCGGGCAGCAGGCACTAGACGAGCCAAGCCTGTTTCTTATAGAACTCGAATAGGACTTCTGGTTAGGTGTTATATCTTCAATGGAAGAGGGATAAAAAACAATAAAGCATGTAACATGCAGCGAGGCCTTGTAGTTTCCAGTTCAATTCACCTCTCCACCATACTTGGATTCTTGCTGTGTAGGCTTTGATGAAAATTGAAAATCTACTTGAATAATTATATGACTGTGATCATAAAGTGACCTCTTTTCGTTTGGAGAAAGAAAAGGAATACAAAAGAGAAGTTAAAAATGTATTAACAATTAGTGACAATTTTAAATTGTTTGTAAAATTTTAAATTTAGCATGCAGCATGTCAAGATGTCGTTGGAAGTCCTCCTCGTCTAATGATTATTTCCGAAATATTTTGTTTTTGTCAATAAACAGGGTCTACTCGAAATGCTTGTGTTCTGAATTGTCATTACTTTGCAGGCTGTAGCAGGATTCATGTCTCAAGTCATGGAGAAAGCTGTTTCCTTCAACCCTTCACATGTAGTGCTGACGGCTGGTGTGACCCCTGCAATTGAGATTCTTAGTTTCTGCTTAGCAGATGCCGGAAATGTATTTCTTGTTCCGACACCATATTTCCCTGGGTAATATGTCTCTCCATTTTGACGGTTTTCATTCTGGTAGGCAGCTATCCAACAAGGAAACTAATGCTTCTAACAAAATCTGCAGTTTTGATAGGGATATAAAATGGCGAACTGGGGTGGAAATAATACATGTTCCTTGCCGAAGTGCGGACAGCTTCAATTTAAGTATAGCTGCTCTTGATCGAGCATTTGACCAGGCAAATAAACGCAGACTTAAAGTGCGTGGGCTAGTAATATCAAACCCATCAAACCCTGTTGGCAATCTTATAAGTCGAGAAACACTTTACAGCCTGCTAGACTTTGCCAGAGAGAAAAACATCCATATTGTCTCTAATGAACTATTGGCTGGTTCTACTCATGGAAATGAAGAATTTGTGAGCATAGCAGAACTCCTTGACCCGGATGATTTGGATCGGAAAAGAGTTCATATAGTGTACGGTTTGTCAAAAGACCTTTCTCTTCCAGGTTTTCGGGTTGGTGTTATCTACTCATATAATGAGGAGGTTTTGGCTGCTGCTAAAAAGATGGCGAGGTTCTCATCTGTTTCAGCTCCAACCCAGTGTTTGCTCATCTCCATGCTATCTGATGCAAAATTTGTTCAAACATTAATTACCATAAACAGAGAGAGGCTTCAAAGTATGTATGCTCAGTTCGTGGCTGGGTTAAAAAAACTGCGCATCGAGTGCATAAAGAGTAGTGGCGGTTTCTACTGTTGGGCTGATATGAGCGGATTAATCTGCTCTTACAGCAAGAAAGGAGAACTTGAGCTGTGGGATAAGTTGTTGAATACTGCTAAGATCAATGTAACTCCAGGGTCTTCTTGTCATTGTATTGAACCTGGATGGTTCCGTTTCTGTTTTACTACATTGACAGAGAAAGATATCCCTATAGTCATGGATCGGATTCGGAAAGTTTCTGAAACCTGTATATTGAATAGATGAAATGCTATTATTTTATTCTGATTTTAAATAATGTGCAGATTGTTTTTGATTGAAAGCTCGTATCTTTGACACTGTAGTTCGAAAGTCGTAGTCCTCGACTTGAAAAGTGTTAGAAAAATTGGTGCAATAATAATTCAAGTATAATAAATTGCCGTTAGAAAAATAAATAATAATAAACTAAAAGTAGAGCATGAAATCAGACATAGTTAAAATCAGAAAATTTTTTGTTGAGGCATGTATGAACAGTTTCTTAAGACAGATTCGTAACGTTAGACGTCTATCTCCTAGAATACAACAACAAACGTTCACAGCAGTAGCGCAATTGTAGTGAACAATCGAATTCAATATCGCCTTCCTCTATCACCGAAAACCAAAACGTTTTTCAAAGCTATTGAATTTCATAGATTTTGAGTCGCTGAAATTTTCGAAGTTGTGAAAATGTTTGTAAATCTCTCTTTTATATAGGGGATGGAAAGATTAGATAATTTGATGAAAAGGTTAAACCTTTTTGATAAAAATATTTGTTGAAAAGTTAATAGATATGATTGCATGGATACAACTTTAAGCCAAAAATTAATAAGTTTATTTATCAAGTGACACGACTTATTATTATCATGTCTATTCACCAAGTGACATGACTTTGCATCAACATTATTCAACCAATATATATAATTTTTCCAACAATCCTCCACATGAATAAAATTGATGGTTTAAAAATATTGACTCGATGTGGTGATAGATTTTACGTTTGGTATTTGCATATGATAGATAGGCGGACCCGTTTGGACCTTCCCTTGTGAAAATATGTTTACCTTATTGGCTGTCCAGTAGACGTGATGTCCTTAAATTGTCATTTCGTTTGTGTAAGTGATGACATACCTCACACAAATACCTTACTAACAAAAATTTGATTCTCATGGTTATGTCCATATAGCCTTGGACATCTCTTGGTTCTGCAAGAGCTTAGAGAACTATGCCCCAATAGTCTTCTTGAAACGGCTCCACTTTACTCTCATATAGGTGACTTATGTTATTTGTTCGAAACACACAATGGTCATTAGAAACATTGATTAACCTTTTCCATATTTTAGTCATTGTTTACATTATAGGAGCAGACTTGGGGACAAGAACCCCTACAGTGACCATACAAGGACTATGCAAGTAGGTTATTCCTTTGAACCTAGATCTTGAGATCTCCAGTCAACTAGGTAAGGCTTTCTTTCACCTATCGCCTTAAATTTTCATGGGCTTTAGTCACATTCCTTTCGATGTTTTATCAACTTGATCTCGATTTAACTTTTTGGTTAGCGGATCCATAGTGTTATCTTTTGATTTTAGAAAATCAATAAAGATAACTCCAGTTGAGATAAGTTGTTTAACGATATTATGTCGACGACGTATGTGTTTTGACTTACCGTTTCATTATGTGCTCTACCAAATGTTGCTTGATTATCACAATATATACATATTATATTGTGGGCACGTGCTTTGGTCATTCTGAAATAACCTTTAAGAAATTTTGTATCCATTTAGCCTATAGCATATAGGTAAAAAATTCGATTCAAAGGATTTTGTCATCCTTGTTCATCCTCGTACTTATTTTGGTCTTGTCTCGACATCGACCTCTTGTTGAAAGTCTTGACAAATTTCATCAATAGTCTTTATAGTTTGTTTCGTTGAACTTGACCAACTTTAGTAGTCATAAAAGGAGGCAATTTTAGATTCCAATATCGCATTCTTATGAATTTTAAGATTATTTGATTCATGCAAAAGAAACGATATACATTGTTATGACAAATATAAACAATTGTTACAAAAACAAGCACGTTAGGAGGATAATCTATAGTAACACAATTCTTTTGTTTTCATCACTAATACCATTATCATTATTGGTATGGCAACCATAACCAATGAAGATATAATTCACCGTTTTAAGATATATTTTCATTTGCTTCGGTAAATGAGTCATTACTTTGACAAACAATTATTTTATCAATACACCCCGCACTTTCAAGTAGTTGTAAGAAGGTTTTCTACCATTCTATAATTCATGTGGTGTCTTTTTTCTTTTTCTTGTAGGACACCTTATTTAAAAGGTAATTTACTGATAACACACTTTCTCCACATATTTTGTGATAACCCAAAACTTCTCATCGTTCTCATACTATTGTGCACTTTATAACTTGCATCATATATGACTTTGAGAATGTAGTTGCGGTATATGAAATCAGAGTACTTCCATGCCTTAACAACATCGAAGACGGTAGCAACATGAGTACTTCCATGCCTTGGCAACGTTGAAGGCAGTAGCAACATGTACATCATCCTCTCTAATAATTGAAGGAACAACATGGTTAAATAACACTTTCTCATTACCACTTTTTGAAATTTTCTCCACAAACTTTTTATTGTGGTTTATAGTTATTGACAACATTGGACTTTGGTTCAAAATTAGAGTCAGTGTAGTGACTATAACATCATACTGAGAATTGGACGAGTTCTTGGATTATGCCACCGCAAAATTACAAGTAAATTGCCATGTCATAATTATGAATTTGTTAATCGTCATGAATTCAGTCAGAAACTAAAATTCAAAAACAAAAACACAATTAATCAACTTCTGTTGAATGACAGGAATTTAGTAAAACTAAAAACCCGAAACATAAGTACAAAGTCAACACAATTTTATTCAACTCAAAACACAAACATTGGTTAGTCTTACAAATAATTTACTAACAGTAATAAAATTTCTTTACCTTAATTTTTAAAGATTTAACTAAAATTTAAAATTTATTTGAAAAAAATCCCATTTTACCATCATCGATTGCTTCTCTAAAATTATAACTGTACTGTTATCTTTACAAATTCCTCAAGAAAAAATATTAATACTGCAATTCCCGTAATGGTTTAAACCACTTGTCTATATATATATATATATATATATATATATATATATATATATATATATATTAAAAAAAACAAACCATTAAATTTCAACGTTACCAACATGTTTTTCCCATTCTTGCCTTTTCGGCACATTTTTCCAATTCCAGTTCTCCATTGAACTTGGACATGCACGAGATTTATACATTTCACACATCCTTCCATTTCCTGGTTGCTTCACGGGTTCCACCATATTCATATCTTTTGTTCATATTCGAACCCACCATGGTAATCACTTGAAACCATGGTTGAACAACCATTATATTTAAAAAAAAATGGTACAATTTGTTAAAATGCACCGTGCAACTTTATTTCTCGAGAGGATAAGAATTAATATTAAATTGGAATTCTTATCGAGGGCCACCAACAAGATTCATGGGGTAAGTAACATCCTCTAATTTTCTTTATTTATGATAATCTGAATATCTTGGATTAAAATTTCGATTCCGTCTTAAAATTGTTAGAAAAATTAGTGCAATAATAATTCAAGTATAATAGATTATTGTTAGAAAAATAAATAATAATAAATTAAAAGCAGAACATGAAATCGGACATAGTTAAAATCATAATTTTTTTTGTTGAGGCCTGTATGAACAGTTCCCTTAAGATAGATTCGTTATCTCCACGGTGCTTGAGTAACATTGGACGTCTCTCTCAAGATACAACAACAAACGTTCACAGTAGTAGCACAATTGCAGTGAACAATTGAACTCAATCTTGTCTTCCTCTATCACCAGAAACCAAAACGTTTTCCAAAGTTGTTGAGTTTCAAAAATTTTGAGTTGTTGAAGTTTTCGAAGTTATGAAAATGTTTGGAAATCTCTCCTTTATATAGGGGATGGAAAGATTAGATCGTTTGATGAAAAGATTAAACCTTTTAATGAAAAGATTTATAGATAAGTTAATAAATATGATTGAATAGATACAACTTTAAGCAAAAAATTAATAAGTCTATTCACCAAGTGACAAGACTTATTATTATCATGTCTATTCACCAAGTGACATGACTATGCATCAATATTATTCAACCAATATATATAATTTTTCCAACAAAAAGGACTGCTGTGATTTGTATTGAAATGTTGTGATAATTTCAGTAAGATTTTCCAGCATAAAGGACTGAATGAACTATGCATTGAGACTTTACTACTTAATATCAGACAACATAAAGGAAACTGTGTCTATGCTACTGTTGCTGCCATTGATGTCAACTTTAGAACTTGCTTTCAGGGTCCAAAGAATTGAACAGATGAATACTAAATGAAAACAAAAAAATTAACCTTTTTTTGTTTATTGTTCGATAACTCTAACCAGCGGCAACTCTGTCCCCTTTGCAGTATTAATCACAATCACATCTACCATTTCTTTGAAATTTCACTATGGTTCGATTCCAGATCTGATGGACTCGAGGACTTGAACAACTTCAGCCATGCTAGGTCTCCTTGAAGGAACCTCTGATGCACAAATCAACCCCAACTTCATAACCTGTATTAATTCATTTTCCGCGAAACCACGCAACCTTGTATCGAAGCAAGCTGAAGCAGAACCCCTCTCCAACAATCCTCTAACATATTCACTCAAAATCACCACCTCGTTTACTGTTGGACTCTCTACTGGTTTCCTCCCAGTTACTAGTTCTAGGAGAATTACTCCGAAGCTATACACGTCACATTTCTCACTATGTCTCAAACTTTGAGCCAACTCCGGTGCGACATATCCTACTGCATTATGAAATCTAGTTAAACCATAATTATCCAAAATCGGAAGCAATTTTCCCAATCCATAATCAGATAGTTTGGCCTCATAGCTCTCATCTAAGAGTATGTTCGTTGATTTGATGTTGAGATGGAGAATTGGAGGTCTACAATCATGGTGAAGGTAAGAAAGTGCTCTTGCAGTTCCAAGGGCAATATGAAACCTTCTAGACCAATTTAGTTCGGTATTCCCAACACCTGAACTAGTACCGGGGTAATTCGTTCCATGAAGATTATCGTAAAGATTCCCATTCGAAATGAATTCAGATAATATAAACTGCATTGAAGAGGACCAGTAATAACCTTGAAAAGCAACCAAGTTCTGATGTTGGAGGTTACCTAGGCGTCCGATTTCTTGTTCAAATTCATCTTGGTTTCCAAGTCTCCCTAGAGTCTCAAGCTTCTTTACTGCAATTGAGATCCCTCCTTCAAAGCTAGATTTGTAGACTGTTCCAATCGACCCTCCACCTATTAAATACTTCTTGTCCAGCAAAGCTTTTGTACCAGCTTCCCAGTCTTCGTATTTAGAAGGCAAACTTTTGCTGAAGAGGACTAACTTCCCGATTATAACATTCGAATCTGATGAACCTGGTGGTGTGCTCTCAACAACCACCGCCACTTCCTGCTTTTTACTCTTCCGGGCCCTGATGTTCATGATGGTTACCAGACAAACCCCAGTAAGGATCACAGCAGCAGCAATAATGGCGACAATTGCAGTTACATTAAGGACCTCGGTTCTACCAGATGTGGCAGGCGTGGCACTTCCGGAACAGGATGCCAAAGGGAAACCGCAGAGCCCAGGATTGTTAAAAAAGGCTAATGCACCAAAGGACTGGGTGGTCTGATCAGTAGGAATCATACCAGATAGATTATTGTAGGAAAGGTTAAAATGAGTTAAAATATTCAAATTCCCAAGCGAAGGGGGGATTAACCCGGAAAGTGAGTTCTGTGATAGATCAAACAATTGGATTTTTGACAAGTTCCCGAGACTAGATGGGATACTTCCATTCAGCCGGTTGCGAGACAAGTCGAGAACTTCCAGGTTTGACATGTTGTAAAGGGTATCAGGAATATGTCCCTCTAACATATTAACAGAAACATCCCTGCAGCAACATGACAGAACTTTCTTAGAATTGATTCAAAGCAATGCCGTAGAAAATCTAAAGTACATTATGATAGCGCGTATACTCACAGTTCACGAAGAAACCTGCAATTGCTTATATCCTCAGGAATTCCACCATCAAGGTTGAGATTATGCAAATCCAAGACCTGCAGCAACTCAATGCTTCCGAATCCAGCAGGGATTGTCCCACTTAATGAATTATTAGCGAAGCTAATTGCCAAAAGCCTTTCCAAATCCCCAATATTAACTGGTATGGTCCGATTAAGCTTGTTGAACCCCAAGTCCAAAACTTTGAGGTTCTTACAGTTTGAAATGCTTGTTGGGATTTCGCCACTCAAACTATTCCACGAAGCATCGATGAATTCCAATGTCTCACTACAGGTTCCGATAGCAGGAATCTCACCAACGAACTCGTAATGTGAAACATTGAAATAAGTAGTGTTCTTAAATTCAAGAACACCCAGTGGTGCAACCCTGTGAATGAATTTCTGCTAAGATCCAAACTTCGCAAGCTTTGACTTTTCGATATCTCTTCCAGCACGTTGCCGCTTAATGCATTGCTACCAACGGACACATATTTCAATACCAAGATATCGCAAATTTGAGAAGGCAATTCACCAGTAAGATTATTGAACGAGAAATCAAACCCTTCAAGCTTACTACAGTTCACAATGGACCCCGGAATTGAACCGGAAAGACCATTATGCGAGAAAGAAACACACTTTGTTTTGTAACAGTTCCTAAACATAGCAAATGGAATCTCTCCTGTATAACCATTCTTTGAAAAATCAAGAAATCTAATGTTAGGCAAGTCACCAATGAATTCTGGTATGGAACCAGATATTGCATTTGAACTCATATTGATCTTCCATAATGCTTGCAACAGTGAAAATTCTCGCGGGAGATTACCTGAAAATCTGTTGCCAAACAATGTCAAGACTCTGAGAGAGCTTAGACCAGACAAGGCAGCCGGCAGTTGACCGCTGAGGTTAGTGTTCCACAAAACAATCTTGTCCACAAATCCTTGTGGATTGCAGAACACACCACTGAAATCCACACAGGGGTTGCCATTTGGGACCCACGATTTCAAGCTGTTGTAAGGATCATCAGTGATGTTTCCTTTGAATTGGAGCAAGATTTCCTTTTCAGTGGCGGCTGAAGAAATGGTGAAGAGGGCGCTGATTCCAAAAGAAGCAAGAATCCAGAAGAGCAAAGCATGGGAAACTCTAAATCGATAGATTTTTCTCATGCTCGAAACAGCAGCAAGGACGCAGGAAAATTGAGTCTAACTGTTAGGCATTACTACAACATTTTTACTTACATTTGCTCAACAAAAAGCAACAGAGCAATCCATTTTAACCCACGATTTATTCAATGAACCAAAGATCTCACCTTTTTTTCTTTCTGGGTTTGAGCTGAAAATCTCAACTTTTTTTGCTCTTCCAGGTATAGACTCTGGACAGAAGAAAGAGAGGTACAAAAAATGTAATAAAAATGGCGATGACTTACAAGTGAGAACAAATGTATACGAAGAATGTGTCTTGGCCGGAAAGGAAAACAGGTGAGCAAATTTAATACTAACTATAAATGAAAAATATTTCTATCTATACGGTTGCCAAGCTTAACCACGTGCATGTCCATTTCTCTCCATCTTAAATCACTCATTACAACAATACATACAACCATCTCTTATGGCCCATTCGTCAATGTTTCTTTAACGAGCGTTTGTCGAATAATACCGAACCGTCATAAAATGCATTTCAAACGAATGTCTTTGGGCAAAATGACAAGAGATGCCCCTAATGTTTGCATGTTTTGTCATTTGCCCCCCTATTCCTTTTTTTTGGAGCAAATAACTCTCAATATTTCAATTTAGTTCAAATATGCCCCCGTTGAATGAAAACTGTCACTCAACTGACGGTCAACGACTGGACTTGCCACTAGTTAAGATCTGCTGGCGTGACATATGCCACATCAGATTTATTTTAAAAAATATTTTGTTATACCCTTCTTTATAATGACACGTGGCTGACTATTATGCTGACACATAGCCGAATCTGATAGTGATACGTGACGAATATAATGCTGACACGTGAGCAGATCTTAACACGTGGCAAGTCTAGTCAATATTAGCCGTTGATCGTTAGTTGACTGATAGTTTTCATTCAGTGAGGACATATTTGAACTAAATTAAAATGTTGGGAGTTGTTTGCTTCAAAAAGAAGAAGCCGTATGACAAAATATGCAAAAGTTGAGGCATCTTTTATCATTTTGCCATGTTTTTGTGCCTAATTTGATTTCAAACAGAAATTTTCAACTTCTCTTTAAACGATCGTTTGAACGAAGCCTTAGTTTTTAACTAAAGTAAAATACTTGAAATCCCCAAAGTGGTATTGGATCACTGGCCAACGTGTAAAGGTGGGGCCTTGGTTTTGTCTATGAAATTGCAAGCATTTACTCTCTCACCAACCCCTACCTTTCAATTTCATCACCACCAAATAAAAGAAGAAAAGCACAGGGTTTTAGACTTTGGCTTTTGTTTATGTTTTTTTGTTGACTGAGTTGTGCTTTTCTTTCCTTTTTGTAGCATTGAGGACTGATGTTTCTTTGTATCATTAAATTCTGTTAGATAAGGAATGAAATTTATTTCCATTTACTTTATTTTTCCATTATAAGCAGAAATATTAAAAGGAAAACATTACAAGTGTTTACATTTCAATCCTTTTCATATCTTCTTCCCATGTTTCTGCAAATAAAAATATCAACTTTAATTTTTAAAGGGTTTTAATTTATACTTTGTTTAACTTGAGACTGTTGTCTTGTTGCATTTGACTGCGTACAAGGTTTCTGTTAGAAAAACATAAAAGAATGAATCAAAGTTCAAGAGACAAGTACAGAAAGAAAAGCTAAAAGGTAAAAATTAGTTTAAATAATTAGTGCAGATTAGCTTAACGTATGTGAAGAACTTAGCAGCATGGCCAATGGACCTTGTCTTGATGCCTTCGGCTTTCGAGGGTGCTTTTTGATGCATCTTTTTGCACGTCCATGTGATTCAACACTTTCAAGTTTTTTTTTTTTTTTTGAACATAAACACTTTCAAGTTAAGTGGCATAGACGGTGCTTCATGTCTATTGTATTTACATGTCTATTGTATTTATACTTTTGTATATATTTTAATTACTCTTCTGGTGAACTCAACGAGTGGTCCTAATAAAAAAAGAAATGATGTTCATTAAGTTTAAACAGTTTTGTAAGGTCTGTAAACGTTATCAAATGTTAAAAAAAATTATGAACACGTACTACTTTGCAATCACCGTAACGTGATTGTATTGCATCAAAGGGATCCCACTTTCCCAACGGAGTCAAATGACCCTATCTACCGATAAGTAAAGGCCTAATGTCATCTAATTTAACATTTTTATAATTAAAATATATAGAAATATTTTTTTACTAAATTTAAACAAAATCATCGTACAAAACTTGTACCACTGAAATTGAGTGGCGAACCTAATCACCATTCACCATGGGTAACTCATCATAATGACGAAGGATTAAAACAATTCAGTTGCGTCAAAGATTGCAATTAACAATGAGAAAAAAATTATCTAAAAAACAATGAGAAAAAAACATTCCTAATTACTTTGTGTTATATTTAATATTATCATATATATACTATGTTATTCAAATTCATATGGTATAAAGGTAATAGGTATATGTTTAATATGGGGGATTAAAATTATCAAACGTTAATAATAATATTGATAATAAAATATAAATGGGAGTTTAAATTAAAAAAAGTTATTTTAAAAAATGAATATTCGATTATGTTGGGTTGAGCAATCAATGAAAATGGCCTAGAGGGGTGAATTAGCAATTAAAAATTTGGTGGAAGCAATGATCAAAAAGAATTTTTTTTTGCACAAGTGGTTAGAGTGGTTCAACTTTCTAAACAAGGTTTACATCCACTACCTTAACTATCCATAGTAAGAATTTTCACAAATTCACAAAATTGTCTTTCTTTTTAGGCTAAAGGAGATAACCTCACAAACACCTAGACTTATACCCCAAAGTCTAGTGATCCATTTTTTTTTTCCTAAAGGTGGATACAAAGAAGCAAACTATGAAATTCTCTAAAGGATGAATGTTTGCACAATTCAAAGTTCACTAAAACCCCAAACTTGATGAAAAAAGAAATACAATGAAATCACTCAAGTGGATTACAAGAATTTTGTAATTTTAAGCTCTAAGATGTTGGATTAAATTCTAGTATAGTATTACCGGCCGTTCCAAGTCACATGCGCAACGAGCTGTTCAAGATGTTCTTAAAGAGATTTTGGATTTAAAGAGAACACTAAATTTAGTTGTAACGACCCGGATTTCTGAGTCAACGAGTTAGCGTTGAGTCGAGCCTTGGGTTGCAAGTATTGGGTTGAGTTGAGACCTTTTTAGGCCTTGTGTGATGGCTTTGGGCTTGGGAGTAACTATCCTTTGGAAAAGCGAGAAGATGGGGGACTTGGGGCGTAAATCCCCTATGAATGGGCTGACCACTTTTAAATCTTTGTCTCTTCATGGAAACAAGTCTGTCCATTGACATCACCCACCATTACTTATCTTCTTCCTCAAATTCTTTTTTCTTTTTTTTTCTAGAAAACCCAAAATTTTTGAAAGGTAAAGACTCAAAATTCATTCCTCTATATTCTTGTCCGAAATCCAAGGTTTAAGTATGTTGTTCTTCTCTTCTTGATCTACATTTTGAGATGAAAACGGTTGGAAATGATGGTGAGATAAAAAAGTGGATTTTTGAGAGGTTTTGGTTGGAGAGTGTTAAGGACGAATTTCATGTTATAAATTCATTTAGAACCTTTATCTAATCATTTGAGAGTGTAACAAATCTATTTTTATGCTTGTTGATTAGTTTAAGAAGTTGGAGAACCATCTAACACCAAGTACAAGGAGAAGAAGTGAAGAAGGCTTGTGAGAAGAGAAATTTCAGATTTTGAGCAAGGTTTGTACATCTCAAACTTTGAAGTGCTTCCTACTTTTCATAATCGTAATTGCTTTACATGTTTAAGAATGACGAGTTGTTGGGTGTTTATCATGTTGGTCATGGTTGCTCTTGGATTTATTGTCCTTGTTGTTAAAAGAGTGTTTAAATGATCATAAGATGCCAATAATAATCCTAATAGACTTTAAGAAGTATGTAACTACTCTTATGGGTCGAATTTGAGAGTTTTAAGTTGAATCTCGTAGTTTAGGAAGCCATTTCTGGACTTCAATAAGGGTACACAGGAGGCCCGTACTGGTACTCCTTTTCAAATATGAAGAACAAGGATGAGCTGAGTGTAGCGTACCGGAACAGGCTTCAACCAGTATCGATACGGGTCTTACCCGTATCGATACTCGTGGGTTTTTGTAAGATTTTAATGATCAATTTCGGTATCAGTACGATGGGATCATACCGGTACCCTAGCCCAAGGATCTGTATAGTCGATCTAGTACCGGCACTGGCCAACTTTCCTAAATTCCAGTAATGTATTTTGGTATCGGTACAAACAATATAGTATCGATACCCGTGGGCTAAGTACTGATACTCACTAGGTCAAACCGGTACCCACTGATGCCACTGCCCAATTTGGTAAGGGCTTTAATGGAACTAAATCAAATATGATAAATTGTAATATCGAACGTTTGATTGAACTATAACTTTGGATGCCTTTATTGAATGACCTCTCCTTGCCTTGTATTGTATATGAGCCTTGTGAGCCTTGATTGATTTGACGATATGAGATATGAATACCCGAGTGTGGTATTGTAGTACACTTGCTCTTATGTGCACTAGAAGTTCTAGGTGATCCTAAGCGGCAAATACAACCCGATGTTTTAGGTGGTCCCAAGTATGTGATGTGCACCACTTGATGCCTTTGTGATTCCAAGTGAGTAGCACGATACCGTATTCGATGTTCTAGGTGATCCTGAATACTCGTGGGTAGTACTTGATGTTCTAGGTAATCATAAGTACATGTGCGGGTAGCCTGATGTTCGAGGTGATCTCGTCCTAAACAAGTTTGATTACCACTGTGATGGTAATTATTGATTGAATTGTTTGCTCATGCCATATCGCTCATTGCTTGTATTGCATGCTTACTTTTATGAACGTCATGAAATATAGTAGAGTGGACATGTACCACTAAGCTTTGTAAGCTCGGCGTATGAATTTGTTGTTTTCGTATGTAGGTTGACAAGTCACTCGCTTGGAGGGGCATATCGACGAGGATTTTCCAACACCGATTCAACTCGAGTACAATACCTGATTTTAGTTGTTGGGATATGTATTCATAGAACCTTATTGTAGTTGGTATGTAATTCTAAATTACTTTATTTTAAAATATGATGTTTTTAATTCCTATGAAGCTCCTTTTATTTTGGATTTGAAATAATCTATGAAAATTTTTATTTATGAATTGATATATTTTAGTTTATGGCTGAACTTGAGGTTTTAAATGGAATAAAATCTTATGGGTCAAGTTAAAGGTAGCCCAAATGTAGCATCTCGGATTCGATGAGATCGGGGTGTTACATTTAGCTTAACCCATAGAGAATTCTAGAAGATCCACTCATTCACACTTACATGGACATACCATGTGATAGAGATTGTAATTTAGAGAATATTCTGATTTTATACCATTTGTGGTAGGTGGACTTCGATCTTAGTCGTTGATGTAAATTAATACAAATTGTCTGATGTAAGAGAACTCAACTATAAATATAGGTATTTTACACCTCATTTACATTATCCATCGTTTGAGTAATCAAGACATTAACTCTAAATTTTCTTTTGTATTTTTTATTTGTTCTTCACATATATATGATGTAACGTGACATACTTTATAGTGACTTTGTATGAATATCATCATGTATTAATACAACTTAATCTTCTAGAATCAAATATTAATGTGCAGTTTAACAATCACCACATACTAAAATGTTATTGCCTCATACAATACAAGGATAAGTGGCTGATTGCGATAGAAAATGCACAACCCATTGTATCATATTTCTCAAAAAAGAGAGAAAAATAAAATTATAGTCTTGTTCGTGATCGCAAGAGTCTTAGCCCAAAAGAAAATATAAAATGTTGCCTAGTTTTTATACAACATAATTTTAAAAATATTTTTCTTGTAACCGTAACAATTTTGTGTAAACTTGTGGATGACATAAATTATACCAGCAAGTACATAAGATCCCGGTAGATGCTTATAGATATCTAAAGATAGCAAAAAAATAAAAATAAAGATTTTACCGAATTTTAATAAGAATACACAAGAATAAAAAAATATTGACTAGCTCAGAAATTTCATTATACACATAATCAGTTTACCTTTTGGTAACGATGATTACAATAAAAAATGAGTTGGTACAATAAGCATCCTGAAGTTAATTCATGTGTAGGAGTATTATTTAAATATAAAATAAATATTTGAGATATAAAAATAAATTACAGAATAATTTTATTGAGATTGTGCAAAAATATATTTTAGGATGCTGAGTATAACAAATTATTCTCTCATTGTAATCATCACTACCAAAAAGTAAGCTGATTACTTGTATCATAAAAATTTCCGAGCTCGTCAATATTATTTTGTCCTTGTGCACTCTCATCAAAACACGATAAAATATTTATTTTTTTCCTTTCTTTAGATAATTTTTATAATATCTTGAATTTACATTCACATGATTATATTAAAGTATAAATGTTTATCATTTGCGCTAACTTTAAATCCATATCACCCATAATGTGAATAGTTCAAATTCACATCCATCGCCAATGTTAAGTATGGAATAGTTTAGCATAATTATTTTTCTTAACAAAAAATATTATTTGATTGAAAAAAATTTCATATAAAATCATGCACCTACGATTAAGTGCTTATAAACCTACGTCAGAATAAAAGAGTACACACAAAAGTGCGTTTTTTAATAAAGAATCAAACTCAACCTTGTATGTAGAGATTTGTGAGTATAATACATCCGTAAAAATAGGTGAGTTGCATTTATATAGATTTTTTATTTAAATTTTATGAAGTTAGGATTTATAAATTAAAGATATTATAATTTTTTGTTCTCAGCGGAGATGATTTGAGCTAGAAAATAACCTACTTTCGCGATACAAGTGTACGTACAATTTTTTCTTCCCATTTTAATTTGAATTTGGTTCATATAAGCAGGGACGAAACTATGTGTCCTTCCTCACTCCGAAGATTTTTTTTCATTTTTTTCTCTATTTATTTTCTTAAAAAATTAATTTATTTATAAAATTATTATACTTTTAAACATTTATAGTTTACCCCTCAACTCCAAATCCTGGCTCCGCCACTGCATATAAGATAAATAAACCAAACTAAACATTCACAATAACAAAAGGTCAACTTGCATTTTTGGTTTTATAAATTAAAAAAACAGAAAAGAAAAAAATTTATAAGTCAACCAATACCAATAAAAGACACTTTTATAATACAAAATAACAACAAAAAATTAAATTAAGGGAGAAAGAAAGATAACCAATACGCCCTATAAATTTAGATCTTAAAATTAATTACATTAAGAAAGAAAGATAATTTATATGATTCTTTATGTAACAATGCAATATTAATAACCTTAAATATAGCATACAAAAAGTGAATATGACAAAGGTTGAGATATCAAAGTAAAATTTTAATACAATCTTTGTAGGGTGCTCGACTTGATATTTAAATATTATGGTAAGAAGAAAACTCAATCAATTTATTTTTTTGTTTATTTGTTTTAAAAGGCCAATTGCATCCTGTCCCAAACTAGTTCTAGGTAGAAGTGCTCAATACCTACTGCATATATTTTAAATTCTCATTTTCTCCCCTTACCATATCTACATATCTTTTTGAGATGATTGTGGTAAAATTTTTAGTGACTTTTTTTCTCGGCAAATTAAAATTTTATTAAGTTAAACCTGCAAAGTATGCTTCATTAAAAACCTCCACATCCTAAGTAGAGAAAAAGAGTACACACACAAAACACACAAGCAGATATCTCCTTACATTGATTAGAACCAACAAATAGAGGACCAGAAAATGAAATTACAGCTTGATCTTTACTGTCGACTACCACTAAGCTTGAAATTACATTCTATCTTTCACAAGACACTCAACAAGAAAATATGCATCTCTGGGCACGAAAACAAAATTCACTTTCTCAATTTTGCTTACCAGATTATCAATCTTCAACAAGGTCATCCACCTAAGATGGTGTATAGACCAGACCAAGTAGCGGAGAGATAGTGAAGATGGCGGACTGTTGAGGTTGAGGAGATGGCGAGATGGTGAAGAAGGTGGGTTGTTGTGGGGGTTTTAATTTTTTTTTAATTTTAAATTATTTGGCATTTAATAAAAATAAAATAATCCATGTTAGGATAAAAATAATAATAAAATAATCCATGTTACTAAAGTGTGACAAAAATAGGTCAATGTATAAAGTTCAATGAGTAAATTGGTCGTTTTTAAAGTTCAGTGACCAAAATAAGTCTGAGAGCAAAGTTGAGTAATGATTTAAGTATTTTACCCTTATTTTTATATTGTAAAAGTGTTTTTATTAGTATTGGTTTACTTATAAATTTTTGTTTGTTTGTTTAGTTTATTATACCAAATGCAAGTTGACATTTTTAATTCATAATATTTTTAATTCATAAATGTTAACTTTAAAAAAGTTTAGATAAAAAATCTATATAAATAAACGCAACTCACCTCTTTTCACTAATATATTATACTCGCAAATCTCTACATGCAATGTTGAGTTTGATTCTTTATAAAAAAAAAAACCATAATATGTAACGACATTTTTTTCTTTTTTTTGAAATTTTCGTTTAAAGGGATTTTCTTTGGAAAATTCTTTTTTTTAAAAAACGGATTAAAAATTGGAAGTCGCCACCGGACACTTGGTTAAGGTAGGTCGGACACCACAAAATCAGAGATTTATTTTGAACGGGCTCAGGAGTTGGTTATGTGTGGGGAAGGATTAGCACCCTCATCACGCCCGAAAATCGGTACCAAAATATTTGTTGCTCTCAATCGAAAGAAATTGTCGAAATTTGAAAAGAATTTAATTCGGCGACCTTTATTGAAAATTAACCTTAATTGAACGGGCTTTATCGGATTGGTGGGTTCGAAGTAATTGGACATTTAATTAATAAGGCTGACGATACATCGGACCCTAGATTAAACCAGCATCGAATAAGCTCGGCTGCCGTGTTAATTTAGGGTTCGAATCTCGTATGTCACCTTTATGCATGGTGCAAGCAGTTAAGGAATGATGTAATAACTTTGTCAAGTTTTAATTCTTTCTTGAGTTGGTAAGGATTAATTCAAATATTTGGTCAACATCCTTTAAGCTCGGACTGTAGCAACCCAAATACCGGAACTAATGAATACCTCCCCCCTTTTTGTAATCCAAATTAACTAATGTGTAATCAAACATTCGAGTCACATGAATGACAAAAATAAGAGATGTCAAACGAAATGCATAAAAGGTAAGCACAAAAGGCCCACCCCAAGGCCTAACCTCTGTAAGTGCGAGATTTGGCTGCCTCCTTTTGCTATTCCTTTTTGAATATCCTTTACAACTTAGGGTAGTGTATTTATATACCCTAGATTACATGTATTTTAGAAAATGCGAAAAGAAAATTGAAAAGCCCCTATTGGTTCATTGTTATCCTGCTTTGATTCACATATATCACGGATTTTTTGTCTGTTAATTCTCTGAAAATTCTGAATTCGTTGTGCGCTCCTCTTCTTTCTGAGATTTTTGTTGGCTACTCTGTATGTGGCGCGGCTACTGAGAGGGACCGAAGAAGGGGACCAGTAGAGAGCCGGCTTGGGGAGTAATCATCTGACGTGGCCGCCAACGTGGAGGTCATTACCGAGGTGGCCATTGCTGTGGCGCCGTCGTGGCGCTAGCGTTGTCGTTGTTCGAAGGGTCGTGGGGATCGAAAGGGCGTTCGTGAGTCCCACGCGCGCGTCGAGACAATGAAGCGACGCGCGTGAGACGCTTCGGGAGCTGGGGAGCCGTTCCCCTTTCTATCTGAACCGTTCCCCTTTCTATCTGAGCCGTTCATCCTCACTTTGATCCAACGGCAGAGATTTGGATGTGCAACCCATAGAGCTGATTAGGGTTTAGGTTTCTTTATTATTGGGCTCGAAACAAGCCACTATGTAATAAATTTTTGTAATGGACTCTTATATTATAAATTCTTGGGCTGTTTTTATTGCATTTAACATTCCTTTTATATATATATTTAGATTTGTTTCATAATAATAATAAATGATAATACCATATAAATTGTAATAACATGTGATAGTAGTATAATAGTAATAAGATAATATGACACCCTAATAATATCGTAATGAATAATAACATAACAATAAAATACATAATACTAGTAACCTAAGCCCATTAAACCATTTATAGCATTTAGTCCTTTTAATCGGGTATGGCCAACAGACACGTAACTTAATACGATAAAAGACCCCTGTTAGTCATGATTCTAATAACCCTAGTGTTTAGTTCCTTTGACTTTTCGTTCTTATTATATCGAAATAGGCAAGACAAATAAAGCCTTTTATTGTTACATGAAAATAAAGGGGTTTTTCTCTGGACAAAAATTAGTGATTATACTATAGTGGCCACCAAAATCAAACATATAATTATTTTCTAAAAAATATAACATAATTTTAAATGATTAAAAACTTTTAATATTATAAATTTATTACATTAAGATGAGGTATGATATCAATTACTTGTTGTGATGTATAGAACTAAACAAAATAAACGAGATTTTTTTACTGTAATCGACTTCGAAAGATTTATAACCTGTATACCAATCTACATCTTTCAAAATATTTATATTATTGTTACAATAAGTAAAATAGCAATTTTAATGCATAATAAAATGTATGCACCATAAACATGCATTTCTTTCGCTAATCCATTCAAGTTGTAATATTAAATTAGGGTAAAACTTTAATACACAGGTTTTGTACAAATAATTTTACATAATATTATCTAAAATCCGAATCTCCACATCTACAACTCATTTTATATTCTCAAGCATAACTATAAATATGTATTAAGTAATCTGATGCATGAGCATAGTTATAAGGAGTTGCAATTATCTAGTGACTTGTGAATCACAACCAAATAAATTGACAGCTTCTGTCAAAGCAGTTCTCCAGGTTTTAACATTTTCAACATCATGTTTGAAATTGTCTTCATGCTTAGTAAATACTTCTGAGAAACCCCTTGTTTGTTTCCGTACCTCTGAGAGATTTACGCAGTAGAAAACATGAACAACAAAGTAGTGCTGCAGATTTCGTTTCTTGCAGTGCATGAGCTTGACCAGCTCGTCCAAGCATCATTTGGAAAAGGTTTTGATGGACTAGATTTTGAAGAGAAATGTTAGAGAGTGAGGGAGGGAGTTTTTGAGGTCGGGAAAGTTTTCTGCAAAATATGATTAATTTGAAATAATATATAAACAATAGGGTTAAATTGATTATTTTTTCAAATTAGGATTAAATTATTTGAATGTGCAAACGTGGAGGACTGAATGTGTTATTATACTAAATATTTTAACGGTTGTTAACGACTGTTAACAGGTGAGTAGTAACATTGAAGCAAAACATAAAATTTAATGGTAAAATTGAAGCAATTGGAAGTTTGATTACCAAATTGAATAATGGACCAAAAGTCCGAAACAAAGCCTATTTTATTTACCCAATAAAAGAAGCCCAATACAGGATGGAAGAAAAGGCGGAACGCCCAAGAATAGGAAAAATAAGAAAGATTTGCGGTGAGTATTGTAACCCCTCAACCGGACCTAGACGCCAGACCGAACTGAGTGAGCTACATTGGATTTGTCGAAACAAACCCGAAACAATTAACTAAGATTAGGTCCTTTTTTCTTTTTATCTTGTCTAGATGCAATATTATGACCTAAGGTGTGCACGCTGGCAGCGGGTGAAATCTCAACTGAATCGAGCGTCAAACTGACATCCAATAGCGCGTATTTGCAATTTAGGGACCAAATTGCAAATCTGAAAAATTACAAGGACTTAATCAAATTCAAAGTTACCAATCCTCAATTAGTCAGGTTTCATGCATTCTTGTCAAATTTTGGCTTTAAACGATCAACCAAACTCATACAATTGCATACGTAAGAATCAGGGACCAAAACGAATGAATTCAAAACCTTAACATCACATTAATTGAAATAACGCACAAACGTATCGATACGCGAAACACCCTACCGATACCCAATATCGATACAGTCCTTATGCGTTTCGGTACGCATGCTACATGGCCGAAATCCCAAATTCGAGTAGCTAAAACTCGTACCGATACACTTCCTTGAGTATTGATACCCAGGCCAATTTTACACATACTCGTATCGATACACTTCTCCGTGTACCGATACCCAAGCCAATTTTATGCTTAACCGTATCGATACTAGACCATGCGTACTGATACTCCTAAACTTGAAATGCCAAAATTTATTGGTTTCTCACCCATTTGGTAGCTCAAACATGCCTTAATCAACCATACACTTGTACACCACTAAATCAAGCCTATAGCTCATGAAAACGGAAACATCAAATGAAGAAGTGCATCAAATCACATCACTAGAGGCATTCTTCCTAAAACCATTCAACTCAACATCCAAAAAGGAAACTAAGATACATTTCAACAAAGACATCACATCAATTGACTTATACCATCATTTTAAACATGCTTGAATCACAAAAGCATAAGCATAGGCATACCCACCCTATGTGCACACTATGAAATCCTTTAAGCCTCAAACACAATTAAGGAAACTACCACCAAACATGCTTATGACCATTAACATAATAATCCATCAATCCACAACAAATATAATTCCACAATATAATTAAACACAGGTTACAAACCCCCCGACAACATGGTAATACGTTTGCCATACTCAAGTAGTTGTCGTGTTCTTGGACCTCCCTTGCCGAGAATAAGCTGCCCCCAACTCTACCCATCTGCATTAATGGGAAAAAGAGAACGTAAGCACATAATGCTTAGTGAGGGATCTCTTAAAGAAAAACATTGATGCATTACAAAACACCTTTGAAACCACGTTTCATACGAAATGGAAAACTTGCAAAATCTAACAAAGTCTATCTTTTATCTTATCAAAATACGCACATTAAACCATATGCTAACATGTATCATGGATCTCTAGCATAATTATGCAAACCTCAATTTAAGTCTTCACATGCTAATTCTTCTAATAGCAAAGCTTAAAGAGCACAACATGTATAAATCACATTATACAAAACATATTTCATTTATCATGATACATTAATTCATATATTGGCATTAAAGTGAAACAAAACCAAAACTTTCCATTTGTAACACATCGGATACAAGGATTTCACAAGTGGTTCCTTCGACCACTTCACATGCATCCTCGAACTGGAGCAAACAGTACAATTAACCCCTCAACGATTATGATGTATAAATCCACCAGCGGGAGAATACGACAAAATTAATCCCTTGACTGTGGCGGTTCTCATGGTGGAGATACGATACACTCACAACCCCTCGACACACATGAGGCAACATATTATAGTGCACTTTAAACCATATGACATGTCAACTATATCCGATAACATTTGCCACTTGCCAATATATACCATTAAATCATGTTACCTTATTGTTTTACATATGCATCAAATCAAACCGATTTCTAATACATTAAATCATGTATTTTAGCTGTCGCGACCGTTTTTGGGATCGACGTGTGGAAAAATAGCTTGACGATTGATTCTTTTGAAAATTGGGGTTTTATTTATTTTAATTTATTAAATCTTGAAATTAGGATTTTTCGTATTAAATTGGATTTCCCTTTATTTATTTAAAAAAATCAATTTGGAGTCGCCACCGGTTACTTTGGTAGACCGGACACCATAAAAACAACTAGAGATTTGTTTCTTTAAAATTAGGGTTCGGGAGTCGGTTATGTGTGGGGAAGGATTAGCACCCCCACAAATGCCCGTTATCGGTACCTCATCAATTTCACGTGGCATTTTTGCATTTCGAGCAATAATTTGAATTTAATTAAATCTTTAATTGTTAAATGAATTTCGTTCCGAATGGAGATATCCTTTTGTAGGAAAATACATCTTTAACGAATATAAATTTTGAAACATCCAGTTACTTTAGGATACTCCAATTTATATTCAAAAATGTATCTCAACACAAAAGGTTTTAAATGCATGTCCATTTATTTTATTGTCAATTTTAAGTTCAAACCTAATTAAGGCTCCAATCGATTAATTAATTAAAATCTATGAATATTATCAAGCTTAGGGTTTATGTGATAACACCCAAATAATTGGGCACTACCCATATTAAGCCCTAAATTAATAATATTTCTAATTGTTAATGACACTAATTATTTATACCTAATTCCATTTAAATGAAATTAAACTAATTATGTGTGATTTCTATTTTCTAGGTTAAAATGAAATATTAAATATTCTACTAAAATACTCTCTTGATTAACCTCTGATTATATTGAGACACTAATCAACTTAAAGCATTCTAGTTTCCATTTAATATTCATTTATTTTCTATGATTATCTTCCTAATTGAATTAATTAAATTAATTAAATAACTTAAACCTAAAAGGCTCTAATTATCTTAATTAAGTTATTAATCCCCTAACAAATATACTACATGCTTGATATTAAAATCATGCAACATACAATAATTTAAACAATTAAATTAGACTAAACAACTTAGAAGAGGGATTAAATTGAACTGAATTACAAAACAGGGAGCCAAATTACAAGCAAATGGACCAAATTGAATACAGAGCAAAACTTGGGGCCAGATCCATAAGAATTCAAAAAGAAGGGCATGGATCTTAGGATTCGACCCGGCACCAAAACGGTGCATTTAGGCATCACTGTAAAAACCCATTTTTAACCGAAATTTCCCTTCTTTCTTTCATTTTTCTAATTTTCACTCTCTCTCCTCACCTCTCTCTCTTCCATTCTCTAACCACTAACGCCTCATGCCTAGAAATTTCACCCATTTCGGATCAAAACTCACCATTTTTGGATGGTGTTCATCCGAGTTCTTCGCCGCCATAACCACCATTCAATCCAACACGCCGCCACTAGCCAGGCTCCGATGTGTTCGCAGGCAGCCAGGGTTCGAATGCCGGCTACCGCAGGTGACGCTGGCTGCCGCCACCATGCGATTTCCAGCCATCATTTATTGTCACTGGAACCTTAGAAAATTCCTAAAATCACCCGATTTCAAGCCTAAACCCTAATCTAGTTCCTGTTTCAACAAAAACGCCCGGTCTTCCCCCTTAAACTAACTACCCAAAATCGAGCCCTCTTCAACTCCGCGTTGGCTACTCCCACTCCAGTGTTCGCAGGCAGCCAGGGTTCGAATGCCGGCTACCGCAGGTGACGCTGGCTGCCGCCACCATGCGATTTCCAGCCACCATTTATTGTCACCGGAACCTTAGAAAATTCCCAAAATCACCCGATTTCAAGCCTAAACCCTAATCTAGTTCCTGTTTCAACAGAAACGCCCGGTTTTCCCCCTTAAACTAACTACCCAAAATCGAGCCCTCTTCAACTCCGCATTGGCTACTCCCACTCCAGTGACGCTCCGACCACTCAAGATAAGATCCGCTTTATTTTTATTTCTGTTTTTTACATTTATGCTTCGATTTAATTTTTTTATGTTTCTCATGCAAGAAATGAAAAGAGTGAAGGAAATATACCTCCGATGATGGTGACAATGAAGCTCTGGCGACCTTGTAAGGTGTCTGTTTGCATTCCAACGGCGGTTCTATCTCTGGTGATCTCTTCGGCTCCTAGTGGCTTCCCTTCTCCGGCGGTTTAGCTTCCTCCTGGCGTATTTGGATGTTCGGTGGTATGATGACCGTTCATCTCTTTCGGCACTAGTTCGTACCTCCGGTGACACCTCAAATTTTGGTGATGGTTCAGCTACTGAGGTAATATCCTCTCTCCTCCTTTATTATTTATTTTATTATATTATTATTTAATAGTAGCAATTAATGTCGTTAATAATTGGTCTAACTTTTTCTTTCTTATGTATTTATAGGCTGACCAAAGGATGACATCATCGGGGAATTGATCCAAGTTAATCACCCACAGACCAATCTCGTACTGCCACGTGGCAAGGAACTAGACGGAAAAAAGAAACACAGCTGGGTTTTTGTGTTTGTTTGGGAGAATTTACCCGAAAATGGGTTGTAACCGATTAAACGTATGTAAATGGACTGATTTTGGACTGTTATATGGGATATATTTATTTAGTTATTTACTTGGTTTTATTTATAGAGAAATACAAGTACACCCCGGACAAAATACGAGTATTACATTAGCATTCCCAAAATTCTTTCACAAACAATTTTCCATACTCATAAATTATCAATATATGATCATTTGCAACATCTTTTATTACTAAAACATGTATATAGCAGTAGGTAACAAAATCATAAACATGTGCCTGAGAAATCATTTTGCCAAACCGAAAACGAGAGCGAGAACGTCCAATACTTACTTCCAAGCTTAGACAAGCATTTCAAGCTTAATCTAAACTCCCAAAATCACTTTCAAACCTTTATAAAGCTCTAAATCTCGTTTCCACTCACTGACAACGCAAAGCTCCACTTGCTGATGTGAAATCAAGTGTCTGAACCCTCCGAAACTCCACCAATTGTTGTAGGATCAACCTCCCATGTTTTATCCACATAATAATAGAGGATTAATGCATCACTATGCATCCATAATCCCAGAAACAAAATTCCTAACTTCACCTCACTAAACCATCAAAACGTCTTCCAAAACAAACGAAAACATCACCAAACTCAACCTAAACAAAGCCCAACCACAACCTAACGATTTGAAGATGTTAACAGCATCAAATAACATCTAAAAACACTTACCTAACCACCTTATATCTCCAGAAACCTTTTAACACATTAAACACCTCAAAATCTAACTATTAATGACCTAGAGAATTAGCAATTCAATTAGTTTCGGGATTTCTTTTGTAAAACTTATCTCACAACATTAAAACACACTTTAAATACAATCTAAATCAATCAAGATCACCAAGATTCAGTTTCATAACATAGATCCATCAGTTCCTTATTAAAACCAATACTAAACCTTCAATTCTTGATTAAATCATTAACACATATCAAAAATCGATTGTAAAGTATCAAGAATTTGTGAAATTTAGTAAAGAACTTTTGACTAGAGGAGAGAAATGAAAATCACCTCTAATGGTTGGCTTTTCCCTTAATTGGCATGAATTGAGTGAAATCTCCAAGAAAACAAGTAAGGTTTGATGTAGAAATCAAAGAAATTGTTGGGATGGTTAATCAACTCGGTTTGGCCAAGAGGGGGTGAATTGGAAATTAAAAAATTGAAGGAAAGCAAAAAGATAAATGAAAAATGTGACACAAGGAATTTATAGTGGTTCAAGCTTCTAACAAGCTCTACATCCACTACCTTAGCTCCTCACTAAGGATTTCAAACAACTTCACTAAGAAATTCTTCCTCTTTTCTAGGATTAGGAGGAAACCATTACAAAGATCAAAGCTTTGTACCCAAAGCTTGATCAAGTTCACTCACTTTACAAGAAAGAATGTCAAATAATGAAAGACCTCTCAAAGGTGAATAATTTGCCCCAAATACAATTTCACTCAACCCAACTTAAAATAAAGAATTACAAAGTTGCTCAACACAAGTGTGTTACAAAGGATATGACTTTAATAGGCTGAAGGAAAGTTAGAATTTTGCCTGAATGCTTTAGACTTGTTGACTTCTTGTTCAATTGTTGTTGTTGTAACTTTGGAGACTTGATTTTATATCCCCTCATTGATTTCTAACTATTTGGGTGGTTGAGATCATCAATAGAGCTGTTGGAGACCATTTTCCACAATAAATGTTGTTTAGTGACCAACCGTGTCAGTACACGAACATCCGTATCGGTACCTGTCAAAAGAAGAAAGAGACATTGTACAAAGGCTTATCGATATGCTTTAAGGCGTATCAAAACGGACATAGTGTACAAGTAGGGGTGTATCGATACGTATAGGCTGTATCGGTACAGTTTTTACTCATTGGAATATGAGGAAAAAGTCTGTGAAAAATGCATCGATATGTCTAAGGGGCGTATCAATACGGGTTGACTAAAATTTAAAGATTGTCAACTCCAATAACTGACAAGGCAACAGTAATAAAATTAAATGCAAAAATTTGAAAATCTCAACAACTTGTATCGATACGGTGAAGTCCGTATCGATACTCATAACCAAGAATACAAACCAAGATAAAGGTTGTATCGATACGAGGACAACCGTATCAGTACGTTTTTACGATTAAAATTCCAGTATTCAAAAGTCGTATCGAAACGATTAGAAGCGTATTGATACGCCTGGGCATTTTTGGTTATTTGAGTATTAGAACTTAGAAAAACTTTTGGGGTTTAAGTTTTTGACTTAGAAACATTTTAAGTTCGATTCTTTTTCATTTTGTGAGACTTTTTGAATACTTCAAAATTTATCCAATTTTACAAATTGGTCATTAAACACTTTGTTATATCAAAAACAAATATAGGTTTTACAATCTCCCCCTTTTTGATATAACAAAACAAGTAAATTTTTAAGTTAGTTTGAAAAATACTCCCCCTTTTTAAGACTAAAATGTATAGTTTTGAAAAACTTTTTGAAAATTTTGCTCATTTTACTTCTCCCCCTTTTGTTAGATCAAAATCAATAGGATATAAATAAAGCAAGATATAAACAATAACTCCAAGCATTAAAGGAAACAACATAGATATTATTAAAGTTGAAAGCATAAAATATTCAAAGCAACATAAGGAAATCCAACCCAAATCCTAAAAATATAAACCAAAGGAAATAAACCAAAGCATAGGAGTTTATATACCAAATAACATAGGTGCATAATACTAAGCCTAATATGATATGATATGATATGATATGCAAGATGCCTAAGGGGTGTCTTCATCATCATCTTCTTCTTCATCCTCATCTTCATCGTTGGCATTGGTTCCAAGAAATTGTCGCCATTCGCCATGAAAAGCGATAAGAGATATGTTCATCGAAGCTTGGGGATTCTCAATGAAAGTAACCCTTCCCTCCAAAGATGTAAAACGAGTGTCAATAGCAGCAAATCTGGAGGTTATAGTAGTGTCCAAAGATGCAATGCTAGTGCCCAAGAAAGCAAACTTCCCATCAAGATAAGCCATGAGAGCATCAAGGAAAGGTTGGGCTACCAGAGATTGAGGAACTTGAGGAGTTGCCACCGGAACGGGGTTGAGCATCTTGAGGGAGATCCGCAATACGAACCCATTCTCTATTATAGTATGAAAACTTGGCTTGGTGAAAAGAACGCTCGTCAATCATTTCAGGGAGAGGTTCGGCAACATCATGAGAACAATTAATCTCCAACTCATAGAACAATTAGCTCAAGGCGGTGCCATAAGTGAAGGATGAAACAAGAGTTGTATGGCGATGTTGCACAAGAAAGACGATCTCTGCAAACATTAGTTGAGCAAGGTTCAGACGCTTAACCTCACGAAAGCAATGAATCCAAAAGTCATCGACTTGGCGGATTGTTGAGAATTTTCCACCAGATGGGCGAAGCCACCAAGTGATCATAAGGTGAAGGATGCGATCATGAGCATCAAGTACGGTCACAGAGCCACCAAGAACGTGTCTCAACGAGTCCTCATTATCAATACCAATATCCTTAAAGCCAAAAACATTTGCTAAAGTCGAAGAATCAATTTGAAATTTATTTCCTATAAGATAGGATTCAATAGCAACAACCTCAGTTTAGCTTGGTTATAAACACACCGAGCATTTGAGTAAAAAATAAGGACAAGGTTTCGATATAAATCCCGAATATACTCAAAAAAGTCATAAACCTCGATTGATGCATTAGCTCAAGGTATTTAAATTGAAACCTTTCGGAAGACAAAAAAGGTATTGAAACAGTGCGCTCACGATAAATTTTATAACCTTGGTATTGTTTAAAGTGAGCCATTGCATTTGGAAAATGAGGTTCATTAAAACAATTTTGAAAAATATAGGTGAGCTTTTATTTTGTACCATCATTGTCGGAATTGGTATTTGAGGATTGTCCCAATTCTCTTCTTGCTCGTTTCTTAGGAGCAATAACAAAACCTGAAAACAAAATCAAAATCAAACCAAAAAATATGTATACATAAATCATCACATTCGATCCAATGAACAATCCAATGATCAAGGTATTGTAAAAAACTATATAGTATAGTTTAAAATCATATACAAGTATAAAAAGGATTTTTGGTACAATAAAATTTGAAATATAGTGTTGAGAAATATACGGTATAATTTTATATTTGAACCAAAAATTTCAAATTTGAAAGAATTTTCACAAAATCTTTGAAAACATGTTATATACATACTAAATATATAAATTTGAAACGAAAATAGTGTATAAATAAGAACGAAATTAAAAAATAAAGAAAATAATTTTATACCTTGAATATGTGATTATGGATGAATTAGGAGATGATGATGCACAAAACTTGATGTTTTCGCAAGGGTTTGATGAATAACCCAAAAGCCCTTAAAAGTTTTGAAGAATTGTGTGAAAAACAAGAGGGTTTGAGAGGTTTTATAGATAAAAATCGTATTTAGGTTTTGGAGTGTTGTAATTAAAGTGAAAAACCCTTTTAAAGATTCATTTAACTCTCCAGCGGCTACGCGTATCAATACACCACCTGTGTGTATCGAAACACTGTACCGAGACAGTTTTTAGTCGTTTTGATACGCGACCTCGTACCGGTACAGGTCAAACTGTACCAAAACTGTCTCATAATACCCGTACCAATATATGTTATCCCGTATCGGTACCCCTAAGCCAAAAATGTCATTTTGACCGCAAGGTGCTTAAAAATTCAATTTTACTCAAATCGAAATACGTGACTATGATATGTGAACATCATGTATGATCAAAAGCAGATGCATACTCCCTCTAGCAACAAGCATAGATGCATATAAGAGCAAAAACACATAAGCAATGAGATCAACCAAATTTAAGCAATTTTAGACACTAAAAAGGCTCTAAGGTTCAAGGTAGGCTAGTTAGACCTATTCTCTCCTAAGAGACCAAAAATGCTCTTTGTCTAAATGTTTAGTGAAGATATCCGCTAATTGGTTCAAGGTGTCTATATATTCTAGAACAACATCATTTTTCAAGACATGATCTCTAATAAAATGATGTCTTATCTCTATGTGCTTGGTTCTAGAATGTTGGATAAGATTCTTAGTGAGACATATGGCACTAGTGTTGTCACACTTAAGAGGATGGTACCTACATCAATTTCATAATCTAAAAGTTTTTGCTTCATCCAAAGGACTTGAGCACAACAATTTTCGGTCGATATGAATTCCGCTTTGGTGCTATATAACGATACATTATTTTGTTTCTTAGAGAACCAAGATATGAGCATACTACTTAGGAATTGACAAGTACTGGAGGTACTTTTTCTATCTATCTTAAAACCTCTATAATCCGCATCCGAATAAGCATGCAAATCAGATGAGGAATCTCTAGGATACCAAAGGCCTAAACAAGGTGTGTCTCTAAGGTATCTAAAGATTCTTTTAACGGCTATAATGTGTGATTCTCTAGGACTAGCTTGAAATCTAGCGGTGTGGCTTGAGGTTTCACATTCTTCAAGCCAAACTTCTTGAGCATGTCCTTGATGTACTTAGCTTGATTGATGAAGATGTCATATTTCCTTTGTTTGATTTGGAGTCCCAAAAAGAATGAGAGCTCCCCAATCATGCTCATTTCAAACTCACATTGTAGTAAATTAGCAAAATCTTGGCAAAACAATTCATTAGTAGAACCAAAAATTATATCATCAACATAAATTTGAACTACTAAAATGTTTTTGCCCTTTCTTTTAATAAAGAGTGTAGTATCCAGCTTTCCTTTGTCAAAACCTTTTTCAATTAAAAAACTTGATAATCTTTCATACCAATATCTAAGAGCTTGTTTCAAACCATGTAAAGCTTTTGAAAGTTTGAAAACATGGGTTGGATATTTTGGATCTTCAAAATCGAGTGATTGTTCTACATAACTTCTTCATTAATAAAACCATCTAGAAAAGCACATTTTTACATCCATTTAAAAAAAGCTTGAATTCATGATAACATACAAATGCAAGAAGCATTCTAATAGCTTCCATTGCATAGGTTTCATTAAAATCGATTCATTCTTCTTGAATGTAACCTTAAGCAACAAGTTTAGCCTTGTTTCTCATTATGTTACCACTCTCATCTAGTTTGTTTCTAAAAACCCATTTAGTTCCTATGATAGACTTATTACTAGGCCTATCAACTAATGTTCATACTTGACTTCTCTCAAATTGGTTTAATTCTTCTTGCATGACCAATATCCAATAATCATCTTTTAATGCTTCTGTGATATTTTTAGGCTCAATGCATGAGATAAATGCAACATTACAAGCATTTTTAAGAGAAAGTCTAGTGGTTACCCATTTTTATGGATCACCCAAAATCTTACCACCTTTGATATAGTTGAACTCCCTTGGGTATCTCACTTCCTTTTCCTCTAGATTCATGTCCTTCAAGGCTTCTAGAGGTGGATCTTGTACTTTTTCTTCCTTAGATGGAACTTCATCTACCTTTGATGATTACCCACCATCATTAGCTTTAAAAAATTCCTACATCATCACAAGAATCCTTCCTCGAAAAGAGGTTATTATCGAAAACCACATGTATAGACTCTTCAACAACCAAAATTCTTTTATTAAATAAAAGATATGCTTTAGAGTTTAAAGAATAACCTAAGAAAATAGCTTCATCACTTTTTGCATCAAATTTGTACAAATTATCTTTTCCATTATTTAAAACAAAACATTTACATCCAAAAGGATGACAATAGCTAATGTTATGATTTTTAGATTTTAAAATCTCATAAGAAGTTTTCTTTAAAATTGGCCTAATCATTACTCGGTTGACAATATAGCAAGCCGTATTAGTGGCTTCTGTCCAAAAATATTTTGGAAAATTGTTTTCACAAAATATGGTTCTAGCCATTTCTTCTAAAGTTTGATTTTTCCTCTCGACAACCCCATTTTGTTGAGGAGTGCAAGGAGCGGAAAAATTGTGGCTTATACCATTTGAGTTACAAAAATCATCAAAATCTAAAATTTGAAATCTGGTACCATGGCCATTTCTAATATGAGAAATAGATTGACCAACATTATTTTGAGTTATTTTTGAAAATGTGATGAATTTTTCTAAAGTCTCATCCTTGGTACTTAAAAATAGAATCCAAGTGTATATAGAGAAATCATCTACTAAAACAAATTCATATGATTTTCCACCCAAGCTCATAGTCCTAATAGGGCCAAAAAGATCTATGTAGATCAATTGTAAAACTCTACTAGTAGAAACATCATTAATAGGTTTAAAAGAAACTCTTTTATGTTTGCTTTTTGCACAAGCATCACAAATTTTATCAAGAGAAAAATTTATTTTTGGCAAACCTCTTATTAGATCTTTTGAAACCAATTTTTCTAAAACACTCATGCTTGCATGCCCTAGTTTTCTATGCCATAACCATGAGTCATGTTCATCTTTTGCAACAAAACATGCATTTGAAATATGAATGTCATCTAAATGCACCATGTAAATGTTTCCTATACGATGACCAATAAGCACAATTTTGTTAGTTTCAATATTTAAAATTTTGCAACCATTTAAATCAAAAAAAACATTGAAACATTTATCACAAAGTTGGCTTATGCTTAAAAGGTTATGTTTTAAATCATTGGCATATAAAACATTATCTATAAGAATTGAAGAGTGATTACCAATGGAATCAATTCCTTCAATGTGACCTTTGAAGTTGTCACCGAAAGTCACTACTCCTCCACTCTTTGGTTTTAGCTTCAATAACTAACTCTTGTCACCGGTCATGTGTCTCGAGCATCCACTATCAAGGTACCATGAGTTTGCACATATAGCTTTGGCTTTGTAGCAATGCTCCCCTTACAAACAAAGATTAAGTCTTGATTTTTGGTACCCAAATCATTTTGGATCTATGAGTATTAGCTCCCCAAATCTTGGTTCCTTAGGACTCTAAGAAGACAAATCACTAATGTTGTTAGAAGCAATTAATTCCTTAGGAACCCACACACTTCTAACCTTCTTACCATATGAGGGCCTTGAGAAGCCTCTTTGTTTATACCTTTACATTTGGTTTTGAAAACTTGTTTTTCTAACTTTGTGTTCATAGTTGGGTTTTTAAGAACTTGCTTTTTTTCAAAACTTTGTGTTCCCAACCTTGTTTAGAGAAGCTTTAAGATCACTCACCTCCTTGTGGTGATCATCATAAACTTTAGAAAGAAGGTTGTTTAAATCAAGATTTTTCTTTTCAAAATCATTTTGTTTTTGTTGTAAATCAAAAACCTTTTTTTCAAGTTTGGAGTTGGTTTTAGAAAGAGAATCATTTTGATTTTTCAAATTAGAAATTGTTTTCTTGTTTTTCAAAATCGATTCTTTAAACTTTTCCACCAACTCGTCATAAACCTCTTGTAACTCATCATATGCTTCTTGAAGTTCATCAAAAATAAATCAAATGAATATGAGTTAGAGGTTACCTTAGGATCTTATTCAAAAGCCACGAGGCAAAGATTGGCAACTTCTTGCTCCTCTTCATCGGATGATTCCTCATTACTCCAAGTAGCAATGTTTGCCTTGAGCTTTTTCTTCTTCCCGAAGATCTTCATTTTGAGTTGAGGGTATTCGTTTCTTATGTGCCCCGACTTCTTGCACTCAAAACAAATGAGTTGATCTTTCTCCTCCTCCTTGTTCTTATTCTTGAAGTCTATTTTTCGATGGAACTTTCTTCTCCGGTTGAACTTCATGAACCGAGTGAACCGTTTAGCTAGCATGGTCATTTATTCATCTTCCTTCTCACTAGAATCACTATCTTCTTGCAAAGCTTTGAGAGTAATTTCCATCTTCTTCTTTTCTACTTTATTCTTTTCGACCTTCTTTTTTCTCTCTTCTTATCATTTTCTCTTTCTTTCTTCATGATCTCATAGGTTAGAAGAGATCCCATAAGAGCATCGAGCTTTAAGGTTTTGAGGTCCTTGGCCTCGAAGATGGCGTTCCTCTTTCCATCCCATGACTTGGGAAAGGAGTAGATGAGCTTCCAGACTAGCTTGTCTTTGGGGATGACTTCTCCGAAGCCTTTGAGACTGTTGACGATGACGGAGAAATGATCGAACATCTTGGTGACGCTCTCATCGAGCTCCATCTTAAAATTCTCGTAGCTCAAGTTGAGAAGTCCAATCTTGGTCTCCTTAACATCGTTTGTTCCTTCGTATGTGGTCTCGAGCTTGTCTCATATCTCCTTTGCACTCATGCAAGAACACATCTTCGAGTACTCGTCTGGTCCAAGCGCACAAAAGAGCATGTGCACAGCTTTATCATTAACTCTTAAGCACTTTCGTTCTTCATTGGTCATCTCAAGCTTGGACTTTGGAACAAACCGATCACATTCTCTCTTCATTGGTATGGTAGGTCCATCTTCCACTACATCCCATAGGTGGTAGTCATTAGATTTGATGAAGAGCTTCATGCAATTCTTCCAGTAGGGATAGTTATCCCCCATTTAAATATGGTGGTTTGGTGACAGATTGAGACTCTTACAAGTTGTGGCCGGAAGTAGGCGTCGTGACTTGAATGTCAATTGATTGAATCACCTCTAGGATTGTCCCAAGTGGATGTTAATCCCTCAAATGAGCTAGGCTCTGATACCAATTGTTAGGATGATTAATCAACTCGGTTTGGCCAAGATGGGTGAATTGGTAATTAAAAAATTAAAGGGAAGCAAAAGGATAAATGAAAAATGTGACACGAGGAATTTATAGTGGCTCAAGCTTCTAACAAGCTCTACATCCACTATCTTAGCTCCCCACTAAGGATTTCAAACAACTTCACTAAGACATTCTTCTCATTTTCTAGGATTAGGAGAAAACCGTTACAAAGATCAAAGCTTTCTACCTAAAGCTTGATCAAGTTCACTCACTTTACAAGAAAGAATGACAAATAATGAAAGACCTATCAAAGGTAAATAATTTGCCCCAAATACAATTTCACTCAATCCAACTTGAAATAAAGAATTACAAATTTACTCAACACAAGTGGGTTACAAAGGATATGACTTTAATAGGCTCAAGGAAAGTAAGAATTTAGCTTGAATGCTTTAGACTTGTTAACTTCTTGTTCAATTGTTGTTGTTGTAGCTTTGGAGACTTGATTTTATATCCCCTCATTGATTTCTAACCGTTTGTGTGGCTGAGATCATCAATAGAGCCATTGGAGACCATTTTTCCTACAATAAATGTTGTTTGGGGACCAACCGTATCGGTACATGAACATCCATATCAGTACCTGTCAAAAGAAGAAAGAGTCATTATACAAAGGCGTATCAAAACGAACTTAGTGTAAAAGCATGGGTGTATCGATACGTATAGGCCATATGGGTACAATTTTTGCTCACTAGAATCTGAAGAAAAAGTCTAGTGAAAAATGCATCGATACGCCTAAGGGGCGTATTGATATGGGTTAACTGAAATTTAAAGATGGGTTAACTAAAATTTAAAGATACGGTGAAGTCTGTATCGATACTCGTAACCAAGAACACAAACTCAGATGAAGTTAGTATTGATACGGGGACAACCGTATCGGTACGTTTTTGCGATTAAAATTCTAGTAGCCAAAAGTCGTATCGAAACGCTTAGAAGCGTATCGATACACGTGGGTGTTTTTGGTTATTTGAGTATGAAAACACTCAGAAAAACTTTTGGGGTTTAAGTTTTTGACTTAGAAACATTTTAAGTTCGATTCCTTGCCATTTTGTGAGGCTTTTTGAATACTTAAAAAATTATTCAATTTTACAAATTGGTCCTTAAACACTTTGTTATATCAAAATCAAATATAGGTTTTACAGAAATTAATTGAGGAACCAAAATGAAATAAAAAAGAGTTGATTCCTGATCATTTTGGAATAAGAAAAGTAATTTGGCTGATGAGAAAATTGAGAGAAAAGTTTAGAGCAAAAATAGTTGCGTGAGAAAAATGAATTAACTATTAAAACCAATTTAATTAAATCTATTTTATTTCCATTTAATAATATTTTAAAAACTATTTATAAATATCCTAAATTAAGGGTAAAGTATGATTAAAAACATTGGCAGATTAGCTCCTTAAAGATTCTAAGTTTTGACCCTTTTAAGACTTAGTCACCAAAATAGTTTTGAAAACTTTACATTTTAGTCACCAAACCAAAAATGTCTTTTAATCCGAATTTATTTTACCAAATTGAGTTTACTAAAACCCTCAATATATTAATTAGACATTTTCAACATTTTTCTATATTTTATTTCGTATTAAAACATTTATTATAGATTATATTTCGAAACTAACTCAAACCGACTAATTTGATTTCCAGCTAACTCCTAAGCCTAATTTCGAAGCGTTACAAGTATGGATTGAACATGCAACTTTCTGACAATCTCCCAACTAAACTAACCCCGCCATTGATACTTTTAAGCTTAGACCTTAATATCGTTTCCCATCTCTAACCGGTTAGGATTTCGTTTACAAGCATCCAAAATCAACGTTAATTAATTAATTTATTTGTTTACACATTCATTTTTTTTAATCTAACACTGCCTGCACTGCATATATACACCATCTTATGTTCTCTCTATCATCATAAATAGTAGCAGCTCTCAACTTGAAAATTATGTGGAAAAAATTAGAGAGAATTAAGTGGTACATGAACATATAATTCTTTTTATTTAGGAAATTATGGGTGTAAAAATTACACTCATAAATAAATAAAAATGATGCAGGTCAAAACTCAGACTGCAGTGGGACATCTATTCATTTCTAACAAAAATACATACATATGAATAATCAAAATTCAAAGGTTTAAAGGTTAAATTGACCCTCAACGAAAAATGAAAAAATCAATTAGGCGCTTATAAATTTTTTTTACTCAAATGAGCTCTTAAAATTTAAATTATGATCAATTAGACCTTCAAAATTCAAATTGCGATCAATTTAGCACTTCCGTTAAGTTGACCGTTAACTCAAAAATAATTATTATGGTGGTGACACGTGGCACACTCTGAACGTGCCACATCACCAAAATCGTAAATAATCATTTAAAAATCTGAAAAATATTTAAAAAATAAAAAATAAAAAATAATTTAAAAATTAAAGAAAAAACTAAAAAATATTTAAATATGTACAAAATTAAAATTATATATAAAATCATAAAAAAATATTTTTTTACATAAAATCGGAAAATACAAAAATAATTTTAATAATTATTAAAAATATATAAATATTTATAATGAAATAATATTTAAAATTGTATTGTTTTTTTAAAAAATATGTTTAATTATAAAATTCCAAAATTTCAAAAAAAATTAAAATGCCCAAAATTTTTAAATTCCTAACCCTAAACTCTAACCCTACATTCCCAAATCCTCAAATCAGTTTAATCGACGGTGAAAGTTATTGGTACTGTGGTAGACGACGGTGCTGGTAAGAAGAAATATTGAAAGAGAGCGGGTTAGGCGATGCAAGGGGTGTCAAACGGTGAAAACATGTATAAGGACAACAAAGATGGGAGGAGTTTTCCTGCAATGAGTGGCCGGTGGTTGAACCGGTGCTAATGCTTGATTTAGGAATTTATTTTTTTAAAGAAATAAAACTTTGAGTTTTTTGGAAAAAATATTTTATGTTTTTAATAAAAAATAAGGAAAATAGAAAAATTAAATTAATTTAATTTTTTTAATTTTAATTTTTACAAGTTTTTATAATTTTGTAATTTTTTTTAAAAAAATTGGTTTTGATAACGTGGTATGCTCAGAGTGTGATATATTTCCTTCTATAATTGATCGTTAGAGGATATTAACGGTTAACGCGATCAACGTAACAGAAAAATTAAACTGTGTGTAATTTAACTCTTGAAGGATAAATTAAATAAAAAATTACAAAATTTTAATTTTTTTTAATTTTTCGTTGAGAGCTAATTTAACCTTTAAAAGCTAAATTTAAAATTGCAACGCATTTTCAAATCACTCCCCGACAATGTTTTGCAGCCGGGGGTCTCGGTAATTGAAGCATGAAAGGTTAAAATTAATGTTGACGGAGCTGGTAAATTATATCCATGTCCATTAACTATAAGTTTAATTCTATTTTGACCATCATCTTTTAATTTTATTAATTAAATTATTAAATTATTTAAATGATATCAATCAAATCAATAGTGACTAAAAATTAACAAGAAGCTAACATGACAGTTAACAAATTAGTATAATTATACAATTGGTTTCCCGTTACTTGTACATTCTATCAATTTAACACTAATTATAATTTATTTAACGAATTACTATAACAATTTACATTTAACTGGAAATTGTTGTAATATGCGTTTCAAACTCCTGGTTACCTCTCTAAGAATGAGAAAATGAGGCTAAGCAGACGTGAAAATATCATTGTTCCACTTTTGAATCTTTGACAAAGATTGAATGTTAAGCATATACAGGAGAGAAAGCATTCTTGCCCCACCATTTAAGGTTTGAAACTGGAGTTTTAAGACCAGAGCAAGAGCCATACAAAGCAAGGATTCTGCAGAACATCCAGTCTGCAGTTAAAAATAAGTAATGTTTGGGCTAATGTCAACAACAAAATGACACTTGTTCCCATCGACGGAGCCAGATTTGAATTACGAGGGTACATACTTATTAATTATGAAATGAATAGAGTTTTAAAAAGTAATTAAATTATAAAAAAGGAATTTACGTTTAATTTTATAAATTTTGTAATTGAAAAGTCTTAAAAATTAATTAAACCAAAAAATAGAGGACAAAAGTTTAATTTTATTAATTTTAAATGATAAAGTCCTAAAAGAATAATAAACCAAAAAAAATAAAAAATAAAACAGAAATCAATTTGCAATGATTTTAAAATTATTAGGACTTAAAATATAATTAGCCCATCAAATTTGAGGGGACCATTTTCTCTTCTAATATACAAATGGCTCCGTCCCTGCTTGTTCCACACCTATGTGGGAGAGAAAATCCATACTTTAAATACCCCAAAAAAGATAAAACGAAAGAATTAGAACTTTTCAATTATTAAAAAAGTATGGTGAAGAATCTCAGTGATTAAGAGGTATATTAATGAGGATTAAAGGAAATTGTGAATTATTTATTTAATTGTTCTTTCCCTTTTGGCTTTACGCCAGCAGAGTTGTTAAATGTTTTCCTACGCTACTTACCGTAAAGAGTTTTAAGTGCCGGTGAAAACCATTCCATTCATTCATCGTTGAAAACGAGAAAGGAAAACAAAAAAAATGAGTTCAACTACTGCTCAGTTCTTGATCCATCGCCCACGATTCAATCATGTTTTATTGCAAAACAACAATAGCTTTCATTTGACAAAGCGAGTTCAGTTCCCGGTTCTGCCGCAAAGTTCGAATCTTCATGTTCATGTCAGTTCTATTTCTCAGTGTAAGTTCTGTTGTTGTTGGCCTTCAATTCTTGTTTTTTAAGTCATTTGATCTTCTGGGTTATGTTTTGATTTTGAAAGAATTTTCTTTACATCCTTCGTGTGTGTGTGTTCTTTGTTGCAGTTGAGGGCTCTAGGTTTTTGGTGTGCAAATGTGCATCAGAGAGTGTATCAGGATATTTTGAAAGGGACCCAGATCAGGAATATGAACCCGAACCAAATCAGGTACTCATATTTTTGCAAATAGAATCCAATAGTGTTCAAATTTCTGCTAAACTGAGTTTCCTTACAGTTTGATAGTTATAATTTGGTTCAAAAGGTAATCTACATGTAGTATTATAAAATGTTACCTAATAGTCAGCCTCAATGATCAAAACTTTATCATGAGGGGGTTTGATAATTGATACCCAAATCCTAAATTTGATTACTTTTATCCTGTTGTATCGAAGTACCGAATGTTCTTTGCTATGGTGCTCCAAGTTAATCCTATTCATATATTTAGTTATAAAAATTGCCATTATCAACTATTTTGGGCAAAAATTTATAGTACTTCTTGTGTATGCCTTGTTTTAGATGGTTGAACAAAAGGAGGCTACTATAGTGGATATTTTGAAGCAATCAAATTCCATTCTGCCTCATGTAGTTCTTGCAAGTACAATTCTGGCTCTCGTCTATCCGCCTTCTTTCTCATGGTTTACCAGCAGGTTATTAGCTGATTCTTTCTATGATTATGTTGTCCATATAATGTTTTTGTACTGTTTTTGATCTTTGCAGAGGGGGTTAGTTTGCTATTTGAAGTGCAATGAATTTTTGGACTGATATCTTAGCTTATGCTTTTATTATCTGATCTTTTTCTAGGTACTATGCCCCTGCATTAGGGTTTTTGATGTTTGCAGTGGGGGTTAATTCCAGTGAGAAGGATTTTATTGAAGCATTTAAAAGACCAGATGCCATTTTGGCTGGTTATGTTGGTCAATTTGTTGTGAAGCCCCTGCTTGGATATATTTTTGGAATAATAGCTGTGAACGTGTTTGGTCTTCCTACTCCTTTAGGTTCGTCTGTGTTTGTCTTCATGGTTAATGCTACCAAAGATTAGTTCTTTCTATCTTGCCTAAAAATACCCTCGAGTTTGTGCTGACGAATGTGGATCTATGAATCAGGTGTTGGGATTATGTTGGTATCCTGCGTAAGCGGTGCCCAGCTCTCAACTTATGCTACATTTTTGACAGATCCACCACTAGCTCCGTTAAGCATTGTTATGACATCGTTATCTACTGCTACTGCTGTTTTTGTTACACCGATGTTGTCTCTCCTGCTTATAGGGAAAAGACTTCCCGTTGATGTCATGGGAATGGTTTCTAGCATTCTGCAGATTGTTATTGCTCCTATTACAGCAGGATTGCTTCTGAATCGGTGATATGTCAACCCCAAACAAATATGGTTGAATTTGATAATACCTTTTTATAAGAATTTCTTATCTAACGTGTTTACAGGTTGTTCCCTCGCCTATGTAATGCCATGAGGCCATTTTTGCCGCCGCTTTCTGTACTTGATACAGCTTGTTGTATTGGAGCGCCACTCGCTATTAACATCAATTCGGTTTTGTCCCGTTTTGGTTTAACTGTTTCATTGCTTATTGTCGCATTCCATTTATCAGCATTCGTTGCTGGTTATTTCCTTAGTGGTTCGGTATTCCATAATGCACCTGATGTGAAAGCATTGCAAAGAACTCTATCCTTTGAGACAGGTGAGTGACCCTTTTTCTTTTCCCTCTTGTTAATTTGCACTATGGCTGATGTTATTCAATAATGCAGGAATGCAAAGCAGTCTTTTGGCGCTCGCTCTCGCTAATAGGTTCTTTCAGGATCCGCTTGTCAGTGTTCCTCCAGCTCTCTCTGTAAGCCTTTTTGTTACCTTTTCCCCTTATCGTTTCTAGTTGCCTATTTGCAAAGGAATTATATACAACATTTGCTTCTACTGGTGTTGTTTTTGATGCATTGATCCCTTCTTGATAATGGTTAGCAACCTCCTCAACTGTGTCGTTTTTGGGATTTGCAGACCGTACTCATGTCTTTGATGGGCTTCGCGCTGGTCATGCTTTGGGCAAAGAAAAAAGAATAATGGGAGAACGATGAGTTCGTATGTCAATCCATTGTTATTTGATGCATAAACTTCTGCTGCAATAGGAAGTTGACAAGTTGGATCACTGTAGAGCAGATGGAGTGCACCCTCCTGAAAATAGAATAAAATCCCTGTAATTTTTATACGGCTTCATTCCTAACAAGTGGATAATTAGAATCGTTTTTCCTCATTTCTATCCAATTGTGCTAAGTTTAACTGATAGACTGAACTCAGAGCTTAACTCTGTTAGTTCATGTAGCTATAAGCTTTTTAAGTGAGAGTTGATTTGGAATATCATGCTCCTCGCTTAATTTACCAACTAAAGGAGCATCGTTCTCCATAGCTGATGAGTGATGACTGATATTTCTAGCGTGTGAGCTCGATGCTCGTGCTTTTCATGTGAATAGCATGAGTCTAGAAACAAAGCGTCTTAAATTACTCTTCTCTGCTAATAAATTGTACGTGTTGGTGGCTCTCCAGGCTGCACTGAGTGTGCTAGGTAACGCCACTGTGTTTTGCTGCATTTCGTATCTGCAAATTATCAGGTGAACGTCCCCGGAAGCTATGAAGTTTCCGCTCCTATAATATCAAACAGCCGACTGCTATGAGCTATACTTCTACTGGAGAAAGGACTTGGAGCTGGAACCTTCCCAATTAGTGACGGAATCAAATTTTCACCAGGGGGAAAGCAAACATTATGTTATCTGAGTTTAAGGTATTTTCCTTTCATGCTTGTCTGGGGAATGGCTATAAGGCTTTATTTGGATGGAAACAATGGGTTTTGAGCAAAATAAGGATGGAAAGAAAATTGGTTGGGTGAAAAAGTAGAGGAATAGAGTTAACGGATTGGTCCAAGTGATAAGCAATTTGGTATCGCTTAAGCATGTCTCGAGTTCGAGGTATTGTGTATACGATGTGTGTCGGTCTAGATTAGTCAATGCAACTAAAAAATATTTAGGTGTACTTATTAGGAAGGATGGAAAAATTAAAATAAAATGTAATTTTAGTATATTTAAGAAAATGATTGTAAGAAAATTAAGCTTTGAACCAACTTACATTACTCTCACATTTTTTTCTCTTATTTTTCTTCTAAACTGGAATAATTTATTATTACATATGAAGATAAGAAATAATAATCTCTCTCATTTTCTTTTTTTGGTTAAGAAGAAGAAAATTATACTACTATGTCACTCGTTAAAAAATCCTCCTAATTTTATATGGAGGAAAAAGAGTACACATAATAGTATTTTAATTAGTACAAACATGAAAAAACCAAAGCAAAGCTAACCCATTCCCAACCCCTTATCCTTTTGCACTATCTCTGCAAAACCAACAGAAGGCTCCTCAAAGAATTGAGACCCCAAAGGTACACCACGCATTAACGCCGCAAGGCGATCGGCCACAAGATTAGCTTTTCGGCAAGTCCATTGCACCCGCACTTCCTATTGTCTCTGCAGTAATTCAAGCACAGTAGCCACCAAAGCAAAGTCACTCATATTCACCACAGTCGCGTTGTCCGGCTCAACAACCACCTTCCGTAATTCACGTCGCCACAAATGATCATACACCGCCCATAGTTCGGGCAAAAGGATCGAGCAAATACCGATGCTCCGGGCGTGAAACCAAAGATCCATTCACCAAAGTCATTTCGAATGACACCTCCCACAGCCGCCATATTTCGGTTACCCTCAACCCCCAACCTACATTCGGTAATTGCCACTCCACATTACTCTGTACTCTCATACCCACACGCTGTAGAACACTCGAATTCTCCACAACCTCATCTCTCCCATTTTCTTTCATCTCACTTTTCTTTTCTATTAAGTGCAGAAATTTAAATTCCATTGGTTTTCGAAAATATTTTTTATTTTGTTTTTTATTTTCTCAAAAAATAATTTACATTTTAATTTTTTTAAAAATTAAAGAACATATTGGTTAATAAGATGGATATTCGTTTTCAAAAATGAAAATAATGAAAATGTATTACGTATCTAATTTTTCAAAATAAAAAAATAATAGTTATTAAATATTTAAAACAAAATATAGTTAAAAAATATTGTTATAATAATAAATAAATAAAATATAAGTAAATAAACTAAAATTTCAAAAATAACATTAGAAAGTTTTGAACGTAGATTAAAATAAAATTAAAATTAAAAAAATAATAATTTTTTCATAATTTTCATTTTCATTTTCTTAAAATTAAATTAATTTTATTTATCAAAAATTAATTCAATGAATATGTATTTGAATTTTTATATTTACTATTATAAAATTTTATTGACGTATCAAATATAAATTCAATTGTTTTTTTAATGCGACGGACTCTAATTTTTCCTCTTTCAATTTTCTATTTTGTCTCAATTGTGAAGGGCCTTAGTATTTTGAATTTCCTACAATACCTGGGCTTAATTAATGTTGGATCAGGTGATTATACTTACTTGGATTTCGTTGGTATGATGGGCTTTTTCTTTTACCCAACATCTCTTTTTTATTTACATAATTACCCAACATCTCTTTATTCCTTTCCCAAATGCAATATGCAATTAAATTTGATAATCATCAAAATAAAATATCTACAAAAATCTTTTGATATTCTATAGATATTTAAGTGGTCCCCAAACCATTTACTAAAGCATGATTACGACATGTTCCATGTCGTCATCATTAAGTAATATGAAATAATTATAAGTGATTTTGATAAAAAAAAAATCATAATTATAAGTGATATATATTAAAATAAATAGGGTCTCAAAAATATTAAATATTTAAAAATATTTAATTTTACGTTCTTTTATACATTATACGAACGATTATGTTAATCAAATGATACTCTATATCATAATAAATCTAAGAAAAGTCAATATATAATATGACTTAAACAAAGATTAAAAACTTAAAAAAATAATATTATTTTTTATAATTTGATATTATTACATATATTCATCGTCGTAATATCATCCCATTTCAAATGGATCCACTTGATCCGGTTATATATAGTATATACCCCTCAACTTTGCATCCTGCGAAGAGGCGTGTCAAAGAAGGGAGGGGGTAAAAAACATGTTTTTTGAAAGCAACTTTTATTTTTTATTAATTAAATTAGGTAAAAATATGTTTTAAGTCCTTAGGTTTTTAACATATTTAGAATTTAATTCTTCTACTATTATTCTAAAATTTTAAAAATTTAATTATAATATTAGCATTATTAAAACTCTTTTGTCAAATTCAAGCTTATTATAAAATTATTTTCCTAGTTAAATGATTGTCAATTTAATATTTTTTATTTCAAAATACTACATCGTTAATAACTCGCAAAATTTTAAAATTAAACTTTAATAAAACAAAAAATATCTCATATATTGATGGTAATTTTTTTTTATTTCTACAAGTGCTCTAATTTTAGGGTTTATGAACTTAATTCAAGTTCTATATTATAAGGGTTTACGTTTAAGTGTTTAGAATTTAGAGATTGTTGTTAGAATTAAAAGTTTTTAGAATTTACGTTTATGATAATATATTAGGGATTTAAGTTTTAATCTACAAACACTAAACTCAAACTATAAACCTTAAATTCAAATCATGATCCTTAATTTCTAAATACATAAACTTAAACCCCTAAATTATGAACTCAAACTAAAAATTTAACTCATAAAAATAAAAAGCTTGTAGAAACATTTTTTTTACCGTCAGTTCATAGTATAATAAATTATTAATAATTAAACTTAGAATAAGCGTTGATGCTGGTTGGTTAGAACTGTTCATCTATTTTTTTTCTTTAGGTCTAAGTTTAAGACCCGACAAGAGTATTCATTTTTTTTAGAGTTTACCTTTTTCCCCTTTTAAGTAGGAATAGTATTTGTTAAAAAATAATTAAAGTTAAAATTGTAAATTAAAACTTTAAAATTAAAACACAATTTTAGTTTAATAACTTGTAAAATACCTTAAACACCCTTCCTAAAAAAGATGGTCCCACACCACAAACCGCCAGATAATGGGCTTTCGACGTCATCATATCATCGGGATTCAATAAAGCAGCTCAGAATTCCCGACCTCTATCAGAATACCTTTTTTTAACCCCCAAAAAAATACCATGTACCCCTGCCATGCCGACATAAAACTGTGGGTGCCGTAGAAACAAAACCAAACTAAAAAGAAAAGGCTTTAAATCTTCGAAACCAAATCAAACCAGACCATAACAAACGTCTTCGTTTTGGGTTTGGTTTTTCGGTTTCGTTTTCAGTTCTCTTATTTCTTATATTTTATTCCTGTTTATTTCCACCAAGAAAAGAACCAAGTTTCTTCACCGGTTTCTATAAATCATTTCTCAAATTCCTTTTCTGTCGAATTTTCTCATCGATCAACGCCGGTCTATATATAAAGCATACAACGAGAAAGAAACAACATTCGATCATTCAAATAAACGAGAAGGATTTTCTCTTGTTTGATTGTAGAAGCCATGGGTTCTGAACAGAATGAAGGAACTAGCTTTCCGCCATCCGAGCCAAAGCTTTGCGCCAACGGCTGTGGGTTTTTCGGCACGGCGGCGAATATGAACCTTTGTTCCAAGTGTTATCGGGACATTCGTGCCGGGGAGGAGCAAGCTGTTCAGGTGAAAGCTGCCATGGAGAAATCCCTCCGAGTCAAAACGAAAGAAGACGAGGTTTTGCAGCCTTTGACTCCTGTTCTTGAGGTGTCTCATGTGGGTTCATCCTCGAAACAACCGGCCGCTTTCGTCGCCGATCATAAACCGACAGAGCAGAAGGCGGCGAACCAGTGCTTTATCTGCGAAAGAGAGTCGGATTAACCGGTTTTAAGTGCAGGTGCGAAAGTACATTCTGGGGCGAGCATGTGCTCCTTTGATTTCAAGGGCGTTGGACGTGACGCGATTGCAAAGGCGAATCCGATTATTAAAGCCGACTAGGTGGAGAGGTTCTGAAAGCCGACAATCTGTTCAGAGGTTCATTAATGGATTTGCCTTTCTTTTATTTTCTTACCGGGGTGTTAGATTTTGGGTGGTAGTGTTGGGTCAGCTTTGTTTGATTCCACATTAGAATTTTTTTTATGAACGAATGTTTTAGTTTTCAGTTTTACTACAAATGTTTCTGGCTTTGGCTTAATCTTTTCATCACGTCCATATAGTTTTATGCAATCACTCAGTCGGACCCGAATATGTAAATAAGAATTAAGATGGGTGCTATTTGAATCAACTTAAAATCAATTTAATCAGTAAATAATCGATTGAATCAAAGCAAGTCGAAGTGTTGAAATCACAAGTAATCTTCGAACAAACACAATAAATAGAGTTAGGTGAGGCATTGATGGAACCTCCGACCGTGGCCAACTGTTTCAGATTGTGGCTTCACATCTTTTATCTGCATCTATGCCTGCAACGCAGTGTCTAATTAAAGTTACTACACTGGTAGTCTCTGATTTTGTGGATGACATGGGCCTCGGGATGCTTGCAGAACAGATGAAGCTTTATTTTTATGTTTGAGCATAGTAACTTAAGGGTACTAATGTAGTACTTCTCGGCCAAAAAATAAAATGTAGTACTTTGCTCAAATTTTCACTTAAATCGTTGCATTTTTTTGTGTTAAGCAAAGTATCTTCCATATGAACCCAAAACTTTTATTCGATTGGAGTTGCATTCTTTATGCGAAACAATACATTTTCAAGTATACATTTACTCACAAAACCACGATAACATACCAAGTTTAAGATGTTAAACAATGGATCCGAAAATCCATTTTGCATTTTTGTGACTCTAAAATTATAATTTTTGCTTTTGATGCTTCTTTTGACTTATATAGTTGGGAGAGCTGAAATCGGGAGAACTAGTAGACATACCACATCTCGATTTGGACGAAGCAATAACAACTTTAAAGGTAAGTTATATGGTCTACATATTTTTGTGTTTTAATGTCAATTACATACCTAACAAACTCAAACCGATGATAGATCTTTTTAGGGAAATACATTTTGACTTTTGTCATTGTCGGACATTTTGGATGCATTTATAGGTGTCGCAACCCTTTCGAGCCCGACGTTTTATAAAACAAAACAACAACGGAAACGCTACCAATCTTTTTAAAAGGTGTGATTGGATCACCTAAAAACATGTCATTTTAATAAAACATTTTATTTTATTAAAACAACGGTTTTGGTCTGTGAAAAACACCAAAAAACGAGTTCGGAAGTCGGTTACAAGCGAGGAAGAATTAGCACCCCACAACGTTAAAAAATTGATACCTAGCCGATTACAAAATATTTTAATGTCGAAATTTGCAAGTTCATATAAAATTTAATTTATTTGTCCATTTATGGATATAATTCTATTTTAACGACCTTACCATTCGAAAAATGAACTCCAATTACCGCCAACACTCATGGCGCGTCATTTCCGTTTGATAAGACACCACATTAATTAGGTTTCATTTGTTAAGCATTACATTAAGAAACAAATTCAATGAAATTAATCTAACAATATAACATAAAAACATACAAAGATGAAAAATTAAATAAATATGCATAAATAAATGAACAACCAAAAGAAAAAAGGAAAACACAATTATTTAAAAATATGAATCCTTTCCGGGTTAGAAATTTAAAAAATGAATTTATTAATAAGAATTTGATTCTTAAGAATCTTAAACAAACAATGACCAAATTAAAAGCAAAATAAAATTAAGGGCCAAATCTATGAAAAAACAGTGACCGTTTTGAGACAATTGAAAAATCGGTGACTCGCGGAGCAAAAAAGAAAAAGGCAGAGGAATTTAATGAGTGTAATAAACCCACTTTGTTTTAGGTATAAAACCCACTTTTGTAAACACATTTCATTATTATCACTTACAAAAATTTGGATCAAATACCCATTTTTTTTAGCATTACAAAAATATGTAAACACTCATGGCGCGTCATTTCCGTTTGATAAGATACCACATTAATTAGGTTTCATTTGTTAAGCATTACATTAAGAAACAAATTCAATGAAATTAATCTAACAATATAACATAAAAACATACAAAGATGAAAAATTAAATAAATATGCATAAATAAATGAACAACCAAAAGAAAAAAAAAGGAAAACACAATTATTTAAAAATATGAATCCTTTCCGGGTTAGAAATTTAAAAAATTAATTTATTAATAAGAATTTGATTCTTAAGAATCTTAAACAAACAATGACCAAATTAAAAGCAAAATAAAACTAAGGGCCAAATCTATGAAAAAACAGTAACCGTTTTGAGACAATTGAAAAATCAGTGACTCGCGGAGCAAAAAAGGAAAAGGCAGAGGAATTTAATGAGTGTAATAAACCCACTTTGTTTTAGGTATAAAACCCACTTTTGTAAACACATTTCATTATTATGACTTACAAAAATTTGGATCAAATGCCCAATTTTCAAATTCTCTCAAATGTTCAAGGTGTTCTTCAAGGATGAAGAACACCGGTGACCCCACGGTGCCGGCCCCTTTCCACCGCTGTCAGCCGTCGTCTGTTGGAGGTGGTCGGTCAAAAAAATTCTCTTTTTGAATCCTTTTTTAAAATCTCGACTCGAATCCACCTTTTAAAATACCAAAGTTGATTTTTTTTAAAAAGTTCTCTCTTTTAAAAAAAAATTGAAATCTCCTCCCACTTTAAAATTTTCAGAATTCGGCCACCACCTCAACTTTAAATTCTGGCGGCAGTGGCGACAGCTCGGATGTATGCGAGGTAATTCTTATCCCCTTTTCTTTTATATATATTCGAAATAAATAAAATAAATAAATAAACAAATAGAAAAAAATAGTAGGGGAAATACCTAAAAAAAACTTGCTTCTTTGTATTATTTCTCCAACAATTCGTGTACAAGATTGTAGTGGAATTCCTGTGTTTTTTCGTGTCATTCGTGGTGTCAATTACAAGAAAATGTGGGTATTTATATAGGTATTTACTTACCTATATTACATGAAAAATTAGTCTAAAAATCCCATAAATTTGGGTTGATTGTGCTTGACTAATTTGGGTCTAATTTTCATTAATTTTGCACTGATTTTGGTTCGAATCTAAGAAGTAAAAGGCTGATCTTTCCATTTTGAATTCAAATCAAACTTTCTTTCCCCTTTTTTCATGTTTGCAGGTGACAGACAGACTGCCGTCGGTCGTCAGTCGCGTGGTACAGCGAGAGGGGCGGGGCTGGAACGATCGTTGGCGTCATGTGGTGGCGGTGTGGTGTTGGGACGGCCACGAAACGGCACAACATCGCGCCTATGAGAAGCTGAACGGCCAGGCTTCGCGTGTGTGGTCCTCACGCGCCTAGGGGCTGATGTGTTCCCTTCATTTCATCGAATATGGACCGTTGGATCTAGCTTAGATCCAACGGCTGAGGATGGGTGTGCATGGGAGAAAAGAATGGTCAGCTAGGGTTTTTATTATTTGGGCCAATTGAGGCATTATTGTAACATGGATTCTTATTTAAAATTAAATGGACCATATTTTAACTAAATGAACTTTTATTTAAATTAAATGGACTCTTTTAAAGTAATAATGATAAATAGAAAAATAATAATAAAGATAATGGTAATAATAGTAAAGAACAATAAAGTAAATAAAAAAATATGGGTGAAAATTCAGTGACAACAGTTGCCCCTTCTCTGCTTATTCCGGTGAAACATGGATATAGAAAATAACAAAAGGCACTGATTTTCACCGATCGTAAACTCCATGCACGGTTCCATTCTCATTGCGTCTGAACGGATAGGCGAATTGTTGAAAAATAAAGGTTTCATTCTCCTCGCACCTGAACGGATATGCATTATGCTGAAAAATAAAGGTTCCATTATCCTCATGCCCGAACGGATAAGTAGTTTGTTGAAAAGCAAGTTTCTATTCTCCTCATGCCCGAATGAATAGGCGGATTCTATTCTCCTATGCTCGAATGGATGAACGAGTCCTATTCTCCTCATACTCGATTAGATAAGCAGGTGCTGAAAAATCAAAGGTTCCATTCCCCTCATGCTCGAATGGATAAATGAGTTCTATTCTCCTCAAGCTTGAATAGATAGACAGATTCTGAAAAATAAATGTTTTATCCTCCTTATGCTCGGATGGACAAGCGGGTTCTATTATCCTAACGCTCGAATAGATAAGCGAGCTCAAAAAGGTTCCATCCCCCTCATGCTCGGATGGATAAGTAGGTTCTATTTTTCTTACGTTCGAATAGATAAGCGGGTTCTATTCTCCTCGTGCTCGAATAGATAAGCAAGTTCTATTCTCCTGAAGCCCAAATAGATAGACGGGTTCTATTCTCCTCATGCTCGAATAGATAAGCATGTGTTATTCTCCTCATGCCTGAATAAATAGACGTGTTCTATTCTCCTTATTCTCGAATAGATAAGTAGGTTTCATTCTCTTTACGCCTGAATAGATAGGCAGGTTCCATTCTCTTTACGCTTGAACGGATAGACAGGTTCCATTCTCCTTACGCCTGAACGGATAGGCGAGTTTCATTCTCCTTATGCCTGAACGGATAGGCAGGTTCCAATCTCCTTACTCTTGAAAGGATATGCGGCTTCTATACCTGTCAAAATTTAACAAATGCCATTATGATAAGCATACCCCTAGGGATGCCTAACACATGAATGCATGTCATTTTCTCTTTTCTTTCCTTTTTCTTTTTCGTTTTTAAATTTTTTTCTTATATTTTTTCTTTTTTTCAGCTTTTCTTTTTTTTTTTCCTTCTTTGTCTCTTTGCACATTTTCTCGTTCAACTCAAATAGACAGCCATGCTCTAACGTTTCATTCTTCATATCTCTTTGCTTTATAGAAAACGTATTATCTTCATGCATATGATTCAGATGTTTATCAAAATAATATTTTTTGCCCTCCATGCGCCTCTTAAAATAATATCAAGCACCCTCAGTGCCTCTTGTGAGTTCTCAAATTCTTGCCCCTACAGGGCACTTTGAAGTGCTTGCATATAAATCCTTGCAGCGAAGCTTATTTCCACCTTGAATGTCTTTGAATGATGTTGGCACTTTAATCTCTTCCTCTCGTGCCTATCAACGTTGAGGGCCTTAAATCATTGGCCAACGTAAACTGCCTCAATCTGATGGCATGGTTTACTTATCCAGTGTTATTTCAATGAAAGATGCCTTCTAGACCACGATAATCATTTTTTAATAGAATAAGATTCCCCTTATATCAAGTGCATGAATGTCTCTAACTCAACCTTCCAATGATCACTTTAAGCATAGCTTAAGTCTTTGAAGACTTTGAATGTTGCGGCGATATTTCGAAGCTGTGAAATTTTTCTCAGATCGCTTGGTTCATCCTTATGATTATCGCATTACTTGATCCAGTCGAAAACAACTCATTTTCAGTTCTCATCATTTTTCTACATTTAAAAATGTGTTCAAGCTTCTTAGACTTGTTTAACCAAGGGAGTGCAAAATATCTTTCTAAGAATAGAATTCTACGAGTGTATGTGTACGTTTCTGATTGCAACTAGCCTTTTTTATCAGTTTTTTCTTTTTTCGACCTCCTCGAGATTTTATTTCATTAATTTGTTTGACTTTGTCAGGATTTGAAAATCACCTGTAATGCCAAGGCATTGAGCAGATAGAGCATTGTTATCTTATTAGATACTCGGCCTCACGGCTACAGCGGAGTGCCCTCGAGGTTTTCTTTTTACTGGTCATTTTTACTTATCTCAGGATTTTATCTCATTAGATATTTGACTTTGTTAGGATTTGAAGACCACTCATGAAGCCAATGTATAAAATAAGTGGAGCATTGTTTCCTTATTAGATATTCTACATTATAGCTTCACTGGAATGCCCCCGAGATATTCTTTGAGCTACTAGTTGCAATCTATATATCTTTGTTGGGTATAGAATACTATTATTAGAATTTCAATTTCCAGCAACCCTCATTGGTTAAACTCACCTAGTTCACGATTCCACATTTATGAATTTCCAAGATTTTCTCATCATCGAACGTCATCAAAGGCGTAATAATCTTCTTTTTCTTGCTTTGCCGACCAAAGTAGTCTGAGAAGCAAATCATACTTCATCGTTTTCTCAACAATCAATTGATCTCTACATTGGAATCAATGCCACAACATGCATTTGATATCCGAGGACTTTCAAGGGTTGGATGATATATACATATATTCAAGGTTTCATGGTCAAGGACGAATCCTTCATTGAAATGAAAAAATCTATAGACCCGCCATGGATGCCCCTACAGAAAGATTCTTGTTGTTTCTAGGCAAACTAGACCTCAACTTGGTTGTGTCCCACTAAGCTTGCGTACTCTTGCTATTTTTGTTCAATGACCATTGCTCAGATATCATAATTATACGAGGCTTTTGCTATTTTTAGATTTTTCCAAATTTGACCATAATTAGCCCTTTTATTATGTGTGTATGTATACAATGATCACAACATAAATTAATGCAAAAAATAATCAAACAAAAATGCAAATGCATGAATGCAAACGAAGGGTCATCAATTCCATTAAAGTATTGCTCTAGAAGTAGCTTTCATTGGATGACAAAGGCCTTTATTACGAAAGGTTAAAGATATATTCTATGAATACGTCTAAGCCTGAACTCCCAGTTTCTTTATTTCTTCGATCAGTCTTTGGAGCCTTGGTCTTATTTTCCCTATCACATTCTTAACTACGTCTTCAATTCAGGATGTGATACTTCTATCGAACTTGTCTCGCTTGGAACCTTATGGCATTGCCCCTAAGTCGAGTGGACCAATAATCATCCCTTCATTAGCATCTTCAAAAACCAAGATCTTCATTTTGTAATAACTACTTGGTTGCACCGTCGAAGTGGTCCCATAGAAGTTGCAGCTTATGCACGATATTCTGATTGAAACTGGCGTGGACATCCTCCAATGTCTTTGTCACATGATCAACTATCAAACTATCCCATACGCTTGCTGGTTGATGTAACACCCCCTTCTCGGCCTGGTAGAGAACCAGGTCAGAAAGTGCTACCGGAAAACATATCGGAGATTCAGAGTTTGAAGACTTACTCGAGAAGTTTATTAAACTCTTTTGAGGCATATAAGATCTGTTTATTGACTAAGTATTCGATTTAGGGCCAATTTTAAACTTTTTCGAACTTATGGACTAAATCATAATTTTTACAAATTAGAGGTTCTTATTAGGATTTTTTTCACTAAACAACAATTAAACTTACCAATTATTAACCTGAGAAATTTCGTTACTAACAGAGATCGTTTACCTATCCAATTAGGCATTTAAAACTTAGTGACCAATATGTAAACTGTTTAAAACTGTAATTTTAGACTTTTAACAGAATTAATTGACTCCGTACCGGTACGCCTAAGACCGTATCAATACGCTAAGCTGATTTCCCAAATTCCAGTTTCAAGGGTAACAAGACGGTATTGATACCCCTAAGCCTGTATCGATACGCATTGACTAAGGTTGACCCGTTTCGGTACAACCTAAGGTCGTATCGATACAATTTAATTTTCAGACCTTACTGTCTAAATCTGTATTGATACAACCCTTTTTGCGTACCGATACGCCCTATTTTACGTAGTCCAATTATACAAGGCCGTATCGATACGCCATCACCCGTACCGATACGCCTACCCTATAATGACAAATTTTAGTTAGTTTTTAATTAATTTAACCTGTTGAACGTTGTCCAAACTCAACCAAATTTTACCAACAAGTCTAATATCCACATTTTTAATAGAATGCAAAATTTTAGAGCGTTTCGAATCCATTTACCTACTTTTCACCTTTTAGTGCTTTTAGGCTCATTTAACTAGTTTAGTTATTCAAAACATGCCAAATTTCACATACAACATTTAGGCACTATTAGGCTATTACACACACACATCAAATTATGCATATATGACATGTTTAAGCCATATGCCACCCTACTAGGAGTTCAAGGCAAAATTTAAGCATACATATGATTAGTAGAGGCCACTTGCAACCGCAATTACACGATCGGAGCTCGAAATACTTCAAGATCCTAAAATACATGAGACACACAAATGTTAGGCTTACATAACCTAGTGATGTAGTCATAACAAATGCATAATAAATTTATTAGATACATGAATGACATATAGGCATGCTTGGTTAACAATTTATATAGCATCAATCATATAAGATCATGTTCAAATCAATTGTCATGATTCAATGTAGCAATTATAAATCATATAAACATATCATTTCCTTAGACATGGTAACCAATGGATACGCAGATTCCCCTGTACACCACACATATCGAAAATAGGTCGTAGCCTTGAGCTGTAGCTCCAAAAAATATACCTTACAAAAATCAACCTTATCTCATCACATATAGGCCGTAGTCCAATCCCTTACTTAGTGAGATCAAATAACCTTGTGGCATGCCAATTGTATCAAATGCCCACAAATGTCCAAGGTCACATCTTCATTATAATTCTTACCTTTCGGATCACATATCACAACATAAACTTACCTTTGTGCTCGTAAGCCATATCATATCGGACGTCAAATTGAGCCTTATCTCCACATATCATATCATAACATATCCATATCGAATTCACGAATAGAAAAATTCAAGTATCGTGTATGAACTTACACATATTAATCCATGTCAGAAACTTACCATGCTTACTATTAGGATCCACACAAGCTTGCTCTACTTGAGCCCTTAAACAAAAATGCAAATTATAACACAAAACGAATGCAACGGGATGACACATTGCCTATCCCTTGACACGACTACACTCACCTAGTGCACGGAAGCTTTTAGAATTCCCAAATTTTAATTCCTTTGCTTTTAGACTTGGTTGAAAGTGACAGATTGTTTCCTTCCAATTTTTGAACTAGGAAGAAACACAAGGAATTATTATAATCACTATAACGATATAGTACTCATTTCAAAGATTAGGCTTAGAATTTCGATTTGAAATTAAAGTCCAATTATCCATGGAATTCAACAATTGATTGATGGCTTTTACTTACCGGATCGATAGCTTTGTTATGGGATTATTGGATCAAAGAAAGCTTAAGCTTAGAGAGGTCAATATGGGAGGTGTGTGCTTGAGCTTGAGTTTGGAGACAACAATGGTGGTGCTAGCTTGGTGGAAGACAAGAATTGAGTTTTGCTTTCGGGGAGTTTCAAAATAAGGAAGAGAACATCTTTCCTATTCATTTTAAGTGACCAACTCCCTAATGATTGTCCCACCTCCTAATGAGCCAATATGAGGGTTTCCTCCAAGCAAATGTTTGCTTAACCCATTAAGAAACCATTTGCCAATTAACAATTTGATGACTTAGGTCATCCTTTCTGATCACTTTCACGTGAGGGGAGGCAAGCAAATAGGTGACTCAGCACCTTACTTTCTACTTTTTTCAACTTGGCTATTAAAACAGCTTCAAACTGGGGACCCGTATTGATACACCTTATGGCCGTATCGATACAGCTAGGCTAAAATAGGTAAGTTCGTTATAGCAGTTAGGCCGTATCGATACAGGTCTTGCTGTATCGAAACGCCTAGTTCAAACCATATCGATACCGGTCCAGTCGTACCGATACGCCTAGTTCAAAATCAATATTCTCAGCTTTGAATTTCTTACAAAAAGATCCCCACAACTTAAATCAAGCCCAATTAACTTTCATTGTTACAAAATTGGGTACAAGGGTTGGGAGATTACATTTCTGAGCATATCCGATACAAAATTTCCGGTCACCGAAACCAAATTCTGACTAGGCCAGTTTTAGGGATGTGATAGTTAACCTCAGACTAGTGACGTATATCTGCGTTGTCTTCTTTTTTCTTTAGGTACCTTCCATCCATGGTGAAAGCTTTTTTCTAACTGAGCAGATGTTTTGAAAACCAACCCCTTCTAAATATGAAATGATGTTGCAAGAATGCAAATATGCAAAACAACAACACAAGAGAAAGAAACGATTAGTACTTTTTAAATAAAACATAGAGGGTCTAAAATAATTTCATTGTTTGAATAATAACTGTGCAACACATTCCAACACTCCAGGACATATCTCCACGGATTATCCTTACGAAATAATTTTGACCAGATTCTAAACCTATAGTTTTTCACATGGCTTTATTGGGGTGGGCTTCTAGATTCACACACAAAGGTTTGGTTCTAGAAATGTCCCCGAGCTGTCCCCTAGTAAGGGTATCAAGGCCCTTGGTTCTCACCATTATAGGCTTCAAACAAATCAAGTTAAACTCAGGGGATTCATTTCTTACGTCTTCACGAAGGATTAGTATCCTTACGAAGACATAGGGCATATGAGTCCCGAAAGTACTTGCTAGGCTCATATGGAGCATCAGTATTCTCACACGAGCAAAGCGTTTTCCCCTCACTTAAACAAATAGGACGAAGCTCGGGTGTAGAGCTTTAACTAATTTTTAATATGTAAAATAGAATCATATTCATAAATGGACTATTAAATTGAATTTTATGTGAACTAGCAAATTCCAACATTGAAACATTTTTGTAATCGATTTGTGGCTTGACTCTCTCTTTTGTAAAAACAAAAATTCCCCAGCGGAGTCGTTAAGCTGTCGCAATCCTTTCGAGCCCGATGTTTTATAAAAACAAAACAACAACAGAAACGCCACTAATCTTTTAAAAGGCGTGATTGGATCACCTAAAAACATGTCATTTTAATAAAACATTTTATTTTATTAAAAAACGATTTTGGTCTACGAAAAATATCAAAAAATGGGTTCAAGAGTCGGTTACGTGTGGGGAAGGGTTAGCACCCCCACAGTGCCCAAAAATTGGTACCTAGCCGATTACAAAATATTTTGACGTCAGAATTTCCAAGTTCATATAAAATTCAATTATTTTTCTATTTTTGAATATAATTCTATTTTAATGACCTAACCATTCGAAAATTGAACTCCAATTACCGCCAACACTCCTGACGCTAACCCGTTATTTTCGTTTGGTAAGACACCACATTAATTAGGTTTCATTTGTTGAACATTACATTAAGAAACAAATTCAATGAAATTAATCTAACAGTATAACATAAAAACATACAAAGATGAAAAATTAAATAAATATGCATAAATAAATGAACAACCAAAAGAAAAAAAGAGAGGAAAAACACAATTATTTAAAAATATGAATCCTTTTCAGGTTGGAAATTTAAAAAATAAATTTATTAATAAGAATTTGATTCTTAAGAAACTTAAACAAACAGTGACCAAATTAAAAGCAAAATAAAACCAAGGGCCAAATCTATGAAAAAACAATGACCGTTTTGAGACAATTGAAACATCGGTGACTCGCAGAGCAAAAAAGGAAAAGGCGGAGGGATTTAATGAGTGTAATAAGCCCACTTTGTTTTAGGTATAAAACCCACTTTTATAAACACATTTCATTATTATCACTTACAAAAATTTGGATCAAACACCCAATTCTCATATTCTGTCAAATGTTCAAGGTGAAGAACACCGGTGAACCCCACCGTGTCGGCCGCCTCCCACCAGCGCCGACCACCGTCTGACGGCGGTGATCGGTAAAAGAAAACCCCTTTTTGAATCCTTTTTTAAAATTCCAACTTGAATCCACCTTTTAAAATACCAAAATTGATTTTTTTTAAAAGTTCTCTTTTAAAAAAATTTAAAATCTCCCCCCACTTTAAAATTTCCAGAATCCGGCCACCACCTCAACTTTAAATTTCGGTGACAGTGGCGATGGCTCGGATGTATGCGAGGTAATTCTTATCCCCTTTTCTTTTATATATATTCGAAATAAATAAAATAAATAAATAAACAAATAGAAAACATAGTAGGGAAAATACCTAAAAAAACTTGCTTCCTTGTATTATTTCTCCAACAATTCGTGTACAAGATTGTAGTGGAATTCCTGTGCTTTTTTGTGTCATTCGTGGTGTCAATTACAAGAAAATGTGGGTGTTTATATAGGTATTTAAATACCTAAATTACATGAAAAATTAGTCTAAAAATCCTATAAATTCAGGTTGATTGTGTTTGACTGATTTGGGTCTGATTTTCCTTAATTTTGCACTGATTTTGGTTTGAATCTAAGAATTCAAAGGCTGATCTTTCCATTTTGAATTCAAATCAAACTTGCTTTCCCCTTTTTTTCATGTTTGCAGGTGACGGACGGACTGCTGGCAGTCGTCGGCCGCGTGTTGCGGCGAGAGGGGCAGGGTTGGAACGATCGTTGGCGTCATGTGGTGGCGGTGTGGTGTCGTTACGGCCACGAAACGGCGCAGCATCGCGCTTGTGAGAAGCTGAACTGCCAAGCTTCGCGCGCGTGCTCACTCGCCTAGGGGCTGTTGTGTTCCCTTCCTTTCATCAAATTTGGACCGTTGGATCTAGCTTAGATCCAACGGCTGAGGATGGGCTGTGCATGGGAGAAAAGAATGGTCAGCTAGGGTTTTTATTCTTTGGGCCAATTGGGCCATTATTGTAACATGGATTGTAACCCCTAAACCCGGCCTAGAAGAAAATATCGAATTTAAAAAGTCACGTTTGAAAACTTAACTCTCAAAAAAACTAATTTTAAAAGTTATACATTAATTTAAGATAAAATAACAGTAATTTAATGAGTAACTTATAATAAATAAAACATAAATATCATAATAAATATTCGAATGTTTAAATAAAATCTATAAAATAAAATCACAATAAAAGAATGTTAAAAAAATATCCGAAAAACATAAATAGTCCCCAACTATGAAATTACATCAATGTTCCAAAATAATAGATAATAATTTGAATAATTAAAATAGTTCCATATTGAATAATAAAATAGCCGAATAAAATGTGAGATCCTCCAAGTACTACGTCGCCTAAAGTCCAAAGATATCTGTAAGAGGAAACTATAGAAGAGTAAGCTAAATAGCTTAGTGTGTCTCTAAAGTGCAAGTAAAACCATAATCATAAAACATAGTATTATTTTGAATAAATCCTTTAAACCATAACACATAAATCACAAGCGCAATGCAATGCACCCAACTACAACTGCCATGAGGAAAGTTCTCCATAATTCCTCATTACAACTGACAATCCGAAGTGAAATCCAGCCCGAATGATGAAACCACTGAACTTCTCCGAACAAATCCCAACCCATGCTCATACAATGATATGGTGATTAGAAATCAAATTTCATAAACAAAGTTTCATAAATCCGATATTTCGTAAACATACTTCATAAATCATAGTTCATAAATCCATAAATCATAATTCCGTAAATTCGATGTTTCATAAATCAAATATTTCATAAGTCATAATTAAAAATACATTCTGAAATCGTATGCATGTGATGTCAATCATACAAACCATAATACATATAAATAATCACATAAGAGGTAAAACATCAACACATAAAAAAAATAATATATAATTTATTTATAGCACCGAAAGAAATACACCTCGCAACAATAAAACTCTAACGACGAACAAAGGGCGGTTGCGGCTTCGATGTAAGGTGATGACAGCTTCAATCCGAGAGGAATTAATAAAACATGAGAATAACTTATTTCTGTACGTAATAACTATGACTATAGATATATATCGTTGAGCGGTGGTAATCTAAACAAATTAGGTTTAGAAATATAATAATAATAATAATAATAATAATAAGTTGAAAAAGGAGAGTCAATTCAGCCGTGGGAAAAAGGGAATTAGAATTCAATTTAAAAAGAAATTGGGTTAATTTGGGGATTAGTCCCAAATTTAAAGAAAATTACTATGATGACCGGTACACTTTAGAAAATTGCAAAATTATCCTCAGACTTTTAAAAATTGCGATTTGCCCATAAAATCCAAATTTCTCAATTGTTAGGGTTTTCAATTAGGTATTTTAAAATTAGGTTTTAAAATTAGGAGTATTTCGAATCTAGGGTTTACAATTTGGGCGTAATTTTGGGGTAATACATGGATTCTTATTTAAAATTAAATGGACCCTATTTTATCTAAATTGACGCTTATTTAAACTAAATGGACTCTTTTAAAATAATAATGATAGATAGACATATAAAGATAATGGTAATAGTAATAATGAACAATAAAGTAAATAAAAAAATATGGGTGAAAATTCAGTGACAACAATAGGTAAGATATTGAAGGTTGAAATGCCAACTTGAATTATAAAAACCTGTGGATGATTCGTTCCCCTTCATAATATTATTTTTTGCCCCTTTTTTAAAGACTGTTGTATCAATTTGATAGTATCATATTTTCTTGCTATGATTTCTCAATATTATTCGCTTGTACAACTTAGACAGAAAATAGCTTCAGCCATCTCAGCCATTAAATCTGCTTTCGGACAATGAAAACCCCCTCAAAATGCTATAAGCCTGATATATATTTGAGAATCGACATCTTACTATTAGTATCTTCATCATATTATTTGCTTAGGCTGACAAGTTGGAGCAACTGAGGGAGAGGATAGTGAAAGTGAGAGACATATTTCATGAAACGTGAGAGATGAGAGAGAGAATATTAACAATTTTTTTTAAAAAAAATTAACGTGACACATCGGGTTTTTAATGGAAAATGACGGTAGTGATCATAATGAGAGCGAATTAAAAGTTGAGTGATCGTAATAAAAAATTTGGAAGTTCTGTGACCATATTGAAAGCGTCTTAAAAGTTTAGTGACTACCAGTGTAGTTTACCATATATACACACATATGGTCACGTCCTTCGAGTTTCGGTCTAGCGGAACGTGCGGCCTTAGACGCTTCGTGACACTTCTTGGTCAGTTGTGCGCCTAAGTAAGCCTTAAGCCACGCCTTGCAAGAACTTCAACTCACCAAAGGCTCGAACAAGCCCTCAAGGCTTCGATGGATGAGGAAGTTTGAACACCAAGGTGGCTATTCTAGCCACCAAAAGAGGCAATGAACAAAGAAAGAACAAAAGAGAATAGAGTAAATACTGAGAGTTGTATTACTCTTCTCAACGTGAGAATGGATGGAATAAAATAGATGATACAAGTGAGGTGAGAAGCTCTCTTTTTATAGTTGAGCTCTCACACAATCAATTGTCTGAGATCAAATTACATTGACGGCTAAGATTAACCTAAATATACAAGATCCCTTATTCTAAGAAAAAGATACCAAATCCTATCTAATCACATCAATTAGTAGAAAATTTTCTTTGGATAAGTCTTCACATCGAACATGGCAAGATTCCTCCACAATCTTCTCTAATTTATTGTCTCTTATCATTTCCATACAACCAATGTGAACGCGCTCTTTAGCATTTTCCAAGTGATGGATTAAGTTTGGTTGTCTTGGCATGTCCAATACTGCAGCACATAACCTCTTTGATGGATACTTGCACCAATGTCACGGACCCAAATGTGCGACCGTGACAATATACACAGGCTAAGCTTGCACTAAATTGTGAATGTTTTTTTATCATATTAAGCAGTAAATAAATGATTAATTACAAGTCAATTTCTTCAAAAGTGTTATTCTCCCTCCATTGCACCCGATTCTTGTCATCTGGTTGTTCTCATTGCACACATATGTGTGATCACCCACATGTACGTTCTTCCCCCAATATGCTCTGTGTCTTTATTGAATTACAACAAAAAACGATGGTAAAAGAAAAAACGACAACTAGTTTCAAATATAAAAATTTAAAGATTTTTTGGGGAAAGAAAATGGATCTAACGTGCCATGTCATTATTCTCTAACGACAGTTAACAAAAGTAACTTTAATGAAATCAAACTAAAAATTTAATGATTATATCACAAGTTTTAGAAGTTCGGTGATCAAAGCGAAAACACCTTAAAAATTCAAAGACTATTTATATAGTTTACCCAAAAATATCTAAGTCATTGAAAAAAAGGTAAACTACACATGTGACCAACGAACTATGGGGCCATTCCTATTTTGACCACCCAAACTAAACAGCTCGCCAATCAGACCATCGAGTTTTTAAAGTATTCTTATTTTGACCACATGTAATCACTAATTTTGTCTGGGGTGGACCCGTTTTATTTTTGTTTTTGTAGTAATGGGCCTCCTTTATATATATATATATATGTGTGTGTGTGTGTGTACTATTATATGATAATAAAACGATGATGCTAAGTGTGTATAGGTATTATGCACATGTGTGTTGTTATATGTATGTTATATATGTGTCTTTATTATGTGTTTGATGTATGTATGTTTATCATCTATTTAGGCATAAATGTAGGTTTGTGTTTATCGCATGCATTAGAAATATATAGGCTATTATGTGTATGTGCGTATGTATTATGTAATGTGTATTGATATTTGTATTTTATGTGTAAGGATATTTGTTTATATATGTATGCAAGTATGTTATGTTATTATATTATAAAATGGGCTGATAATAAAAATAGACAGATATAAAATGACAAATATAAACCCAATTTATTAGTCCAAGTCCATTTACAATATGCCCATTTATTTATCTCTATTACATGTGGCCCGATAAGGCTCGGTTTTAATAGGAAAGCACTAGCCTAATCTGATTGTCATTCCCCTTTGCGCAGCCCAACCCTCACCGTCATGTCAACTTTGGATCTGACAGTCCAGATGCCTCCACGCGTAGACCACCCGTCTTCCACGCACGCGTGTGGAACACGCACTGACTGTTTAGCTTCCGCGTATGATGCACACGTCAGCTCCCTAACTTCCATGCTCGAGTGTGATCCACACCCCAGACGGCCTCCATCAATGCCGAAAATTACTCCGACTCTCAACCACCAAGCCAGAGAAAAACATAAAAAATAGGATATCAGAATCATCATCATCCATAGTTCATTCATTTAATTTTTGCTTAAACATTTAAACAATAGGATCAATAGGCAATGAGTGATCTGAGGGGCGTATAAGCAATGTAAACACCTTTTTGTAACCCCTAAGTTCGAACGAAGAAAATCCAGAATCAATACAAACAAAAAGGCCTTTCAAGGTATATATTCTTCCCTTTTTCTAGTTCAAAATAACATGCATGTATATATATAAAGATAAAAAAGAGAGTCCATGGTTTACCCCCGTGTCGCCGTGCTTCCCTCGCCGGTGATAAGCCTCGTGGTCTCCCAAGACCGTCCAATGGTGAACCGGTGAGGAATCAAACACTGGAGATGGGTTTCGAAGCTGAGTTAGGGTTTTTATAAAAAAAGAGGGGTTTTTATCCTTTTATAAAAGGATTTGAGGGTAGATCTAGGTTTTAGAAAAGAAAAAGAGTTTTTTTGGGTTATTTTGAGCTCACCGGCCCCCGGTGAGCGGCAGCTACTAGTTGGTTTTTGGGATTTACCCCCGGCGAATGGCGGCGTTCGGCCGAAGTAGAGGAGAGAGGGGAGAGCGTTTACGGGGTGTTATAACAAAAAAATGGCTAAAAGAGGGGAATTTCGGCTAAGGGGTATTTATAGTGTTATTATATTTTAAATTGGGTTAATTGCATTTTAAATCCCTCCGCCCTAAAATAATTATGCACGCGGTCCTTCCGTACGGTCCAATTATTCTTTTGGTCCCTCTGCGTGGGATAATTACGGACCCAAGCCATTTCGCCTTTGTAAATCACGCTCCGGGTCCTCAAAACTTTTTGTTTGTTTTCAATTTTGGCCCTCAATTTTCAATTTATCCAATTTAGTCCCTTTTCCAGTTTTAAATTAAATTTTTTATTCAATCTTTTTCATGCATTTTTAGTTTAAATTTTGCACATTTATTCCCTGTAATTTCAATTTAATCCTTATGTTAATATCGCTTGTTTATGATTGTTGATTTATGGATGAAATTAGTTCAAGTAGCATATATTAGGGATTAAATATGCACATAGTCTTAGTATAAGATAGAAACCTTAAAAAAAGTAATATATATAATTTTTTATGACTAATATATATATATATTGTAGATATAAAAAAAAAATTTGTAAAAATAAAAATATATGTATATATTATTAACTTATAGTAGATACATCTTTAGTACACAATAGAAGTTTGCAATATGTATATATCTTGTTATATATAATGTATGTGTTTTAAAGTATATCATAGATTTTTTTTTTAAAAATGTAATATATATTCTTGACATATATAATATATAGTTTTTAAGTACTACTTAATGTAGCTTTTTTTTATAGTTTTAAAATAAAATAAAGTTTATATTATACAATGCATACAATTTCACAAAGTATAATATATAGTCTTTTTAAAATATGTAACATATTTTTTTGTAAATAAGACATAGTCCTTACTATACAATATAAGTTTTTTTATATAATATATATATTAATGTTTCTTTGAATATATAGTTTCTTAAAAATTAAGGTACATGTATAGTTTTCCTTAGATATAGGATATAATCTTCTAAAAGATATAATATATGTAATTTTACAAAAATATAAGATATATAATTTCCTTAAAATAATATATTTTTAATATGTGATATAATTTTAATATAATATGTCTTAATGTATATGTTTTTTAGGGCCTTTGTTAGATAGTTTTAATTTGGGCTTTAGGCCTAGCTTTGTCTTGGGCTTGGTTTTTGGCTTTTGGGCCTTAGGCCTTGTTTTGGTAATTTTTGGCTTTAGATTTGTTGGGCTTAGCTATTAGTTCTTTTGGGCTTTTGACTAGATTAAGTGAATTAACTTAATTAATTTAGATCGTGTGCTCGTCTTAACTTAATTAATTTAGATCCTGTGCTCGTCTCATAGGGGCACGATCCTCTAATTAATTAAATTAATTCTATGTTTTTAGAGCCTTAGTTAGATTAGGGTTCGAATTAATTTAGTGAATTTAAATTTATCATTGGCTTATTGGGGTAAATATTAATTCATTAAATTAATTGAACATTTCTTAATTAATTTTACGATAAAATTAATTTCAAGTTTAGATTGACATTAAATTACAAATTAATCACTATGATTTAGGGTTTATAGTCTTTTAGGGCTAATTAATTTAGGGTTAAGCATTAGTATCATCTAGTTAATAAATAGATCACTAATTGGGCTTTCTAATAAGTTGGGCCTTCCTTTCGTATGTTTATATTTGTTCCTTTAATTGTCATACCTTAATTGTCATTCATATAACCTTTAATCTTAATTGCATTCCTAATCAATCTAAGTCGTAAAAGGGAGGTACTTATTAATTCCAATATTTGTGTCGTAACAGTCCGAGCTTAAAGGATGTTGACCAAATATTCGGATTAATCCTTACCATCCCAAGGTAAATGGATTAAAAGTTAACAAAATCATCACATCATACTTAAATGCTTGCATCATGCATAAAGGTGACGTACTGAAGTTGAACCATAAATTAACATGGCAGTCGAGCTTATTCGATGTTGGTTTAATCTATGGTCCAATATATTGTCAAACTTATTAATTAAATGTCCAATTAATTTGAATCCACCAATTCGATAAAGCCCGCACAATCAAGGTTAATTTTCATCTAAGAACTCCTAATTGAATTCAATATAAATTTCAATGATTTTCACCATTTTAAAAGCAACAATATTTTGGTACCGATTTCTGGGTGTGATGGGGGTGCTAATCCTTCCCCACGTGTAACCAACTCTCGGACCCTTTCACAAAGAATCTCTGGTTTTTTATGGTGTCCGGCTTATCTTACCCAAGTGGCCAGTGGCGACTCCAAATTTTCATCGTTTTCAAAAATTAAGATTTTCAAAAGAAATCCCTATTATTTTAAAAGATTTTCATTAATAACTTAAGGGGATAATTTGTAGCATCAAATTTATGAATGATCTACATGATTGTCCTTTCAAAAAAAGGTTGCTACAGCATGGTGACTCCGCTAGGAAAGTTTTTGTTTTTTTTTTCAAAACAAAAGAGAGTTAGGCTAAAGAAAAAATTGTTACTTTTAAATAATGAAAATTATTGGAATTTTAATTGATTTTAACCAGGATAATTCTTCCTTGAAAATGTGATCGAGATTGCACGAGATTTGATAATTGGTGGTCCTTGAATTAATTCTTCATTTAATTTCTAAGGAGTCACCTACATGTGTTGCATCATATCATTAAGCTCTATATCCAAGCTCCTTCCCTTAAGTGGGAGTGAAACGCCACATACCCACGTGAGTAGCCCTCAACGGGTCGGTAATTCACTTCCAGAATCCACGCCTCTTGACACGTGAACAACCCTCCACATCATCAGGTCGTGCTTTCCTTCGAATCGAAACCAATTCGCAAGCTTATAATGGGCCAGAATTGGGTTCTTGTTGCCTTAGTAGGCAATAAGATAGGTTCGGGTACCCTTAATTAGAACCGAACCCATGTGTGAGAATTTAAGAAACATACCCTTATTAGAGCCATGCGGATAACCTTAGCGAACTAGAACTCATGTGGTTAGGTTTCTTTCTTTGTGTAAACTGTTTATGTTTATCTTTTCTCGCTTTCGCGTTTTTATCTCATGACTAACTCTTCTCTTTTCTTTCTTTCCATTGTTACTCTTTTGTTTTGCATATTATCGTCATATCATAAAGAGCACATTGAGTTGGAAATAGTTTGAAGTTAAAGGCTAGATTGATGGGAGACCTAGTTCGTAACAATGATGAAAAGAACTCCGGCATACAAATATGGTCCGAAAGGGAACAGTTGCATGATGAGGACAATATTCCTGCTGGGTTTAGGTCAACATTGGCAACAGAGACATTTATGAATACAAAATACAACGATACTTCCAAGTTGAAGGCAGTGTGGAATATATGGGATTTGAAAACAAGGTGCACTTTCAGTAGAGAATATGGAGACATTACATGTTTGTTAGATGTTTTGGTGTATCAGGCACTATTGCAAGCCTTGGTAAGATTGTAGAATCCCGCATACAGTTGTTTCACAATCGGTAACTTCAATTTAACTCATACGATTGAAGAATATTAAGACTTTTTAAACTGTGAGAAGATTGACGAAACTCGGGTATACTTGAAGCCTAGTAAGAACAAAGCCTCCCGAGGCAAGCTCAATAGATTCTCGGACATGTTGAAATCATGGGTCGAGCTTCAGGTCACTACCTGGAATGGTAAGGAATATCTCAAGTGGGATGGGATTTTAGCCCTAGCTTTCATACATCCGGTAGGCCGAGTTCAGCGAGATCTCTTCGCATTGTTAATTTATGGGTTATTACTTTTTTCCCAGGCAAAAGGGCTAATCGATCCGGTAGTGTTAGGCATGTTTGACCGTTTGAGTGGTGGGACCAATCCTATGCCTGTGATTTTAGTCGAAACTTTCTGATCTCTGAGGTTTTCACGAGAGTATGGCGGGGGTCGTTTCCACAGATGCCCACAGCTTTTGACGGTATGGTTATATAGTCACCTATGGTCGGATGCTAACTTCTCAAAGGCTCTCTACAATGGCAGTTTCTCACCTATAGAAGAATTTCTATGAAAGAAAGATTGGCCCACTCGAAGATCTGAGGAAGTTTGGGTAGATGTTCTTTGCAACCTAAAAGAGGAAGATATAATTTAGAGGGCTCCATGGCTTTCTGCAAGGAGTATCCTCTACAGGTGCGGGATACACTCTTGTGTGCCATTACTTGGACTTTGGGGGTACACTTCTTATGCTTCTTTTATGGTTTTGCGACAGTATGGCTCGAAGCAATTTATGCCGGCTATCAATGGTTTGAATGAGTTCAATATGAATTATGAAAGGGAAAAATGCTACAAGGCAGTGGTGTATGATGTTTCTTCGCTTGGAACAACGTGAGACGGGTTAAAGTTATAAATGCTACCTACATGACCACTCCCGAATACGAGGCATGAAGATTCGGCCGTGTCAATGACAACATTCCCCAACTAAATCCCAATAAAAAGAGGTCAATAGAGGTGAGGTTGGCCACACTTCCTACCAAGGCTGAGTTGATGAGAAAACAACTTGAAGAAGTGCATGAGAGGTATCTCAATCTCGAAGAGAAAGCTCGCCAAGAAAGATTCGATTTTGAGTTGGAGAAGATACAATTTGAAGGAATGGTTAAAGGTCTACAAAAGAGAAATGATGAATTGGAACTTAAGCTCAAGCTAGAAAAAGAAGAGATTCAGAAACTCAAGAGGCTAAACAAAAGCAAAAGGGTTGTGGAAGGTAGATCAGGCCAAGGGATAAAGCTCCGACTCAGGGAGGAGAAAGCGAGAGCCAAGAATTATAAAATGATGTATTGTGAGAACAAGGACCAGGTGCTCACTTTAACACAAGAAATGAAGAACCTACACACTTCTCACTCTAGGCAGCTCGAGAAAGAACGTCACCAAAATGAAGCCTTGAAGGATCAGGTTAAGTGTCTGAAGAAGTCTATTTTCAAGCACAAAGGTTCGACTAGCAAATTAAAAGTAAGTAATTCAGAAAACTAGGCTTTAGGGGCTCGCATTGAAGAGTTAGAGACTGAGGTTCAGCAACTCAAGGATCATGTGGCAAGCATTAAGGGAGCAATTCAAGTACACCTGATGTCGAGTTTGGAGCAACTACAGTTTGTTGCCTACACCATTTGGAGACAAGAACATGAGTTAGCGCAATGGATGGTTCAGATGTAAGGAGTTGCCCAGAAGATACAGCTCTTGACAGAAGATGCTACGAAACTTCATGATTGTGTCGACGATGATTCTGAAGAATGAGAGAGGATTGTTTGGATTTTGAGAGAGATCATTAACCTTGATACTACCCTAAAGTCATATGTTTAGTTGGCTTTCTTTAGTTATTGTACCAAGACTATGTTTCTATTAATGAAAGTCATTTAACGATGATATTTGCCAAACTCAGTGTTGCTCATTGCATTCATGCATAATTCATTTATTTGTATTCTTTGTTTTGTTACAAATAATTGACTAAAATGCTTTCTATTTCAGAGAAACAAAAAAGATTGCATTTTGGTTCTTTAAAATTACCATCCTTCCACACCCATATCAAACTCGTTTACGAACGAAGCGAATGGAGGAAGGTTTTGCAAAGTTGGAAGCCGATCGGCATGGTCAAATAGAACGAACCAAGCCATTCCGCCTTTGTAAATCATGCTCCGGGTCCTTGAAACTTTTTGTTTGTTTTCAATTTCGTCCATATATAACCAGTTTTAAGTTTTTAAATTTGACCCCAATTTTCAATTTATCCAATTTAAACCTTTTGAACAATGTAAGACCAACATCTTCCATACTACAAATTGTTTTGCTGACTTTTTGTTTCTTTAACAGGCAGAGCAAGAACATCATTGGTTATAACCATAGGTCCATCTCCACGTCATCATGGAGAAACAACTAGTACTATAATGTTTGGACAGAGGGTGGGTTACAAAACAACTTCCTTCATTTGAATTAATTCATCTTATTTTATGGTTTTAAGAAGTAACCCTGAATTAGTTGGAGGGGTTGTCATGTACTAGCTAGTTTCCAGTTTCCACTGTTTATTTGTAATGTCATTTGATTGCTATACATAAGCAGTTTGTTTGCCTTTTATAGGCTATGAAAGTGGAGAATATGTTGAAACTCAAGGAAGAATTCGATTATAAAAGTTTGGCTCGAAAGCTAGACTTACAATTAGACAACTTGATTATGGAGCATGAGAGGAAGGACAGAGCTTTTGAAGTTGAGATTGGAAGAATAACAACAGACGTGCAAAATCGAATTTCTGAGGCTGAAAGAAGCTATATTGATGCATTACCAGCGGATTCATGCTGTGAAAGTGGTAGCAAATTTAGTTGCTGAGGGGTATTTTTTCTGCCTGTCTGTTCTGTTGGATTAAAATCCGTAATAGTGGGCACATATGTATAATGTATATTGCTATTTTAAAGTATGACACAAATTAAGTGACCAATTATGTTAGGCGTGTCATGGGTATTAAAATGTCATGGAAATAAAAGTGTAGATACCGTAAGATATATTTATAATTCAATGAGGGGCAGACTTACAAATATTTAATAGTTGATTTAATAATCAACTATATAAAGAGGTAGTGGTCCCCAAGAAATAGGTTAACTTGTTTTTCTCTCCTTCCCCGTCAGAGAGTTTTACGTCAAGAGAAAACCTATCTTCTTGGAAGATCAATACCAAAGATTTGGATTTCAACATCAAGATTCAAGGTTTTCAGTCTATCCATTAATTCAGGTACGCTTCCGCAATTCAGTTCATTCAGTTTATTGTTCTTGATGATTTGACATGATAGATCTTGGGTTTAGATTTCATATTTAGTTATGGTTTAATTTTAACAAATGGCATCGGAGATAAGTTATGTCGAATCATTAAGAAAATAATTAATTTTATACAGAAAATAACAATATTTGATTGTTCAAGCGCCGCGTAAATTTTTATTAACTTCTGGCTTGCGGCTTTACATTAATATGCAAATTGTGATTATGGAGTTTTGTTGTTTCTTCCTAATTTTGTTTTTAATTGTGTTGTTAATCGGCAAATAGCGTTAATATGCAATCTTTCCCTAATTTTGTTAATCGGCAAATTGGATTACGGAATTTTGTTGTTTGTTGCGTCGGTAATGGTGATAACCCTATGTTGCGTTTTGATTTGGGGTTTTCAATTTGGAGCAGATCCTATTTCTTTTATATATGTTGAACTTAAGTTTTTTTTAAGTAATGAATATTCGTGCTATATCATGTATTCATTAGTTACAGTAAACGGTTTCTTAAACATCAATATGCCCTTATTTTGTATTGCTTTTGCTTTCAAGTATGAAATATATATATATATATATATATTATTTAAGATATATATATTTTATTTGGTTGGATCAAAATTTTAGTTTTGATCATTGGGTATTAAGATAAATCTTGTTTAGTTTTGAACATAATTTTTGGCTTAAATTTATTACTCTCTATGCTTAATTATGACATTAATGTTATCTACGGAATATACATACATTTGGTTTTGGTTTTGGAAAGCATGTCATTAATTTTATGAAATTCATATTCGATTCGGTTTGATCAAGAATTTCGATTTTAATCGTCAAGTTATTATGCACACTAAAGTTTTATGTGATCATTGTATGAATCATTCATTTATATAAAGTTAAGGATTGAATGCATTTAGTTTAACTATTTATAAATATTGTCTTTAAGTTTATAATCTAAAATTTTAATAAATGCATATTTAAGGAATTTTTGAAGAATAATCAAAGATTTCGTTCTTTTGAATTACGATAGCCCCATTCAAACAACCTTATTTCGGGTTATTTCGGAAACTTAAATGTTATCAGAAATTTTAGTCTTGACTATTACAAAATTTTAAATTTGAATATCGGTATATTTATGTTATATATTTTGAGATAAATTAATTGAAACATTAAGTCACCAAAGTGACCCCTATTGTGAAAATTATTTTATTTTAAAATATAGAAGGTTTTGTGCGTGTAAGTCGGATTATGTTAGTATTAATCGGCCCAAAGGAAGGTTAATAACTAACATTATTACATGTGCAACTGTGGTAATAAACATATGATAATTATTCAGTTTAATATGTGAGCAATAAATCGGCCCAAATGAAGATTTTTGTTTGACATGTTCTTATTATCAATGTTTGATTACTGTACCAAGATATCACTTACAAGTTAATATTTTGTCCAAAGATGAAATATTAATGGAGTGTCTGGTATCTTGATATGAGGTTTACCTTTATTCAAATTTATTATTATTTTGGTTATCTTTTAATTTGATTGAAAGATAAATATTTTGAAACAATTAAATTCATATTTTGGTTTCGGATGTCTAATATTTTAATGGATTAATTGAAACATAATGTCACCAAAGTGACCGCTTTTGTGTATATTAGTTTATTTAAAATATTAAGATAATTATGGGTTTTTGTAATTCATGCGTTTATTAATTGGTCCAAAGGAAAGTTAATATTTGGCGAATTACAACGCGACAACTAATGGCGATAAATGTGTGACAATTATAAGGTATTTTATGTAAGCAATACGTTAGTCCAAAGATTAATCTATTGTTTGACATAGTTTATTGTCAATGTTTGATTGCTACAACAAGAGTACCGCTTACATTAATATTACTGTCCAAAGACTTGATATTAATGTTGTGCTTGGTATCTTGAGGGAACTAGCCATTATTTTGAATTTATTTGTTTACTTATGAATATTTATGTGGGCTTGTTTTTATTTTATTTGCTTATTTTGTTCTATATTTAGGTAATTTATCTTTCTTTGTTACAATATCTCATTAAATACATTCTACACTCATGTTTAGTGAAACTAGTTTCAAGGAATAGAAAAGACACTTACATAAAGTATTTGGTTGTATGAACATAGACCTTGCACTAAGGAAGAACAACTCGCACCTCTCATGGCAGTAAGCACCCATAAAAGGGATTTTGAGAGGTAAGTTCGTTCAAATTGCATGATTTTAATGATCATAAAGTACAACATTCTAGAATTCTTTAGGAGCACAAATCTAAAGATATTACTCATACTAAGGGTTTCCTTGATAAATTTGAGAAACATTTTATTAAAAAATGTTAAGGCTATGACGTTACTTTTGACTTACTTGATGTCTATGAAGTATAAAGATCAAGGAAATGTGAGGGAGTATATTATGAAAATATTTAATATTGCTTCAAAACTTAAGCTACATAAGATCGAACTTTCTAACAATTGTTTGTTCTTATGATTTTGGTATCACTTCCTATACAGTTTAACCAATTCAAAATTAGTTACAATTTTCAAAAGGAGAAATAAACTATAAATGAGCTTATTTCTAATTGTGTTAAAGAGGAAGAAAAGTTGAAGCATTATAATTGTAAAAGTACTCATTCGGTTAGTGCTCATTTCAGTTAGTGTCTCTAAGAATAAGGGCAATAAAAAATATATTAGAATAAAGTTGCTAAAGGTCCTAATCAAAAGAAACAACAATAAGTTACAAAGTATTGATTCTTTTGTATAAGTTAGGACACATGTGAAGAAATTAAACTTCAAAAGTGAGCAACTACTTCGGTTATTTTGAGTGATCCATGGGCTGTAAATTTTATGATTCCACAATAAGGATTATTTTAAGGAGAGGTTTATAACATTTTTAGGATGTTGAGTTTGGAGGAGAAATAAGGTTAGATACATTGCTATTGAGGGGAAGTTGAATTATAATTTAATTCATACTATCACTTTTAATGATGTTTAGGTTTTTACACCTATCATTAATCAAGAAGTGAATCAAGTACCTCAAAGAAACAATGTTGAACAACTCCCATTCAAGATAAGGTAATTGTTTCAGAAGAACAAACTCAACAACCTTAAAAAAAAAAAGTGTCATTAAAGATATCCACGAGAGGAAGGAGAAATACTATTCTAGATTATTACTTTGTATTTATTCAAGAAAATAAGGATAATATTGGAATGATAGAAAATGATTCAATCATTTTATCAAATCATAAAAGTTCTGACTCTCAAAAGTGGATTGATGTCATTCAAGAAGAGTATAATTTTATGCAAGACAATAAAGTTTAGGAACTTGTCTCATTATGTGAAGGTGCAAACCAATTGGTTGTAAATGGATATTTAAAACCAAGAGGGATGCAAATGATAATGTGGACAAGTATAAGGCATGTCTTGTATCTAAAGGATATACTCTAAAAGAAGACATTGATTTTGTGGAGACTTTCTCTCAAGTTTTATTGAAAGAATCTTTTAAGATAATCATGACACTTATTGCTTATTTTAATCTTGAGCTACATAAGATGGATGTTATGCTTGTGTTTTTCAATGGTGATATTGAAGAAACAAATTATATGGTACAATCATAGATTTGTGTCTAATGATACAAAATAAATGATATGTAAATTAAAGAAATTCATCTATGAGCTTAAGTTGGACTCTCATTAACGAAATTATAAATTTCATATTGTTTATCTCATTTGGTTTTGAGATAAATTTGGTTCACAATTCTATATACTACAGATTCAAATGGGAGTAAACCAAGTGATACTCATATTACTAAAGAAGACAAATTTAGTCTTACTCAATGCCCTAAAAGCAACCTTGAAATTAAAAAAAATACAAAAGATTCCAAGTGCATAATCTATTGAGAATTTAATTTATGCTCAAGTATGTATGCGTTGGATATTATGTACATTGTTAGAATGTTAGATGATATTTAAGCAATTCTAGTTTGAACCATTAGATAGCAGCAATAGGGTTATGAGATATGTTTAGAGAAAAAAAAATTACATGCTCACATATCGGAGTTCTGGTAAGTTAGAGATCATTAAGTTTACAGACTTCGATTCTATTAGAATATTGATGCAAAAGAATTTTGTCACATGGGCTGCTAATTATAGATTGAATAGAAAGATCACTTCGGTTATTTTGTGACAATAAATATGCATTCATTTATTCTATAAACAATAGGAACACTTTAAATTTGAAGCACATAAATATTAAGTTCCTAGTTGTTAAAGAAAATTCAGAGTGATTGTGTGTTTATAGAGCATGTTGGTACAAACTCCATATTTGCGCGCTTATTAAGAAACTATCACCCTAGGTCTTTCATGAGCACACTACTCATGTGGGTGTAATGTTATATAAAGATATTCAGTTTTAGTGGGAGTTTGTAATTTTGAAAAATGCTCATTTGGTTTAGACACAATTTCAGTTACTTCAATCTAAAGTTATTTTAAGATTATTTTCTGCAGAAATAAAGTTCTTTTGGTTTATGCACACTCTGAATTCAGTAAAGTTTGATCTCACTAAGGTTTAGGAGGACCAGTTGGAAATAGACATGTTTGGTTCACATTTCATGTAATTTTCCATGCTACGCGTCCATGATTGATCTATGTCATTTGACTATATTTGTATACGTGACCATTGATGGGTCTTGTCATGATTGATACGACAAAGGCTGCTTTGATCCTATATGGATATAGTTGATGGACAAGATTGTTACAGAATACCTATTATATAATAGCAAATTTTTGAGCTCATAAGGTTATACATTTGTCAGGAAACATATGTTGCCCAAGTGGGAGATTGTTGGATTAAAATCCGTAATAGTGGGCACATATGTATAATGTATATTGCTATTTTAAAGTATGACACAAATTAAGTGACCAATTATGTTAGGCGTGTCATGGGTATTAAAATATCATGGAAATAAAAGTGTAGATACCGTAAGATATATTTATAATTCAATGAGGGACAGACTTATAAATATTTAATAGTTGATTTAATAATCAACTATATAAAGAGGTAGTGGTCCCCAAGAAATAGGTTAACTTGTTTTTCTCTCCTTCCCCGTCAGAGAGTTTTACGTCAAGAGAAAACCTATCTTCTTGGAAGATCAATACCAAAGATTTGGATTTCAACATCAAGATTCAAGGTTTTCAGTCTATCCATTAATTCAGGTACGCTTCCGCAATTCAGTTCATTCAGTTTATTGTTCTTGATGATTTGACATGATAGATCTTGGGTTTAGATTTCATATTTAGTTATGGTTTAATTTTAACATGTTCCTCTTTTACTTTTTGTGGTAGCACTAACATAATTTGCTCTTGAACTCCACATGATTAACATCACTTCCATTTCTATGTACTTGCATGTTTTCTTGGTTTTATCATGTTTTTTTTCCGTCCCGTAATAATACCTGTGAATCTTGTAGAAGCAATTTTAGTAAAACTGAAATTGTTAATTCTATTTAACTGAGGGTCTTGACATGGATGTATTTGCTTTTTTTCTCGGCAAATGTGGTTTTATTAGAGATTTAAAACATATACACCTATGACTTAAATTGTGTCTTTGTTAAAAACCTCTCCATTCATAAATGAAGGAAAATAGTACAACTCAACTAGGCATAAGGCAATCAAGAGTACAAAAAGAACAACACGACAACAATAATGACACTGCAAACTTCACCTCTATTGTTCAAAAACAAATCATGCACAGAGTTGCAGCTGCTGCAATTGCCATTCTTGCAATGAATGGTAAATTTTAGCTCCTCGGGTTCATTATTTTTATGCTAATATAAATGCAATACGGTGCCACTTTTTGTTTGTTCTAATTAAACACAAAACCCTGAATGGCCCCACTGTGTTAATGCCAGTTTGTTTTACCTGGAGTAACTGTCAAAAAGGAAAGAGCTGAAGAAAGTGTAAGGAATGACAAAGGAAGATAAACAGAAGAAGGGAATGGATAAGCTTCGGCTAATATGGGGGAAAAGGAGACAGACAGATAAGCTGAATTAAGAGCCCACATTTGTGTTGGTAGTTGCCTTTTTATGCAAGTGTTTCGTGGTATTGCCTCGAAAAGGAGCTTGTTCAGAACAATGCACGTGGAATACCAATACCCCTTACGCCTTATCGATTCTAGTATTTCCCTCCCAGTAAACATATTTATGTAAATTGTGAAACTGATATAAAACATAAAACACACACACATAAAATCAAGCTATAATTAAACTGTCATTCAATCAAACATGCAGGCATATGACCAACTCATCAAATTCAATTCAGTAAAGGGAAAAAGATAAAGAAACGAACCCAAAATTCCTAGCTATAAATTAAGCTGAAGTTGAAAAGGAATTGTTAGCTAGAATGGAGGGCGACCAGTAGCCCAAAAGGCTTCAATTGGTAATTGAATGGAGTTGAGAAGATTAGGTGGCAGTCCATTAAAAAGAGGCGCATTTGCATTTGACTCCGCCAATAGTTGTTGCCCGGCTGCTCCTATTCCATCCCCTTGGATTGGAAGCTGCCCTTCTTCTTCTTCTTCTCCCAACGGAAGCCGCTCGTACGCGGCGTTACTAAAAGAAGCTGCCATGACCACAACCGGACCTGAACAAATGAGTGTCCCAACAACACTGCCACCCACCACTTGCCCTTGTCCGCCAGCCAAATACACGGTCATCCCCGTAGCCTCCGGCGGTGCAGGTGGAGGCAAGAATGATCCTGCCAATGATAGTATCTGGAATCGGCCGTGTAAGTTGACGACTGCACCGGCCGAGGCCGGTTGCCTGAGGGTTACATTCGTGACGGTCCCGGTTCCACTCATTATGCATACCCCTCTCTGGCGTCTTCTGGCGAACGTGGCGACGCTCTCGACGATGTCGCATCCGTCCCCTATTTCCATGACATGGGTGCGTAAAGCGTTGGCACTGTCGCGGTTGATGATGATGGGTGGTTTAGGCTTGTTCTTGGATCCAGCAGGCCTGCCTCTTGGTCTTCGGTTCATCTCTCCTTCACCACCACCGTAGCCCGGAAGACTAATCTCTTTGCCTTCATTACCGTTGTTGTGACCACCGATGCTTCCACTTTGTTGTTGATGCTGTTCATCTTCTGAATTTTGGCGGTGGTACTGAAAATCTCTTGTATGAAATGCAGGTGGGAAAGAAAGACCATGTCCATGTGATGAAACCGGATCCATGCTTTTTCTTGTTCTTTGTTTTAAAATCTCGAAGCTCGCACTTCCTCACATACAAAACCAGGAAACCCAGACCAAAGAGACAATAAAAGCAGGCGCAAAGGTTTAGCTTGTGAAAGAATTAAAGGAAGATAGTGAGAGCAAAAGTGGGTAAGGAAGAATATATAATGAAAATAGACTGCTTGGACAGCTCTTTTCTTCTTCTTTCTTTGCTTTCTGTCTGGCTAATCCCTAAACAAAAATCCAGAACCTGATGTCCTGATCATCACTTGGTTTTAAAGTTGTCAGCTGAATTCCGTCATGCTTTTTACATAAGAGTTTGGGATGCGGTGCAGGAATTAAAGAGAGTATGGGGGTTTGGTTGAATGAATGAATGACTGAATGTTGTTGTATGATAGTTTTGGCTTTAGGGTTAGATAAATTCAGCTGGGAAGGATTGGGTTTGGTGGGCGGTGAAGGGTCCCCACTTCTCCTTCAATGTTAAATTATAAATATTTGTTGAATCGAATAAAAATTTAAAAGTATTTATTTATTTATTTTCTTAATATTTGATAACGTTTATATATTTTATATACAAATTATTTAAATTCAAAATTTTTAAAAATAATAATATTCTTTTTTTCGTTAGAATCAATCAAATGATTGAAGTGCACGTAATTAAATTAAGGGTTCAAGGGTAAAGAAGGGTGTGAAAACCGTATTAAAGTATTATATTATTTTACTAAGTTACCAGAACTCCATTTACATTGCCATCGAGTTACCTACAAAGCAATTCAACCTCTATCCTTTAACTCATGAACTGAAAACTCTATTCTCTGTACAACTAGATAATTTTCCCTCCTCAAGATTTTTTTTTTCAATTTTGTCCTCTTGATAATTTCTTTACAAATTAATTTATTTTTGAATTTATCCTACATTTTTTAATATTTATATTTTACCCCATAATTTCAAATATTAGCTCCGCCTCTATGTACAACAACTGCCCAATACAAAACAAAACGAAAGGACTGTTATTACAACCTTAATCTGTTAATGCTATACAAACATTGACAAAGAACCGAATCTGTCAAAAAATAATTTAAATTTTATTTTGTCATGTTATTATTTAACTTATTAACCGTATATAGGGACGAAACCATCTTAATCATGGGAAATAATTTTCTACCCTTAATTTATATAATAAATTAAAAAAATTAATGGGATAATTGTAAATTGTCCCATATTTTTAAAAAGGTTATACTTTGCCCCCTCCACTTATAATCTTGACTCTGTCTCTTGGGTATATATAATTATATATTGCTTATATATATGTTAGTGTGACGGTAAAACATAAGCGTTTCACTTTTCATACATTTGAGGTGGCCCCAGTCCCTACAGATTGCAAGTGCCAAGTAGGCTCAATATTAAATGTTAGTAACAGTAAGGGTTCGTATTATAATTCGATACATGTCTCTTCCCCCTATCTTTTAACTCCTTTTACTACGGGGTCCATGGGGATGATCATATTTACGTTTCCTGTATATACGCCCTATTGAGTTGAGTATTTACTGTAATGAGTTTACTTTGGTAAAATTCCCCCTTTCATCAATTCATAAGACTAATATATATATATATATATATATATATATATATATATATATTTTAAATAGTATTTTGTTTTTAAAACAATAAAATATAAATAATATTTATAAAAATTATAGCTTTAAATTATTCAATTTAATCTCAACTGTAATTTAACATATATATATATATATTATTTTGGTTTAAATCATAATAAGATTTTTTTGTTAATCTAATGATTAGATGTTATGCTTTTTTTTTTCCAGTGGACCCTGGTTTAAACCTCCCAAATGCATTTATTGATTTTTCTTCAATTTTATTCATTAGTTTTGGAAATTTTTGGCATTCAAATAACACAGCCAAAATGACACTATTTCAGTGTGACATTCACGTCATTAGTCGTTATTGTATTGTTATTCATTTGATGATTTAATAATATAATTGAAATTAAAATGAAAGATAATATTATAGGAATAATTAATAATTTTTATACCTTGAATTTTAATTTATTAAATTTTATCTCTTTATTTTTATATGATACTAGGAATGGAAGGGGTGTAAACTCCGTAAAGTATAGGGCATAATCCAAAGTGTTGGGAGAAAAGACGCGTTGGGGGGCTTGACAGAGAAGCACAACTTAAGGCAAAGGCAATGGCCGTGCCAATTTGCAGGCGGAGAGAGCAAGAAAAGGGATTTGTGTTTATATATATATATATGGGATAAGATATGTTTATACAGTGTAAGAGTTTTAAATTTTAAATATTTTTTGAATCGTTGAATAGGTGAAACGGATGGATGAGATTAACAATAGGTAATGTGAAGATTATCACTTGAAAAACAAAAAAACAAGGAGTTAATATCAGCCATCTATTTTTCTTATATAACGATTAAAAAAACGTGTAAAACTATGAGTTTTATTTCAACACTAACAAAATAAACTTTATACTTTAATCTTAAATTTTAGATCTTAAAAATTAAATTTTACACCTAAATTTAAAATCTTAAATCTCAATCTTAAACCCTAAATTTATTTTTTAAATATTAAAGTATACACGAAGGCACCCCAAAAAAATTCACCCAACATATTCACACAGATAAGGGTTCTCCCTTATTGAGATTATAAAAAAACATTAATTATTTATCAAAATGAAAATATTTCGATTAATTCAATTTTTAATACTTTTAAATAGATAATTCTATATATTAAACCAAAACATCAAAACAACCCAAGATCAATTAATAACTATCAAATATTAAATTAATACTACTAAACCATAAAATCTTAACAAAGATTTGGTTAATTCAAATAAATCGATAAGTTTTAATCGTATAACGGTAATTGTAAGGTAGTATATGTGTATACATATTCTTAACCTTTTAATAATGCGCACACCTTGCAAATAAATTGATTGAACTCGGGTTTCTTAAAATAAACATCATATGTTTTTTTCACCAAAACCACTTGTTGAGTTCTGAATTAAAATAAATGAATTTGATTAAAACCAACTCACAAACATCATTGCAACCAAATTTGATTCTATTATATATTTCTCAGTTATCTCCTAAATCAAATCCATGTAATAAAATTAGATGGGGCTCCTCTTAAACTTGGATTAGTTCGTTAGAACCCCTCCCTCTTTTTCTCTATCTTTCTAAGAATGGTAGACAAACCCCAAATTAATTGGGTTTGTATTAAAAGCATAATAAAGCCACTAATTTCTTTAATTCATTAGGTGGTCCCGATACCTCATTGTCTATATTTTATATGTGGCATGCTCAAATATCAACTTAACCCCATCTCAAATTTAAAGTAATAAAAATAGAATTAAATGTTTACATTATTAATATACATATTAATTAGAAAGAAGATTAGATTCCCTCTGTATGAGTAAATCAAGATTGTTGGATTCAAGATGTTGAAAGACAGAATGATAACTACATTTCCTCCTCCCCTCCCCCCCCCCTAATTTTTCAACATTTTTTATGCTCCGATATAAAGCATGCATGCATTCATACATACACAAGATGAAGGTGTATTTTGGTCTTTTTGAATATAATTTTGTATTTTGAAATTTAAAATTGTTATAAAAAATACAAACAAGCATGAACAAAAACCCTCTAATCACTCAAAGGCATGACAATGCCATTGAATTTTATGTCATTGACAATAACATGGGAAGTTGGGTTCTTCAACATAGGGCATGCCATTTCCCACAAGTCCACAACCCTCCCTTCCTTTGAGGCAACAAAGTTTTTGAAGTTGATGGTAAAGTAAGTTTTTTCTTTTTTAAGAAAAAGAAACATTTGAGATTATCACAAAAATTAAATTAAATAGATTTTTTTATTAAAAGAGTGTTACAATAATATTCTCAAAGCAAATATTAAGGTTTAAACCCACGCAAAGGTAAAGTAGATGAGCACTCATGACCACTAGGCCACTTAGTTGAACTCAATTAAATAATTTTTAATCCCTTATCTTAATAAATCACACTGTTATTTTATAAACAAATCGACTAGCAATTAAATATTTGTAAATCAAAGATCCGTATTATTATTATTATTATTATAAGAAACCAAGTCTATAGAGGAATTAAGAAAGTTGAGATCTAGTGATTAAAGATACTTATACTATTTCATATTGCATAGGTTTAAATTTCGATACGAAAATATAATATCTCCTTATTAAAAAGAAGTTAAAGGGAGAGAAACCATAGAAAAACTAAACGCCATGTGAAAGGCACCCGGACATAGCCTCGAATCTGGCAATATATCTGTTGCATTGCATTTGCATGCATCCCTAAACACACATTTGCTTTTCACATGTCGGGGCTTAATTATAGAGCAAGTCAACCCCAATACAGAGCATTAGACTTTTAAGAATGTTGGACGGTAAGTAAACGACAAATCATAGGCCGCCCATGTGATCCATCCATGCTAACTTATGTGGAATCATGTTCATTGTTGATCCTACAATTAATTAATTCATTCATTCATTCATCTTCAGTTGTTAACTAAGTAGCTAATAAATAATTTTAGCATTGTTTCAACGGAATTTGTGTTCGGACTTCATTGTTTCACATTAATATTTTCTTAATGTTGAATTGTCGAGGTGTGAACTTGACTTATTATCGATTGTTTTTTGTCTCGAAATCTTTCAAAAGTTTTATGAAATTGTTAATATGATCCACGCTTAACATACTACAAAAAAGTAGTGCTATATTCTTAAAAAGGTTTTGATAGAGACTAATTGAGTATAATTTAATTGACATTATTGTTAGTACAATGTATACGAAGATGTATGATCAAGCAGACTTAAGTGCTCAATATCTTTAAATTTATAGATGAAGAGAGGTTTGAATAATATAAATATTCTACATCGAGTGTTCAAAAATAAAGATTTTGATTGAAATAGAAACGGGGACAATTAGATTTTGATGAAATAGAAACGGGGACAATTAGACCATAGCTGACGCAACAAACAAACCTATTTTAATCATTTATCAGCAAATATAACCCAATTTTACAATATCGGGATCATATATTTTCAAGGCCTTTTACATATGGTCCATAGCAAGCTAGATTGAGAACAAGATGGCTCATGGTAAAGGCCAATTTGAATTATGAATTCAGATATTTTTGGATGTCTAATTTATATGTTACGAATTTAGACAATATACAGTTTTAGATGTTCAAGTTACTATTTGCAACGGATTCAAAGATATAGATAGATATTTTGGATATTCATTATCTGAATCCGTATTTTTATGTGGATGCAAATTGTATATTTGAAAAATCTAATTTCGGATTACAAAAGAATATGTTTGGTTTTAAAGGGATATGAACTTTGATCATCCAACTTTTAGCTGATTTAGATTTAATTTTTTTTATAAATGAATGTAGAGTACTAGCACATGCCTCATTAAAAAACTTCCCTAAACCTAGATGGAGGAGAAAGAGTGCATATGAAAGTACAAACAAAAAGCCAAAGATTAAACCAACAAATTAACCATAACCACAAACAGCACAAAGCATAAAATGCTCTCAAACCAATCTAAACTTGCACCACCCATGCTGCCACAACATCACCATACAGCATGTCCAAAATAGAATCTGGAGGCCTAGAAAATACTATCAAACCACCCTACTCCCGAGTATCCATCCTTTCCATGTCATCGACCATTGAATTTGCCTCACGGTAAGTGTGGGCAAACAATACATCCCACTCCCGGTGCACCAAGAGATATATAGCGTGAACAAGCGAGCCACCAAGACGCTCATTCGGTCCACTCGAAAAGGCTTTCACAGCTGCCATGTTATCCACCTCAACCAGAACTCGTTTAGCTCCCCAATCCCAAGCATAATTCAATCCCTCGAGAACCCCCTATAGCTCCGCATCAAACACTAAATAAATGTCGATAAATTTCGAGAACCCCATAATCCACTCCCCCGATCTTTGCACATCACCCCTCCACAAAACATGTAACCATTCGAGTTGCATCTTGAGCCATCACTGTTTAGTTTATACCACCCTACATCAAGCGGTGTCCATCGAGCCGAGAGCCTCATAGTTCTCGAGTTCCCCCGCTTTATGTATAAACACGCACTCTGTGCCACAGCAAACTGATCCACTAAACACCAGCTCATACACAACACATATTCTCACCCCTCATTCTCAAGGTCAAACACAGACTTATTTCAGCTAATCCATCTAACACCCGCTTCCCAGCTTGGTAGAGAACCTGGTCAAAGTATGTTATCGATGAGCAGTACAATGATCGATGCAACTTTTAATCATTAATTAATGATACATTACGATACTATACAATAAGGTGAAGTCGGTAATTCAATACTAAGCTATAATTATCAATTCATGACCAATTTTAAACTTTTATAAGTTTTAGGGACTAATCTATAAATTCAGTATTTCAGAGGTCTTTTACTAAAATTAACCTTACCACAATGAAATTTGGTACTTAATTAGTGAGCATGCAATTTATCATATCAATCGGAACTTATTTATCTCATCAATTAAGCCAAACAATGATCAGTGACCAATATGCAATTTTTCAGAATTGTTACCAACACTTTTAACTGAATTACATGTATCGATACCGATACTCGAAAAGGCCGTATCGGTACGCCATGCACAATTTATAAATATCAAATTATAGTGACCAAAACTCGTATTGATACAGGTCTAACTGTATCGGTACGGGTGAACTTGTTTCGGTACGCCCTAAAGTCGTACCGATGCAATTTTTACAACCAAATTTTAGTGTTGACTTTTTGTACTGATACGCCAAAGTTCGTATCGATACGCCCTATTGACCAACGTTGACCTGGTACAAATATGCAATACCGTATCGATACACCATCACCTGTATCGATACACCCTACACTGTAATAACATAATTGGTCTGGTTTTTATCCAATTTGACCTATCACAATGTCCAAATGTAATAAAATTTTACCAGCAAGTTTACAACACTATAATCTACTAACATGCCAAATTTCATGATTTTATGAATCTGTTTAATAAGTTTTCACCTTTATGAGCCAAATATGCAAGTTTTGTCACTTTTACCAATACTTAAAATCACTTTTAGGGCCTTAAACTTTTATACAAAACATAGGCAGTATATATATACCAAAAGGGATAAAAGTATCTAGTTTAACTACTTTGCCACCATACTAGGAGTTCGTAAGGATAATATACATTACTTTAGCCTTGTAGTGACTTGCCAAAACCTTCAACTTCTCCAATCTCTCAACGATGATCTCTTTAACCTAAAATGCATAAGATGAAATGCATTATGCATATTTTGCCTAGTGAAGTAGTCTTAAACAATGACATATACAATGAAATGCATTCCAAATTATGTATTATCAATTACAATATTATAACGATGCACAATGACATTAACAATCATATTTCATTACTATCCCTTGGATCAAATCAAGATAGTGGATACACGAATTCCTCCGCCTCGCCAAATCAATGAATGGTATTGTCCCTCCGCCTCGCCAATGACCAATATCACAAACATCTCTCTACCTCACCACAATAAAGGCTGTAGCCAAGGACCGCAGTCCACCCGTACCAATGAGCTTATAAATTCTATGGTATGCCAATTGTATCCAATGTCCTTTCGAGTCCAAGGTTCAACAACAATATCAATATAAATGTTTCAATAACAATATCGATGATCAATGCTTCCAATATCAATATCAATGGTCAATGCTTCAATGTCAATGTCTCGATGGCAATAACAATATCATTAACCATGTTTGACGATAATAGCAATGACAATATTAATGTCTGTATTCAATGGCAATGGCAATAGCAATGTTTGATACTTAATGCTCCTATAAAATTCAATGTTTCAATGAGACCAATGTCAATAACAATATTCCTATGATCAATAAATCAATTCAATGACTTACCGGTGCTTATCGATATAATCTCTTTTGAGATTCGATGCGATATCCTTAGATACAATGTTAGCTATACACAAATCAATATCAATAGAAATCAGAAAAGCACCTAGCTTAATTTCGAGACTCCGACTACACTCACATTGATTTTTGAAGCTCCTACGGCTCTCAGGTTACTAGCCCTTGACGAAGATGTTGAATTATCTTTCTCTGATTCTTGAGTTAGGTAAAAACAATAGGAGATCATTAAAATTGATAATACGATATCAAAAAATTAATTTAATGATATCAAAATCAATGTCAAAGCTCGAATTAGTAATTAGCTATTAGATTTCCATGGACTAAAGCCTTGAAAACCCTAAGTTACCATAGGTGATCAAAACTTTAGCTTGAATTTAAACATAATCTATCCATGGAATCACTTAATTATTTGAGGGCTAAAGCTTGCCCAGCCGATGACTATTCGATGGAATCAATGATTTGAAGAAGGCTTAAGTTTTGCTAAAACCAACAATGGAGGTTCTTGCTTGTGGGAAGATGAAGATGAAGAGAGGTGGTTGCTTAGTTCTTAATCGGGTAAGTCTCAAATCTTATTTTTTTACTTTCCAACAATCTTGATAGCCGAAAGCTTTCCTTCAAATGAAGGAAAGTAATCTGAGCAATCCACGTAATGGATGATAAGGCATGGGAGGGGCTAATCGCAAGGTTAGTCCTTCAATTTTCTATACTTTATACTTTTACCCTCTAAACTTTTGATTTATACAATTTAGTCACTAGATAATATTTTGATAAATTCAATAAGGTCCTTACTCAATGAATTAAATCAATTAGAGTCCAATATCAATATAATTGACCACATGATCAGAGTCAATGCCAATATTTGGACTTGTCCGATATAGACTTTTCGATCACCGGAACTCATTTCTGACTAGTCCGGTTTTCGGGGTGTTACAATCCATATAGACCAAACAATAGCATTGAAAACCAACGGTTAGCTGCAATTCCATTCACCAATAAACAATGTGGAAGATAAATTATCACAAAGCCACTCTTCAAAGAGCTGGGCGAAGAAACCAGGCATGTTCGATGGTTGAGCAATACACGACCAAGTCGCATAAGCTATAGGGCAAAACCAAAAAATATGACCCAACGTCTCAGAATGATCTCCACATATACTACAACGGTCATCCCAAGCAAGATGCCGACGAACCCTCTCATTATTGGTAAGAATACGACCATGTGCCAATAGCCATAAGAACGTCTGGATCCGCAGTGGTTTGTGAAATTTTGATATCAAATTCCAAATCTTAAAAGTCGCACACGAACTGTAGTGAGTTCTAGCACGATATGTTGACCGGACTGAGAAAGACCGATCGTTGGACCACTTCCACTCAGAATATCTATGCACAAGGACGGCCTCGAAGGCTTAACTACAACTATTCGAAGCAACATATTTATTGGAAAAAGCCTGTCAAAATTAAACCAAGACCATTGTCCCTCATTATCCACCATCGCGACTATCGAACAAGGGCCAGGGAACAATGTTACAGTCACCCAATCCACCAATGGCCCTACGTCGCCTAGCCAAGAATCATACCAAAAATCGATGAATGTACCATTACCCACATTCTAGACAATACCATCGCGAAGATCATCCCAAATCAGGCATAAGCCTTGCCAAAGTATCCATTCCAAACAATAGAGTCAGGAAACTCATAAGTCCACTTGTAGTTAGACCGTAAAACCCTAATCCACAACTAATCCTAATTTTTAAGCAAACCAAACTCGATATTCATAAAAAATGCCACATTTTGGTCATCTAAATGCTTAAAACCAAGCCCTCCTCCGTCACCGGCATACAAACATCCCACCGTTTAACCAGGTGCACACCACCGTTCACCTTCGAATGACCCCATATAAAATTATGAATAATCTTCTCAATTTCATCGCATGTGCCTTTTGGAATGTACGAAGTTTGCATGACATAAGAGGGGATCGCTTCTAGAACCAATTTAGCAAGAGTTATTCTACCTGCAAGTGAAAGCATCTTAGCTTTCTAACCCGAAAGTCAGTCCCGTATCTTTGGGACTAAGAACTGATATGTAGCTTTCGTAACTCTTTTATGCAACAAGGGAACACCCAAGTACTTGCCCAGGTCTTGAACCTCCACAAAGCCAAAGGTAGTGCTAATGTAACTCCTCAAATCAATCCCAATATTTTGTGAGAACAAAAAACGTCTTTTCAACACTCACCTTATGACCCGAAACTGCACAGAAAGAGTTAAAGACACATCATATACAATACAGCTGCTCAGTGGTTGCTTCCGTGAACAAAACCATCTCGTCAGCAAAGAGCAAATAGGAAATCAACAGTCATGTTCGAACAAGTTTGACCAACTTCCAACAACCTTGTAAAATCTCTTCATTAATAGATTGCGCTAAGCACTCCATGCATAAAACAAATAAATAGGGTAAGAGGGGATCACCTTGACGAATGCCCCTACTCGGTCTAAATGATTCGGACAAGGACCCATTCCAAAAACTTGCATAGAAACAGACGAGACACAACACATAATGAGCCTCCGTAAGTCAACCATAACACTAATGTCACACAAAGTGTCCTCAATGAACGCCCACTCAAGCCTATCGTACATTTTTTCCAAATCAATCTTTATTGTCATCCACCATTTTCGCCCCACCTTTTTCCGCATTGAGTGAACAATTTCCCAGGCAATCACAATGTTATCAGAAATAGCTCTCCCTGGCACAAAAGAAGTCTGGTTATCCGAGACCCAAGTTGGCAAGAACACTTAAGTCTATTTACAATTAGCTTCGTCACAACTTTGTAAAGAACTGAGCAAAGGCTAATGGGTTTAAATTGCGATACAAACTTAGGCGTATTGACCTTATGGATAAGAACAAAAATTGGGCGATTGAGCTCCTTATCCATCTCCCCCTGCGAAAACATCCCGAACAAAACAACACACACTAGGACCGACCACGCTCCAATTTTGTTAGTAAAACAACACATGAAAACATCAACTCTGGGAGCCTTAAACGGGCCCATCGAGAAAACCACCTCCCTGACTTCCTCATCGGTTACAGGCCGAAGCATAGAAGATATGAAACCAGGAAGCACAGGCGCAAAATGTCCTTTGATGTGAAACAAGGTACCGTCAAGACCACTACTCGTAAACAAAGCTTTGTAGAACTCGACTGTCATCTCGTTCAACTGAGCCGAATCGTCACACCATGAACCATCATTCCTAGGCAGAGCCACCACCCTATTAGACCGTCTCCGACTTGATGCATACGAATGATAGAACTTCGTGTTTCTATCTCCATGTATCATCCAATTGCAACGGGATTTTTACATCCAAATACTGTCCTCCTGCATCAAGACACCATCCTACTCCGAACACAATTGTTTTTCAAGATTAAATAGGAAATCTGAGTACGCCTGACACAGAGCCTTCTCAATCCCACAGATCAGACAAAGCAACTCAATTTTCCAGCGACCAATGTGCCCAAAAATCTTGGTATTCTAATCGGTGACAATGGACTTGAAAGACTCCAAATTACTAGAAATCGCAGCTGAAGGAACCCAACTATCCAAAACAAACTACTTTAAAATCAGGGTGGTTCTGCCACGCAGTAATAAACTGGAAAGGTCTAGGCCCATCATCTGCCATCTCTATCTGTTCTATCAGCAATAAAGGGCAATGATCCGAGCCAAGCCTTTCAAGATGTCAGACATGCGTTCCAGGAAAACATTCATCCCAGCACCCATTAAATAAACACATATCAAGCCGTTGATAGAGATTCCCTCGGCTCCAAGTAAATTCCGGTCATGAGAAAGAAGCTTCAAACAACCCAGTTCCATCAACAAACTCATTAAACAATCTATTATACCCCAAAACAGAAAGAGAACCACCCTTCCGTTCTAAAGACCGTAGAATCGCATTGAAATCACCACCTAAAATCCACTATTGATCAGGCCCAAGATCAAGATCGGTAAGAGGGCCCCAAAAAATTTCCTCTTTGTAGCTGTCGGACTAGCATAGACTACTGTAACAAAAACCCATTTATGCAAAGTAGACTCCTACACACGACAGTGTAAAAACTGATTCGAGAACTTCAACACCTCCAAGTGGATAGAATTGTCCCACAACAACCATATCCCTCCACTAAAACCTTGTGCCTCAATCTGAAAAAGAGTTAGGAAAACCCAATCTACGAAGGACTCTATCTGCAACTCTTCCACTCATACGCGGCTCAAATAACGAAACCACCTTAGAAAGATGTAGCCTCATGAATTCCTTAAAATGTCGGAAAAATTCTGGGCTCGCTAAACCCTGGCAATTCCAAAAGAAAAAACTAATCATTAAAAAAATCAAGACGTAGGGGAGGGTTCACCTATGGCCACCAGCCCTTGATTTTCTTTGTCCGAATCCAAACCTAATTGTTGGTCATCTGCATCTATAGCGCTAGCCTCCAGGTTACCACCAGTTGTCCCCGGCTGAGCCTATACATCGAGCAAGTTTCAGGGTCCCTAGAACCAGCTTTCTTATGAGGCTCAACAGACTTGGCACCCATATTCCTGATATTAGCACTCATAAATTGCACCCATTCCGCCAAAAGTGGTCGACGAGGAGCACGGTAAACAGCCTGTTTTTTCACCTTCAGCCCCTTCTTCGACGAATCCCCAATAATCTTCTTAGATATTCTGGACTGACCCTTACCCGATTGTTTGCGCCCATTAATTCCAACCTCACCATCTTCCTTCACTAGGGCAGCTACGTGATTACCTGTTACAACATTAGGCGAGTGAGATGAAACTGTTGGGGCATGCCCAATCCTCAACGAAACAACCTCATCCTGCACTGAAATATTCTGGCCTTGTTGCACCCGGTTTGGACAAGATGAAACCGAAGCGCCCGCTGCAGGAGATCGATGCCTCACCCCTCCTGGAGCAACCCTGGACGAGACATCCACACTGTCTGCCGTTTCCACCTGCCCATCTATCGCATCCTCCTCAATATCTAACACTTGAAAACAAGACCCCATGTTCGCTTGTTCAATCCCCTCAGCCTCTTTTCTTTGGATAACCTACTTACGAGGTTGTCTTCTCCTTGTCTCAACCAACATCCACGGTCCATACATAGTCTCCGGCGTAACCGTATCCTTCGGAGCCACCGTTGGGTCTATTTCACTGCATCTGAACCTTCCACCCCACACAAGGTCTCATTTTGCCCATAAACCCCACATTTGAAGCAAACATTTGGCAACCCCTCGTATTCAATACGCTACACAAAATTATCAACGTCAATACAGAGTAAAAGTGGTTTGTTAAGGTCGACCACTATTGCCAATCGTGCGAACCGGCCGCGTTCCCTAGCATCCATTTTGTAATCCACTCTCACAACTTCACCAATATTCATGGCAATATGCCTGAAAAAAGCTTTAGAATAGTACCTGAACGGAAGCCCAGGTAGCCTGACCCATGTGACCACATGAGATGGATAACGTTCCGAAGTGGAAAAGTTGTGCCGCCATGGTTGAATCGTAAGGTAGCTTCTATAAATCGTCCACGACCCCATGGTAAGAGCATGCACATAGTTAGCTTCCATGGCAAACTTAACCAGAAAATAATCATTCTCCAAGTCAATAACCTTAAACTCCCCGTGCAATTGCCAAAGTGTCTGAATCCGATTCAGCAGAGCATGATATCCTAATGGTCTACCCAATAGCCGAACAATTAGTGTCTTTCTCATAGTGCGATCCAACCTGTCTTGTGCCCTATTTGAGAACTGGACAACAGGGTTGGGGCCATCCCTATTCACGCGCACATCCTCTGCTGACAGAACAATATCTTCATCAGCACTCTCCTCAACATGAGCCTTACCTCGATTATCAGTCCCCTCAACCGCACGCGTATAGGACATACCCTTTTGGTCTCCAGTAGTCTGAGCTTTCATCTCCTGCTGATCCCCAACGTCCTTCCTAGCGTATCAATCTCAGTTGTGGCCATCTCAACATCCTGCCCTCGAGATGAGCCATCCTGCTAAGTATCATCCATGTTATGGACCAGATCACCCTCGTCATTCACATTTCATACCTGCTTAACCTTTCTCAAATCTTCAACCCTTATCGGAGAACCTGGACGCTCCAAAACGGGTGGAAAACAAAACCTTACCGGAGAGCCCGCAGAACGATTAGGGCTTCCGGCGAGTCCGACAGACCATCCAAGGGGACATCAGTAGGGTTTTTGCTAAGGTTCGCTACTAGGGTCGACACTCATATTTTTTTACTGATTTGATTATCTAATAAATAATAATATTTAATTTGAATTCATATTTGAATAATAATAATTAGATAATTTGTGAATTAAAATGAATTTATATTTCTTAGACAGATTCATAGATTTAAATTTAGATAATTCAAAAATTACAAACATTGGACCATTCCCAAACTCAGATAGTTATATGGATAGGCATTTCACTCGACTCAGATCGGATAGGTTTTTGTGTAAAAAAGTTCTAATCGGGTCGAGTTTTTATTGAGGGTAAGGTCCTGTCAGTTCAGGTCTATGGTGAAAAATATCAAACCCGGGACTAATAGTGTAATTTTTCTCTATAGTTTTTAAGAATATTTGCAATAATACCCCTTTTATACTTTTTTTATAATTATATCCTTAAAATTGAATTTTTTACAATTAGATCCCTAAAATTACTTTTTTAACAATTAAAACCCTATAGTTGAACTTTTTTATTGATCGGGTTAGGTTTGGGTTAAGGTATATAATTTTCAAGTCAGATCAATTTTTTTAAGAATGGAGTCAGATTCAGGTTTAGGGTAATTATTTTCGAGTCGGGTCGACTAAAAACCCGACCCATGCCCATCCCTTGCTGGTTAGGCCAGTAGATACGCACCTCAGCTTAATGGATCTTGAAATTGTTGATAACAAGATTGTCATAATAGAGCATGTATTCATAAGGTTTAGCTCTTTCGAAAACTTCATCGGGATTATTAACTTCAAAGCATTCAAATACAACACTCCTTTTTAATGCAAAACTGTAAATCGAATAACAATTTGTAAAAGCGTGCACATAAAGTCAGAAACATAAAAAATATTATTACAGCTATAGGCCCATTTGATGGGGAAATAATAAAAACACTAACCGAGGCCTGTTCCTGCCTCCTTACGAGGTGCATCGGCCTTGATACGAGGTGGTCTGACTATACGATCAATAAGTCCGTATTCAAGAGCTTCTTGAGCATTGAACCGTTTCATCCTACTTAAATCCGTGTTGATCTGCATGTGCACAATTGTTGTTAGTTCGGTTTCAACTGGTAAAACAATCTAAGTGTCAACAACCAAAGCTAAAAGAACAAATGAACTTTCAGCGGAGAAAGCGAATTAAAGCTCGAATGAGAGATATGATATGAATGTATGTGTCTTGAGCTAAAAAGGGAAGCACTCGCTATACATGAATGAATCCAAAAATAAAAACAAAAACATCAGCCTGTTAACATCACCTTCTCAACAGGCTGGCCTGTGTTCTTAGCTAGCTCACTGAAAAGGTAATCTCTGATTCTAAGAAGCTCATTTGCTTCATTGCGGATATCATCAGCCTGTAGAAATTAGATAATTTTATGATAATAAAAAAGATAACAATGAAAAAGTTTAATATAATTCAAAAGAAGGTAGCCCGCAGTCATACCTGACCACGAGCTGCACCAGCTGGAGACTGTAGTGCGATTCTTGAAAGAGGCATTGCAAAGCGGTTACCCTTCACATATAGAAAACAAGAAAGGACTATATCATATTTCTGATTTCAGATTCAAATAACAGATGGCATCACACAAGGCATCAACGAAAATTTCTTAATCTAGTAATAGGCTAGAGAACAGAAATGATGCACCTATCACGGGTTACAAAAGCTCAATTAGGACAGAGAAGACAACTTTTTCGGTTATTATCATCACATCCAGACCAACATAGAATAAAATTTAAGAATCACTATGCAGTCAGCACAGCTATTCATGGAACTACTTCATGCATCATGCCATAAGAATTTACAACCTTCACTCGCAATAATATAACACCACCGGCTTTATAGATATAGAATAGATGGAAGATATACCTTTTCCCCAGCTGCAAGAAGGAAACCTGCTAGATTATAGGCATAGCCTACACAGTGGGTTCCGACAGGACTCTTCAAGCTTTGCATGGTGTCATAGATAGCCAAGCTTGGAGTAAGCTGTAAACAAAGCCAGTTTATATCAGATAGCGACCAGAGATACGAAACTAGATATAGAAATATATACATCAACAAAGGATTTAAAAAAGGAACTTACATCTCCACCAGGACCATTAATGTAAAAATAGAGCCTTTTATTATCGTCGATACTATCAAGGTATAGCATTGTTGCCAGTATTTGGTTGCTAAATTCCTCATCTATATGTTGTCCGATGAAGATAACTCGCTCTCGGTACTGCATTCAAAGTATGTAATTAGCCTCTAGAAGTCGCATAATAGAACTTAAAGCTTGATTGAAAAAGATCGGGCAACAATGAAAATCTAGGAGATGCTGAAACAATTGTCAAACCACTTTTCAAACCGAAAGATATTCATAAAACATCAGAACAGTAAAAGAAAGATTATACGAGTACGTTGGAATCATCTCCAACATAACAAGACCCTGAAACAGCATGCATGCTACAATCTGTTAAGTTTATAACTAGGTTCACCAATCTTATAATGTATAACGAGCCAAGTTTAAGTTTACTCACTAGGGCATTCCATAAATCAACCCATTGCCAAGTTCCTTCACCTGGAACTCGATAGGGAACTTTCGGAGTTCCTATAGGCATCATCCCTACCCGTGCCCTTGTTGCTTTATGGTTTTGTGTTCTGCAGACAAAGAAATGCTCAAATGCACAATCATCAATATATCGGAAGAACTAATTCGAAACTTGAATTCAGGGTCGCATTGTATCATATTGTTGAGACTACATCAGATAAAACTCCCCATTTCCATGAAAGAATATAAGCAACTAAAATGCAACAAAAATTATGGTAAAAATCAGAATAAGGCAGGCAAAACAGATAAAAAAAAGTAACCATCAAGCATGCTACGAAACCTTAAAGAAGCAAGCTTTGAATCGAAAACAAACATTAAAAAGATGCACTTTTGCTTTTTTCTTGGAACCAAAAACAGTATTCAAGAAGTTCCACTTGATTTTCACTCGCAAGAAGCACATTGTAAAATCCAAAATTCGAATTCGTGAACTGCAAAATCTCCAATTACAAGCCATTAAACACAATCAATCAAAAACCAATAAATTAAAACTAGAGACTAGTTACCTGCATTGGAGACTCTTATTAACTCTGGTATAGAAGTCTGCAGTTAAGTTTGGTCTCCCAGTTGCAAACAAACCTTAAAAATTTATCAATTACCAAAAAAAAGGGTCAAAATTTAGGGTAAATGTAATTAAAATGTATGAATAGACAATAGAGAGGAAGAAGAACATACAGGGAGATTGAAGCTTCAAACCAGAGTAAAGCTTAGTCCCACAACTGCAAAACAATAAACGAAGAAAATACAAAATACCCATGTCATATACATACGTATAAAATACACCGTACATGTATTATACAGTGAAAGAAATAGAACCTGAGAGAGGGCTGATAAAGATTTGAATTAAGTGAAGTGCCCATTGTTTTTGGGGGTTTGAAGAATCCGATGAGAGTTCTATTAGGAAGAAGAAGAAGATTGAGGGCGTGGATGTATAGCGAGGATCTGGTGAAGCCGTTACTATTGTAGACAATGTTCACGAACAAATCGTTGCCGGTTGAATTAGGTTGATGCAAAAACCAAAGACTGCAAACGGAACCACCTGATTTTTGCCGTTACGGACATAAAGTTTATCCTTTTTGTCGAACTCACTCCGGTTTTTATCTTCTCCATAAACTACTCATAGTCATCTGAATAGTAGTAAGATTTTTACCTGAATTTAAAATGATATTATAAATTTACCATTCAAATTATTAAAAGTTAAAAAATGATTATTTAAAATTTTAAATGAAAATTCTTTAAAAAATAAATGAAAATATGATTTAACAATCAATAAATCAGTATACTAAAGTTCCTCAGCCGACGTTGATGAGTGGATTTCTGTCTATCAGTTTGCGTCTTGTGCTACACAAGGTGGTTACGAAGTTGGTAGTTAATCGAATCAAACCATACCTATCAGAGTGGATTTTTGGGTCGCAATCGAGCTTTATTCCAGGGCAATTGATTTTGGATAATATTATTATTGTGTAAGAAGTTATTCACTCTATCAGGTTAGATGTCGATCAAAATAGATCTTGAAAAGGCGTATGATTGCTTGGAATGGTCATTTGTTGATGATATGTTGCGAGATGTTAGTATTACAGATACGATTCGGCACCTGATTATGTCTTGCATATCGTCTGTTATATTGTAGGTTCTGTGGAATAGGTCTTTAACTACTTCGTTTTCGCCATCAAGGCTATAAGACAAGGTGATCCAATTTTTCCTTATTTATTTGTTTTATGTATGGAATGTTTCAGTCAGGCGATTCAAGTGGCTATGCAAAATGGTGTTTGGAAGCCGTTTAGGTTGTCACGTAAAGGAGAGGGGGTTTCGCATTTGTTCTTCAATGATGATATGATATTGTTTGTCGAGGCCTCTTCGAATCAAGTTGGATGGTGATCAAATAGATTTTGAGAAGGAGTATGATCGCCTGGAATGATCATTTGTTGATGATACATTGCGAGATGTTGGTATTTCTGATACGATTCGGCACCTGATTATGTCTTGCATGTCATCTATTACATCGTAGGTTCTGTAGAATGGGTCTTTAACTACTTCGTTTTCGCCATCACGAGGTATAAGACAAGGTGGTCCGATTTTTCCTTATTTATTTGTTTTATGTATGGAACGTCTTAGTCAAGCGATTCAGGCGACTGCAAAATGGTGTTTGGAAGCCGTTTAGGTTGTCACGTAAGGAGAGGGAATTTTGTATTTGTTCTTCGTTGATGATATAATACTATTTGCCGAGGCCTCTTTGGATCAGTTGGAGGTGATTCGTGGTATATTGGGAGAATTATATATTGTATTCGGGCTCAAGATTAGTATTCCAAAAAAACCAGTCATTACTCTAGGAATATGGAGTCCATTTTGTGAAGTCGGATTAGTAGTTCGTTTAGTTTTACTGAGGTGGAGGATTTAGAGAGGTATTTGGGGTGCCAACGTTACATCAGAAAGTGACGAATGCTACCTATCAGTATCTTGTGAATAAGGTTCAGGATAAGCTGTCGGGTTGGTCTGCAAATAATCTTTCATTGGCCGGTCGTATTGTGTTGGCGAAAGCTGTGTTAGCAGTCATACCATCATATACAATGCAAACTTCTTTTCTTTCACGGGGTGTATGTTTATCGATTGAATGCATTATTAGGCATTTCATTTGGGGTCATACTTCGGATTGTGGAAGTATTCTCCTTATACATTGGGATGATTTATGTAAACCGTTGGATGAAAGACGTATTGGTTTTAAAAGCTTGCATGTTCAGAATGAATCATTTCTGATGAAGATTGCATTTCAGTTATTTACGAATCACGATCATCTGTGGGTGAGAATTTTGCGTGCCAAATATAAATGGAATGACAATTCAGAGGGCCTGGTGTTACGACCTAATTGTTTGAGGCTGTGGCGTGGGGTTTGCATGGTCTGGGAGGATATCTACGCTAATATCGGCTGGAATATAGGTAATGGGCAGAGGATTCAATTTTGGAGGGACTCATGGCTTCATGGTGTTGGTCTTATAATGTCGAAGCTGGTGCCGGGGACAGTTGTTGAGAATGTGAATGCTCGGGTGGTTGATATGGTCGATGATACGGAAAATTGGGAGTGGAATGACTTTGGTCATCTTTTGGACCGTGAGATACGACAAGCAGTGGCTGCGGTGAAAGCCCCTTCGCTGCAGCATATACCCGATGGTTTGAGCTGGTTGTTGAGTGCAAGCTGGCAATTTCAAGTGCATACGGCTTATTATGTTAGGACAGGTGCGCAGTTTAGGCCTAAGGAGCTGATATGGAGAGCTATGACTCAGTTTCGTGGTTTACCGTGAGTCTGTACCTTTCTTTGGTTGGTCTGTCATGGGCGAGTGTTGACAAATAATGAGCACGTTCGTCGGCATATGGTTACGAATCATTCATGTGCAATGTGTCAGGCAGCCGAGGAGGACATTGATCATATTTTGAGATTTTTCCGAAGCACACATGTGTTGTGGTCGACGTTGGTCAAGCCCGAGAAATTGGATGAATTTTTTGGGTTAAGTACTAAGGAGTGGGATCTATGTTAATCTCACTAAACCGAAGAGTTTTGCGATACAAAGTGATGATTGGGATGTGTTGTTAGGATCGTTGCTTTCGAATATTTGGAGACTCAAAATAACTTGGTATTTAATGAGGATGCTGCTGGACGTGAACCAGTCCTTGCGGCTAGTCGTAGAATGCAGCGTGAATGTTGTGCGGGTGCAGGGCTGGAGGCTTACGATCGAGCTTCGAGGCAATGGGTGTTGTGCATTGGAGTAAACCGCCAGTCGGGTGGTGTAAACTGAACTGCGATGGGGCTTGGTGCCAGCGAACAAGGGATGCATCATGTGGTGGGGTGATCCGTGATGATGCTGACAACTGGCTGATTGAGTTCTCGCGTTATATTAGTATCTGTACAGTTTTTGAATCGGAGTTGTGGGCTATTTTCGAGGGCTTATCGATTGCATGGTCGCTCGGTATCTCCCGGTTAGTAGTGGAGTTGGATTCTAAAGAAGCGATTGCCTGTGTGTTGCGGTATAAGAGTGGTTCATCCCATTCACACTTGTGCGGAATATTGCTGCCATGTTGCAAAGGGAATGGGTGGTTCAGTTGGAGCATGTATTTCGTGAGGGGAATCGTGTTGCAGATAGATTGGCAACACGTGTTGATTATGATGATACGATTTGTCGTCGGTTTCTTTTGTCTTCGGAGGATGTGGTTAGTTTATTACGAGATGATGTCAAAGATGTTGGTTAGGACATTGTTTTGGCTTTATGATTGTGTTATGGCACATAATAGTTGACGTTCTTGCATTATATTACTTTATGTGTACTCTTTTTCTCTATCTAAGTTTAAAGAGGTTTTTAACGAGACACATAATAGTAATCCCCTTTACTAATCGAAAAATCAATATACTAATAAATTTAGTACTTAATATTTGCATGTTGTTGAAGGATTTAAAAAAAGATTAAATTAAAATAATGTAAATGTTAATGACTAAATTTGTTATCATATAAATTTTATTAATTATTACATGAACTTTCAGTCTAAAAATTTAACATCCAATGATCATTTTTGTAATTTTTATAATTTGAGTGACTAATTTATAATATTTTAAATTTAAGTGACCCAACTCAAAATTTACTAATAACCAAGTTACTAATTTGATGGTTTACCCTTAACTTTACAAAATAAAATGTGAAATAAAACGAAAATAAAATATGAAGGGAAAGTATAATATATTTGAGTATCTCAGAAATAAGATAAATATCAAAATTATCCATGAAAATTAGTTAAATGTGTAACATGATATTTTAGGGAAATAACTTTGATACACAGGCTGTGTAAACTTTAATTTACACGTGCCTTTTAGTTTTAGGGGTTAGAGTTTTAGTTTAGGGTTTAAAGTTTAGGGGTTTAGGTTGTAGGGTTTAGAATTTAAGACTAGTGTTTAGAATTTAGTGTATAGAGTTTAAGGTTTAGGGTTTAATTTTTTAGGGTTAGGGTTAGGAATTTAGGATTTGAGTTTTTATAGTGTAAATACACAGGCTTGTGTAAAATTTTACACAAGCCTGTGTATCAAAGTTTTACCCATATTTTAATTGTATATTGTATACATAAAATTTTGATTTAATTTAATTTAACATTTAATCAAAAGAATAATGATCATGTGCAGAGACGAAAATACTAAGGGTGGGAGGGGCAATTGCCCCAACCCCATTTCTTTTATTTTGTTCTTATATAAAAAAAATTAAAAATTGGGTTATTTATGAATTTGGCTTTCACTTTTAAACATTTATTTTTTTGCCCCCGATCCCAAATTTTAGGGATTGAGCTCAAAAACGTCTTTGGAATGATAGCCAAACATGTATAGATAAATTCAAAATCCAAATATATCCCTGAATTATATCAGGGTCTGAAGTAAAAACGAAAACAAGTCGGCCATTGCTCATATTCGAAACATTTATTGGCTTCATATATGAGCTCCACTAAAGAAGACAATGCATGTATAATAACATGGAAAAGAAGGGATACTGAGCTGAAAAATCAAGTTGGCTTCTCGTAGGAGCTCTGGTCTCTGAACTCAGATATGGCACTTCGTATCATTCCAGCGACGTTGGGTTGCACAAAAAAGTGGGTGTTATCCAGGACATGTATTATAAACTTCTGCGATGCTGGCAGCGAAGCATTCATTTTCACTATAAACTGTGCCACGGGAATGTCACTGCAAAATGTAATGGAACAGGAATCCTTCAGCTACGATGCAAACTGAAAACTAGATAACCTGACAAACTTGGACACAGCGTAGGAGCAATAATTAAAACACGATACCAAAAATGATAAGAACACGAAAACACAAGATTATCAAAATTTACACGAGCATATACAATAACACCTTCAGCACAATAAAGACATTAGAATACATACGTGAATACAATACAAATATATGGCCTGCAAGATGGGGCAATAAAAGAAAAGACTTCTCTATGCAACTGTTATTACCATTTAAACGGACAGGCAATCGAGTAACGTTCATTATTACATCAATGAATAGTAATCAAGTGCCAAATGCCAAACAAATAATAGAATCACCATGCTACGATCTTTAGACAGAATAGTTGCGATCTCCACTAGATACTCCAATTAATCATATGATTTCGAGCAACAAACCAAGGTTTTCGAAAGCACAGTTCTTATAATTCTTTTGGTGAATGTTAGACCATCGAAATGAAGCTGATGTTTCCATTTAAAACTAGACTACCCTTGCCCCAACTGGCCAGATGTAGACAACTCAAATGAGGGGAAAGAAACAAGAAGAAACAATTGAACACTGAACCTTAAAAAATATACTTGTCTAGCATTAATATATATCTTACCAGGAAATGAACAGTCCTTTAGTTGCATTGACCATGATGAGAGAGCAACCGTAAAATCTGAACTGCTACACAGTCACACACACTACAGAGTAAGAGGAAAGCATAGTTCTTTCATAGCTCTCTATGGCTTGCAAGTAAATTATAATATAAATGGAAAGAGAATGAACAAGCATCTACTTAGATGCATCATACATGACAAATTTCATTTCAGATTTCATGGGACTAAAATAAAAGTATCCAATACATTTTCCCAATAAAACAAGTTCTCTTCCGGCATTGGCTGAAAAAACAGAAGTATCTGATCCATTGTCCCTATTTCCGATTACCCTTTTCTTATGTTAAAGGTATCACCCAGTTAAGCATACAAATCCACAAGAGCTGTTTGCACAAAACAACAGTTGCAAAACCCCATATCTATGAACCTGAGCATGGATCAAACCTCCACATTTTACACTCAGTTGTGGCACATGCTCTTAAAGCAGATGATATATAACATGTGTGGTTGGGGACATAAAACATCTAACTTTTGCAAATGGTAAAGGATTTGTAGCACACATGGAAAACACTAGTTATTTTTTTGGTATAACTACCGGTATCCGATTCATTGATCGACTAATCTAGATCGGGTTTTGCATAGACCCTCCCAACACAGATAATTCAGAAATTTTATTGGATCAATTATCGAGATAATCCTAATGATCAAATTCTCACCTTTAATATCGAGATAAGCCTAAACCAGTAAAGAGAAACACTTTTGGGTATCAACATATACAAATCTAATCTTCGCAAAGGCGATTCGAGAGTGAATTCTAAAATTCAAGGACTGTAGCAAGTGTCACGGGGCCATTACCCTCTTCCCAAAAACATGTCTGATAGGATGTGCAGCGCCACCGTATTTATATCCCAAGACCCCCTTTTCCTTTCCGATGTGGGATTAATGATCACGCCTCTTCTCAGGCGTGAGATTCTCTCCCACTCAATCTCGTGACGCCCTCGTCACGAGCTTCCGCTCTCGTGATGGGCCACCTTGTCACAGTTGTCCACCCTGTCTACCCCACTCATGGGCGCTCGACGTGAAATCGGGCAGTCAAAGGGTTGCTTTGATACCACTTGTCACGGAGCCATTACCCTCTTCCCAAAAGACATGTCTGATAGGATGTGCAGCGCCACCGTATTTATATCCCAAAACCCCTCTTTTCCTTTCCGATGTGAGATTAATGATCCTGCCTCTTCTTAGGCGTGACACAAGACATACCTGAAACGGACAGAACCCACATACTGGTTTTGAAACCAAAAATTACTACCTTTATAAAAACTGTTTCCATTTCGTTTCGGTTCCAATTAACCCGTTTGTTGCAGCTATAGATGTTTTTAAGGGGGGGAAGATCTCTTAAGCCCCTTTCACTCTTAAAATTGTACAAATAGGTCCCTTTTAGGTAAAGAAGAGTGATTTAAAACTCTCAAATTCAAAAGTGAGCAATCGAAGATAATTAATGTTATCATTAATTTTACATAATTTTTTATTAACACGATAACAAACTTATCCCTTAATGATTGTACATTATGTCGATTTATCATTTTTTTTAAATCAACACGTAATTTACATGTTTTATAAATTTTGAAGGGTAAATTTATTGAATTTTTTAGAATCAAAACTATTGACACAAATGTAGGGATGACAATGGCGGGCTGGGGTGGGTTTTTGATCGCCTCAAACTCGACTGAAAATTTAAAATTCTAACACGACTAAATCCGAGTTTAATATATTATTATTAAATAACCGACATAATAATATAACCCGACTCCGACTCGATCTCAAAATTTTAATAAAACACCAGATTAATCCCGACTTGCCCCAAAAAAATTAATAAAAAAATTAAATATAATATATAAAAATATAATAAATATATATTTATAAATAAATCGGGGCGGGATGGGATGAAAATTTTTCACCCTAAACTCAAACCTAACCCAACCCAAAACTTAAAAAAATCCGACTCTATCAAATCGGGTTGGAACCCGATGGAATCGAATTTTTTTGCCATCCCTACACAATGTATAGCGGGAAAACAGACATTTATTTTTCTTTTTCTTTTGGAAAAAATCTTACCAATTGAAAACTAAAAACCAAAAACACAAAAACTGCAGGGATGTCTACTCAATTTTTAGAAAATGCAATTAACAAAACCAATTCAACAGAAGAATTCAAGATGTTTGCTTGTTAAAATTAGAATTCTAAAAATTGAGTTTATGCATATTTAACTATTTAACAAAAATCAACTGAAATTCTCACAATCATACAACATCGGAGTTTATGCTATTACATCAGTTTACAACAGACACGAGTTGAAATAAGATTAAGAAATGAACGGTGTCAATGTCCAACGCACGGCGGCAGTTTGAGAAACAATTGGTTCATGTCGCCGTCGTCTCCGACTAATCTTCCGTATCGTCCAATGTTGACCAGATCATCCTATCAAATACATATAAAAGTTTGCATGTTAGCAGCTACTGGAATAAAAAGTAACATGCTTAGAGGGACTGAGGGAGGACCATGTGTGCTGTTGGAAACAACAAATTACCAGAAGATGGAGAAAAAGAGGAGAACGACAACGTAGCCAAGCTTAAAAAGGCGCTGCTTCTTCTCCCAGGGAAGGGTGTTAAATATCTCCGTAACATCTGCTAGGTGTTTTTTCTGTGTGTAACTGATAACAAGAGAAAACGTATACAATTTCAAAAGCACTCGACAAATCATATAACTTAATAGAAAAAACACACTGTTTTTCATTTCCCTGCAGAGTAAATTTCAGATGCTCTAAGACCCTTGATGCTCATACCGATGGTTGATATTATAAAAGAAACTTAAGTTAAAGCATACAAATAATTACAATTACACGAGACATCAAGATTCTTGCATGCAATCTTCAATAGGTAGGGGCAAAAGAAAGGTAATTTTTATCACAATGTAATTCTCGAGTCCAACAAACTTGGCACAAGGGATACAGACTGTTGTTTGGGACTGATGAAATTTTTTTGTTACCAAATTAAACCGAAAGTCATTAGTACGTCTGCTAATCAATCCCTCATGAAGATCACTAAAACATTCTATTGCTTCCGTCGATCAAGAGAATATTGCCGACAACACCATACTCCTTACACTTTTCTGTATAATTAGTGTGTAATAGAACGGGTCTTTAACCTAGGAGAGGCTGATAGACTAACTAAAAGAGAAAACAATCGGTACTCGTATTCACCACAAGGAAGTTCACAATACCGGCAAAGTGCAGGTCATATAACACAAATTTCCCATTTTATGAAGTTCCAACGCTAACTTTCCATGATGCATGTCATTGCGCAAGTTAGAAGTTGCGAGTCTTAAGAACACATCCCGCAACTCATCATTCACATTATCAAACAAGATCTAGAAACTAAATAGACCGGCCACCCAGATGGGCTTAATCCTACAAGACATAGGGTTGCAAGCTCGATGTATAAAGGAAATGCAAGGAAGGAATTTGAAATTAAACAGTGAATCAAAACTAGGAAAACTATCATGACCTTTTCCTCAAAACAGACTACATTAATAAAAACGGTAGAACAAGAAGACGAGAGAAAAACTTACAATCTCACATTGTAGTATAAATATGGAGCACACAAGAGTGACATAACCCAATGCCCCGTTAACAGATAGAACATACTCCCTCTGTCCCATCAATTTTGTCCAGTATTGACTTTTAAAAAGTCAAAATTTTTTAACTTTGACCATAATTATTTTAAATATTTGAATTAATTAAATTTTATAAAATATATATTTTTAAACTACTTGATATAAGGTTTTTAAAACATATTTTTTTATATTTTTACCAACTTACATGTCTCCGATGATAGTTAAACACGTGCTTGTGATCCAATCTTATCAATCCAGCCATTAATGCAACACGAGAAATTGAAAGAAAATATATTTTAGAAATAGTGAATTTGTTTGGTGTGGTAAAAGGGTAGGGGTGGGGACCTATTTATACTCGTAATCGCATCGGCTAGGCTCCGAGGATTGAATGAAACTCGCACCCTGCAGGACGCGAGTTCCATTTATCGTATTCTACAGAGTGCGAGTTTCTCGTACCCTAATCGGCGTAAATAAAATTTTCAACCGTTGTAAAATTTATTCGGATGAAACTCGCACCCTACAGGACGCAAGTTCCACTTATCGCAGTAATCGCGTTTTGTAGGATACAAGTTCATTTAAACTTAAGGTAAATCTTACTTTTTAAATTAAAAAGTAAGTTCATATAATAAATATACACTATTTGTAGTCCATTTAACTATGTACCATATTAAAAAGTAAGTATTTATTATATACACTATTTGTATTCTATTTAACTAGTTACTTTTAAAAACGCATTACTTTTAACTATTTACCATATTAAAAATGTAAGTATTTATTATATACACTATTTGTATTCCATTATTCTTACTATAATATCGACTCCATTGATTTGAAATATATCATTTGCCTAATTGACAACTAATTTCAATTCTAATCCATGCATTATTCTAAAAATCTTTTTTTAGTTAATGCGTTTTAATGGCATAACTCACAACTTTGTGCAATCTATAACTTTTAAACATTACTAAATTAATTTAAACACTCTTCTTTTTATAATCAATATTATTGTCATTTAATACATACCATAATTTACACTGAACTCGCGTCCTGTAAGATGCGAGTTTGGTTGAATTCGATTCCAAAACGTCATCGATTCTGCTATAAATAGAGCACCGCAGTCTCCAAATTTTCTCACAATTCATCTTCGTTCTTCTTCTTCTTACTCTACATTTCAATATTATATGTGTTTGTTACATCGATATAATATGTCTAGACGAGAAAATATTAATGCTTTGGTATACTACGATGGGCAGATAATCGATGATGAATCTCTCGGAGTCGTATTCCAGTCCTCAAGTGTTATATTGCTTCCACTGCCATACAACTTAACGTATAAGAAGTTGATGAATGAAGTGAACAAACATGTTCCACATGGTCGTGGGAAAAAGTTGGAACCACTAAAGTATCTATTGCAGACGTCGTTAAAACCATTAACGTACTCATTATTCCACGTTGTAGATGACGCTGCTGTGGAATTGATGGTGGAATCTCACCTACAGACTCCTTTTGGGGCAGGCCTTGAGCTTGAGTTGTATGCAATATTTTCTAATGATGATGATTTTATTGGAGTCCAAAATAATATCTAAACTATATTTTATTTTTAACGATCTTCTTTTAAATTATTTTAAAAAAAATCAATAACGTGCAATAAATCAAATCTACATTATTTATAATCACCCTAAACCCTAAACCAATACGCTGAAAATACTTTTTAAACTATTAATTTGAACACTCTACTTATAATCAATATTACCTAATTTAATCTAAAACTTTTAAATTCCAGTTTATCTCGGCGGTTCAATTTCTCGTGGAACTCGAACGGGTTAAACTCTTTCATGTAGGATGGCCCCATAAATGATGACGGCCCTACACCCGCACTGTATGGATTGTACGTTGAGTGCTGGGTTGGCAGCATGTTTAGGTCAAAATTGAACCTTCCTATAGAAGAATATATTTGCCTCGATATAGGAGACGATGAAGCCTGGTCATTGCTCGTACTTAGTAAGTTGAAGCCTTGTTATAAACTTGATGTTGGACTTGAGCATTTGGGTCAAATTCAAGATTTGCTCGTACCCAATTTGGCACAGCGCTTTGGAATCATACATTTCGTTTAGAAAATGTTACAAAGAGCTCTATGGGTCATCTCATGGAATACTGGGTATGGGTATCGATCATCATTTCCACATCTCCGTTGTCACGAACATCTAATATTATGAAATACAACGGATCTAACGACGTAGGTAGTCGATACCTCAATGACTGTAACTCATTCTCAGAAGCATGTGGAACCTTTATCGTTACGGATTACTTAATCCTTTCATATGATACTCCCCTCGGAATCATTAGCGTGACATTGTTGGGGGACTGGAATATGACACTGAGTTCGACATCAGAGATTATCTCACCATCATAGTGAACAAGAGCAACTACTTTTTTCCATTGTTTGTTGAGAAAATGAATGTGTATTTCTTCTTTGCACACGAATTGCTTCAAACATTTGTACGAAAGCTGTCTTTCTTTTGTTCAAATCGGCTTACCCCATCATTCGTTTTATCAGGTGAGATGGGACGTTTGACAAGAAGAACTCGCGGTATGTATAACGCGAGTTACGATAGCTTTGCAGGATTCCTGACGTGTCAGGGAAACTCGCGTTTTGTGGAACGCGAGTTTCCTCAGCTTTGCAGGATTCCTTACGAGTCAACCAAACTCACGTTCTTAGGGGTGCGAGTTCTACAACCAACTCCTTGTGCTATATCTATACCTCAACTTGATCTTACAAGAACGACATATTCTTAAAGCAAATTTAAGGTCGTTGATAGCCGGAATATAAAGTATGGCCCAATTTTTTGCTACCGTTTTCTACTTTGGAACGTACACTTACACATCTTTCGATGAGAGAAATCACAAAGATGCTTTGTTTGAGTTGATTGCAACACGGGTTAGGGAATATACAAGCAACAAAAGTTCTGCTCTGCTTGTCAAAATGCCAATCGTTAAGACTGGCTTAGAAGAACATTATATGCTAAAAATATCGATTGAGAAAGATATGCGCAAGATCTTTCGATCGTATAAACATGTTGGGGGTACAAACATCAAACTGACCGTACAATTTGATGAGGGCCATAGTTTATCAACTAGGGAATCGAAGACCCCCTAATTTCGAAGACGAAGATGCGGTCTCAACACGAAATTATAGGAGGCGGCAGGAGAAAGAACAAATAATTGAAGAACTAAACCTAACATCTAACATCAGTACAGACTACAAGGACGGTGCATCAGATTCCTTATCCATTCATTTTAACTAGGCTTAGTAATTTGAGGTTGGTGTACTTATTTGAATGACCTGTTGTTAATATATTTTCAAACTGCATCTATCCGATTAAAATTGTGGCTCATATTCTTATAACATCATAAATTAACAAAACATCTGAAAATTGTGGCTCATATTCATAATACATAATAATTAAAACAAAGATTCATAAAGAATAATACGTAGGGAAAGAAAATTTAAGGATCGATTTCTTGAGGAAGTGAAGATAGTGTATTTATATGGACGAATACGAAAATTTTTGTGTTCGTAAATGTTAATTAAACCAACAATAAATAAATTTTAATTTCTGCAAAATCAATAAAATAAAACTTACATTTCAACATAAACTTATAACACATCCTTAGAAAGAACATAATAGAACACCTATTCTATTGTATCCCACACCCCACCAAAAGCTGCAACCCAAGACATGACAGATAAAGATGCAGCTTCATGGATTTTGAGGTACCGATCAGAACCATGGTCAGCATCAACATACAACAATTGCTATGCATTATCAGCTATCAAGTCTGGGTTAGAATACAACTTCTAGTTCTAACCCCGATCAAAGATGACACCCCCAACAAAGAGGGTACTTTTTTATTAGCATGTCAGGGTCAACAACGTTGTAACTGGCCAATTGTACCCCTACACATTCCCATTCTTCGTTGATGTTCACAGCCGTGGATTTTGAGGTTGACCTCATCACGCTGCATTTTACACCCAATTTCATCATCGTCGGAAATGGTAGGGGCTTTGATTGTGGTTACGTTTCTGAATACTGTGATTTGTCATTCATCTTCAACAAAAATATGGTACACACATCGCTCCACAACTGGCCACTCTGGAAAACCACGTACTCGTCATGCAACTACATATAACAACAAACCATAATACTCAAAAAATCTCTTTGCGAAAGTATTTTTCGCGTATGTGGTTTGTTGTCATTGGTAGCTACAATTGAAGCGAAATATCCTGCAAAGCTACCTGATTGGAACGCCGGTTGGTTAGGGGTTTTATAGACCAAACTCGCATTCTGTAGGATGCGAGTTTAGGTACGATTCCTGGCCTGTCAGTAAACTCGCGTTCTGTAAGATGCAAGTTTGGTTGAGATTCCTAACGTGTCAGTAAACTCGTGTTCTGCATGATGCGAGTTTGGTTGGGATTCCGTACAAACTACGAATTTAAAATTGTAAAGTATTAAAAAAAATTAACTGGATTAAAAAATAAAAAATATTAAAACCCTAAATATATACTAATTAAAATAAACAAATCGTACTTAATACATAACAATTAAAAAACAAAATAAAAAATAGAGTTTAATATTTTCAAAGACAATAAAGTAAGTAACTAATGACACCTATGTCCACCGGTACTACAACGCGGTGGATGGTGAGTTCGATCGGGATTGCGTCAGGGGCGAGTATCTTGAATGAGCTCATCGTCGTCATTGTTGTCATCATCATTATCATCATCACCACCATTCCTAATTGCACCTCCAACAATACCACTCGTTTCACCGGGCCCGCTAAGGTAGAAAAGGGACTACAGTGGCATTTGTTGGACAATCCTGGTTCCAAATATGGTCACCCCTGGGGGAAACTGCATAAAGGGCATATAGGCTAGACGAGAGTTGGAGGCGCCACTCATCATCGCCGCAAACTGAGCATAAGGGTCTAACATAGAAGGTGTGAAACAACCTACGCTCGAACTGGGGCCCGGTTGGAACGATGACTGAATCGATCCACTGAAGTTCTATGGCCGCATCAGTGGTGGGGTGACATCGACTGATTCGGAGGCAGGATCGCAGGTTGTTTTCGATGATGACGCACCGCCAGAGGTGTTCTGTGCTCCCCTCCTACACTGAGATAGTGGGTGGTTGCGTTGCTAAGGACGAAGGACTCGTGCTCGTTCCTCTGAAGTCAAAATAAATGGCTTCCCATTGGTCACGCTAGGGTTGCCATTGCGGGTTCGCCCTGTCCCTCTAGTGAGCGATATAAGTTTAGTGATACACCGACCAATCAACCTATCATACAAAATAATATTATTCTTTTTAGATGTGACTTCCGTTCGTGGTAATAAAAGAATGCGGAATGTACATAAATATTACCTCGGGTTTCTCATATCGAGTGAGTTTGTGCAACTCGTCCAAGTTTGGAGGCACTAGTAGGATACGTTGGAAACAACCAAACTGTCATAAGACGCGGTCAGTCAAATGCCACTCAACTACGGCATATTGGACGAGTGGAACAGTGGTCGTCCAAAGTTGCCTCGTCTCGTCCAAAAATTCCAAGATGCACTCGTGAATTTCTAGATCCTCGTACGATGTTTAACAATTCCTTGCATTTAAGACAAAAATACCCTTGATAAAATAAAAACATTTCAATCACGTCCTTTTTTTGGGTTAATTTGCTACTTTAAATTATTAAATAAGACATAATTACATATAAGTAAATAAATATCTAGATATTTTAAAATATATATATATAATTATATATTTTTTATAAAATAAATTATATATTATGAACATTGGTAAAAAAAATTATATATTTTGAACGATTACAATATCAAAATATATGGTTAGATTTATATAAAATCATAAAAACATTTTAAACATTCTTTGTTCATTGTAATTTTTTAGGATTATTATCACGAATTAATAGTAAAAAACTTCAATTTCAACATCCGAACAATATAAATTTATCACATATTCTCAAAATATAAATTTCACTGTATTTAAATCTTACTTTGGGAAATTTTTAAATAATTTCCATAAGTATATTTTTACTATAATTTTTTACTAAAATTTAATAAAATCTTATTTTAAACCTATATCTTCCATACTATATTATATCTCATATATAAATAAATTTAATATTTATGACAATTATTTAAAAATATAGGTTTAATGTACTAGTTATACTAACAATTTTGTTACATGTATTTTTTAAAAATTTACATAATGTAACCGAAATAGAGATATGTATTTCCATGTAAATATTTTCAATTATATATGGAAAATTTAATTTATTTAAAGGAAAATACATCTTGTAAAACTAAATTTGATTTTGACATAACAATGTTTTTCAAGGAATTATTTGTAAAATTGAATAAATTTTTAAGTACTAAAAAAGACTCACAAAACGACAAAGATTCGAGCTTCAAATTATTTCTAAGTCAAAAAATAAAACCCTAAATATTTTCTAAGTGTTCTTGAACTCAAATAGCTGATTTTAGTCCAGGCGTACCGATACAACCTTGGTCATATCGATACAGATTTTGGCTATTGGAAAAATATTTTATACAGAATAGCTATTGGGTACCGATACGCGTATAGCCATATCGGTACGCCATTCATATCTGGGAACCAAAATATGCTTTGAGTATCGGTACGACTATACTCGTACGATACGGTGTGTTTAGATTTGATAAATCTTTTGTATTTATTATTCGATCGTTACCCTTGTCAGTTTATTGGAACCATAGTTTTTGGAAACTTGTTAACCGTACCGATATGCCCTTGGGCGTACCGAAACCTTTTTTGGTTCACAACTTTCTCAGATTCCAGTGAGCAAATCTAGTATCGGTACACACTGTTTCGTATCTATATCCCTTTGTAAAACAATCTTCTTGTACCGATACGCCCTTTTGTGTACCGATACGCCCCTTTGTACAACGGTTCTTTCTTCTTATGACAGGTACCGATATGGATGATCGCATACCGCTACATCTGGCTACCTAACAACATTTATTGCGGGAAGAAAGCAACTCAACGTCTATATTGATGATCTCAACTACCCAAACGGTTAGAAATTAATGAGAGGGTATATAAACAAGTCTCCAAAGCTATAACAACTATTGATCAACTTTCAAGCATTCAAGCACAAATCCAACATTCTTGAGCCTATTAGAGTCAAATCCTTGTAACCCACTTGAGTGAGCAAATTTGCAATCCTTTATTTCAAGTTTGGGTTGAGTGAACTTGTATTGGGGCAAATTACTTACCTTTGAGAGGATTTTTATCATTTGCCATAATTTTCTTGTAAAAAAGAGAGTTTGATCAAAGCTTTGGGTAAAAAGCTTTGATTGTGTAACAGTTGCCTTCTTAGCCTAGAAAAGGGGAAGAATTTTTTAGTGAATTTGTTAGAAATCCTTAGTGGGAAGCTAAGGTAGCGGATACAGACCTTGTTAGAAGGTTGAACCACTATAAATCCTTGTGTCACAAATTTTTATCTTTCTCTTTGCTTCCCTTCATTTTTTAAATTGTCAATTCACCCCCTCTTGGCCAAATCGAATTGATTGATCATCCTAACACATCTTAAGGACAGTTTGGTCAAATTTGCTTTCAGACAACCTTATATCCCCTCAACCAAACATTGTCATCTCATATTCCTGTCAATTAAACCAAACAAGATAATGTAACATTCCCAATAATATGTCAAGTAATGTTACATTCCGGTAATTATATTCTCTATGTAATCATACAATCCGTGATCTAAACGCACCCTTAAGGATTAGACTTATTATTAAAATTATTTCAAAAGAAAATTAAAAATAAGATTTAATAAATCTTTTTATATTTTCTATAATATTTTTAATTGATATATTAAAATCAAATATCTCAAAATCTCCTTAATATTAAAAACCCTAAACCTAACCTTTTATTTCTTTTCTACCACCGTCGCTGCTACCTCTGTCATTAACCATTTTTTCGACTTTTGTGCTTTCTACACTTATTGCAAGTATAATATTATCTCTTTTTATGAAATAGTTGCAGCTTACTGGAACCCTAGCAACCATCATTTTCAACACATAGTTTACTTTTTTCATTCGTTAAAAATCTAGATTAAAACACGATAAAAATAAATGGTGTTCAATACTTTTTTGAAATAAAGAAAAATAAAAGTGGCGGTAGCGGCGGTGACAACATAAGGGAAATAAAATGGTTGACTTTAGGGTTTTTGATATTAAGGGGATTTTGAGATATTTGATTCTAATATATCAATTAAAAATATTACAATGAAATATAAAGTGTTGTGTTGATCAATCGATGTACAAATGGCCAAGATGGGGTGAATTGGCTTTTAAGAATTGGAGAGAGGAAATTAGTAAAAAAAATGAACGCACAAGATATTTATAGTGGTTCAAGCTTCGAACAAGCTCTACATCCACTACCTTAGCTCTCACTAAGGATTTTGAACCAATTTCACTAGAAATTCTTCCCTTTTTCTCAGATTAGGAGGAAACCTTACCAAGCGATTAAGCTTTCTACCCAAAGCTTAATCAAGACTCACTCTTTTACAAAGAAAGATGGCAAATAGTAATTAACCTCTCAAAGGTAGATATTTTTCCCCAATTACAAGTTCACCCAACCCAACTTGAAAGAAAATGGATACAATAGAACTACACAAGTGGGTACAAAGATTTGACTTTATAAGGCACAAAGTGTTTGGATTTTTGCTTGATTGCTTTTCACTTGATCATTAGTTATTGTTGTAGCTTTGGAGGCTTGTTTTTATACCTTTTCATTGTATTCTAACCGTTTGAGTGGTTGGCATCATCAATAGAGCCGTTGGGCTCTCTTTTTCCAACCATAAATGCACTTCTGCAACCAACCGTATCAGTACGCAAAGGGCCGTATCAGCACCTGTCTCAAAATAGAAAGAGTCATTATGTACAAAATACAAGGGCGTATCGATATGCGGGGTAGCGTATCGGTACAGTCTTAGTGTAAAATAAGGGGCGTATCGATACGAGAAAGTCGTATTGGTACGGGATTTGCACACTGGAATTAGGGATAAAAGTTTAGCAAAAAAGGTATCGGTACGCTTCTAGGGCGTATCGATACGGTTTAATGACCATTTAAACTCCACTGATTCCTATAACTGACAAGCAACAGCTATAAAATTTAATACAAAGATTTTGCAAATCTGACCAAACCATATCGATACGGGGTGAGCCGTATCGGTACTTCAAAGTGTGATCCTAAACTCAGATGAAACCGTATTGGTACGGGTGAAACCGTATCGATACACTAAAGCCTAAATACAAGCCTAGATTGAATTCCGCATCGATACGGGGATAACCGTATCAGTATACTTTAACGATTAAAATTTCAGTGTTGAAAATCCGTATCGTTACACCTAAGGCGTATCGATATGCTTGGGCGTAATTGCAGAATTTAGCTTTGACACACTTAGAAAATTTTATTGGGTTTAAGATTTTTGACTTAGAAACAATTTTTGGTTCAAATACTTGTCATTTTTGTGAGACTTTTGAGTACTTAAAAATTTATTTACTTTTACAATTTAGTCTTTAAACAATTTGTTACATCAAAATCAAACATAGGTTTTACAATCTCCCCTTTTGATATAACAAAATCAAAGTAAAGTTTTAAGTATTTTGAAAATTTTGAAAAGTACTCCCCCTTACACTAAGATAGGTTTTAAAAAAATTTGAAAAAAATAAGGCCTCTAACTTCTCCCTTTTTTTGTTAGATCAAATTCAATGAGAACAATGGATATAAACAACAGATGTAAACAATGAAGCATAATTCAAATCCAAAGCAACATAATTCAAATCATATTATCATTAAAAACTGAAATAATAATCCAAAGCAACATAGTTCAGACAAATCCAACCCAAATCCTAAAATAAACTTAAATCAAAGTATAGGGTTCTTGAAAAAAATAACAAAGGTGCATAAAAGAAATCTTAAGATGATATTAAAATATGCCATGAGAGGCCAAGATTGGACTCCTCAACATGAGCTACAAAAATTTCAAGATGGAGCCCGATGAAAGTGTCACAAAGATGTTCGACCGCTTCTCGGTCATTGTAAATGGTCTAAAAGGCTTCGGTGAGGTTATTCCTAAAGACAAACTTCTCCGAAAACTCCTCTACTCTCTTCCTGAGTCATGAGACGAGAAAAGAATCATGATCATCGAGGCAAAAAATTTGAAGACACTAAAGCTCGATGCTCTCATGGGATCTCTTCTCACTTATGAGATAATGAAGCAAGGAAGAGATGAAGAAAAGAAAAGAGAGAAAAATAAGATAGAGAAAAATGAGGCAGAAAAGAAGAAACTCATAATTGCTCTCAAAGAGTGAGGATGAAGACAAAGAGATGGCTATGTTAGCCAAACGGTTCACTCGGTTCATGAAGTCCAACCAGGGGAGAAAGTTTAATCGAGGAGGAGACTTCAAGAACAAAAATAAAGAGGAAGATAATGACCAACCCATATACTATGAGTGCAAGAAACTGGGTTACATTCGAACGGAGTGCTCTCAACTAAAAAGGAAGAGCTTTGGAAAGAAAAAGAAGCTCAACGCTCAAATTGCAACTTGGAGTGATGAGGAATCATCCAAGTATGAGGAGCAAGAAGTGGCCAACCTTTGTCTCATGGCTCTTGAGGAGGATCATATGGTAACCTCTAACTTGTCTTTTGATTTTACATATGATGAATTGCATGATGCATATGATGAGTTGCAAGAGGTTTACGATGAGTTGGTAGAAAAACTTAAAGAATTGATTTTGAAAAACAAGAAAACGATTTCTGATTTAAAAGCTCAAAATGATTATCTTTCAAAAACCAAATCGAAACTCGAAAGTAAGTTTTGTATTTGATAAATCTTTCAAATTATCTCAAAAAGAAAAATCTTGATTTAGAAAAACTTCTTTCCGATTTCCAAGATTATCACACCAAAGAGGTGGATAATCTTAAAACTTCTCTAAACACTATTGGGAAAAAAGTTTTAAGAAAATAAGTTCTTCAAAATCCCAATATGTGAAAAGAAATTTTGTTAACCACAAACAAAGAAGCTTCCATAAGAATTCTAGAAGTAAAAATATTAGAAGTGTATGGGTTCCTAAATAACTTATTGTTTCTACTGATATTCATGTTATTGTTTCTTGGATTCTCAAGGGAACCATGTTTTTTGGAGCTAATACTCATGGACCCAAAATGATTTGGGTACCAAAAATCAAGAATTAATTCTTTGTTTGTAGGGCGAGCATTGCTACAAGGCCAAAGCTTCAAGCAAAAACACATGGTACCTTGATAGTGGATGTTCAAGACACATGACCGGTGACAAGAGTAGATTCTTGGAGCTCAAACCAAAGAGTGAAGGAGTAGTGACTTTTGGTGACAACTCCAAATGCCACATTGAAGGGATTGGCTCCATTGGTAATCTCTCAACTACTCTTATTGAAAATGTTCTTTATGTCAATGGTCTTAAGCATAATTTATTAAGCATTAGTCAATTGTGTGATAAGGGCTTTAATGTTCTATTTGATGCTAATGGATGTAGAATCATGAACATTGAAACTAATCAAATAATGCTCATAGGTCATCACATAAGTAACATTTACATGGTGCATTTAGATGACATTCATATTTCCAATGCATGCTTTGTTGCACAAAATGAACATGATACATGGTTATGGCATAGGAAACTAGGACATGCTAGCATGAATGTTTTAGAGAAATTGGTTTCCCTAAATCTAGTAAGAGGTTTACCTATGCTAAATTTTTCTAAAGATAAAGTTTGTGATGCATATGCTAAGGGTAAACATCAAAGATCTTCATTTAAATCCATTAATGATGTTTCTACATGTTGAGTGTTACAATTGATCTATATAGATCTCTTTGGGCCAATTAGGACTATGAGCTTGGGTGGTAAATCTTATGCATTTATGTTAGTAGATGACTACTCTAGATACACTTGAGTTCTCTTCTTAAGTACTAAGGATGAGGCTTTAGAAATGTTCATTACATTTTCAAAAATTACTCAAAATGACCTTGGTCAAAAGATTTCACAAATTAGAAGTGACCATGGAACTGAATTTGAAAATATAGGTTTTGAGGATTTTTGTAATGAAAATGGTATAAGCCATAATTTTCCAGCTCCTCGCACTCCTCAACAAAATGGGATAGTTGAGAGGAAAAATCATACTTTAGAAGAAATAGCTAGAACCATGCTTTGTGAAAACAACTTGCCTAAATATTTTGGGCGAAAGCCACTAATACGACTTGTTATATCATAACTAGAGTAATGATTAAGCCTATTTTAAAGAAAACACCTTATGAGATTTTGAAATCCAAAAAGCCTAACATTATTTATTTTCATCCATTTGGTTGTAAATGTTTTGTTTTAAACAATAGAAAAAAATAATTTAGGTAAATTTGATGCTAAAAGTGATGAAGCTATTTTTCTAGGATACTCTTTAAACTCTAAAGTCTATTGAGTATTTAATAAAAGAACTTTGGTTGTTAAAGAGTCCATCCATGTTGTTTTCGATGATAACCTCCTTCCGAGGAAAGATTCTTGTGATGATGATGATGTAAGAATCATTGAAACCATTGATAGAGGACAAACATCAAAGGTGGATGAGGTTCCAACCAAAGAAGAAGAAACACAAGATCCACCTGTTGAAGCCTTGAAGGACATGGCTCTTAACGAAAAGGAGGTCACCTACCCATGAGAGTTCAACTATGTCAAGGGTGGTGAGATTTTGGGTGATCCATCCAAAGGGGTAACCACTCGTTCTTCTCTTAAGCTCTTTAATAATGTTGCATTCATTTCATGCATTGAGCCTAAAAATATCAAAGAAACATTAAAAGATGATTTTTGGATCTTGGCTATGCAAGAAGAGCTTAATCAATTTGAGAGAAGTAAAGTATGGGCATTAGTTGATAGGCCTAGTAATAAATCTACAATAAGAACTAAATGAGTCTTTAGAAACAAACTAGATGAGAGTGGTAACATAGTGAGGAACAAGGCTAGACTTGTTTCTCAAGGTTACACTCAAGAAGAGGGAATTGATTTTGATGAAACATATGCACTCGTAGCTAGAATAGAAGCAATTAGGATGATTCTTGCATTTGCATGCTTTCATGAGTTCAACCTTTTTCAAATGGACGTCAAAATTTCTTTTCTAAATGGTTTTATAAATGAAGAAGTGTATATAGAACAACCACCGAGTTTTGAGGATCCAAAATTTCCAAATCATGTTTTAAAACTCATTAAAGCTTTATATGGTTTGAAATAAGCTCCTAGAGCTTAGTATGAAAAACTTTCAAACTATCTGATTGAAAAAGGTTTTGAAAAAGGCAAGGTGAACACTATACTTTTCATTAAAAGATATGGCAAAGATATCTTAGTAGTTCAAATTTATGTAGATGATATTATTTTTAGTTCTACTAATGAATTGTTTTGCCAAGAGTTTTCTAAGCTAATGCAAGGTGAATTTGAGATGAGCGTGATTGGGGAGCTTTCATTTTTCTTGGGGCTCCAAATCAAGCAAAGGAATGATGACACATTCATCAATCAAGCAAAGTATATAAAAGACATGCTCAAGAAGTTTGGCTCGGAGAATGTGAAGCCTCAAACTACACCATTGAGCTAATCCATAAAGCTTGACAAAGATGAAGAAGGTAAGTGTGTCAATTCTAAGCTTTATCATTCCATGATTAGCTCCTTGTTTTATCTTACCTCAAATAGACCCGATATTATGTTTAGTGTTTGCTTGTGTGCTAGGTTTCAGGCTATCCCTAAAAAATCACACCTTATATCGGTTAAGAGAATCTTTAGATAACTTAGAGATACACCTAGTTTAGGTCTTTGGTATCCTATAGATTTCTCATTTGATCTTAATGAATTCTCATATGCGGATTATGGGGGATGTAAGATAGATAGAAAGAGTACCTCCGGAACATGCCAATTCTTAGGTAGTATGCTCATATCTTGGTTCTCTAAGAAACAAAATAGTGTAGCTTTATCTACCACCGAAGTGGAGTATATATCGGCTGAGAGTTGTTGTGCTCAAGTTCTTGAGATGAAGCAACAACTCCTAGATTATGGAGTCGATGTAGGTACCATACCCCTTAAGTGTGACAACACTAGTGCCATTTGTCTCGCTAAGAATCCCATCCAACATTCTAGAACCAAAAACATAGAAATTAGACATCATTTCATTAGAGATCATGAATTGAAAATGATATAGTTCTAGAGTATGTTGACACCTTACACCAATCAGTGGATATATTTACCAAACCTTTAGATAAAGAGCAATTTTGGACTCTTAGGAGGGAGTTAGGTTTAACTAGCCTCTCTTGACCCTTTAGAACCCTTTAAGGTCAAAATTTTGCTTGAATTCAATTGATTGATATGCATGTGTGATTTTTCTTCTTGATGCATCTATGTGTGTTGCTAGGGGAGTATGTATCCATGTTAAACCATACATGTTGTTCACATTTCATCTGCATATATTTCGGTTCAAATAAAATTGAACTTTTTAGCAACTTGTGGCCCAAAATGCATTTTCTAGGTTATCCATATCGAAACAGGTGAAGGTGTTTCGATACACCATTCTTGACTCTAACCAGATTCCATTTCTCAGCACAAGTGTATCGATACGGGTTCAAGAACAGGTTTCGAAATGGTACCAGTGTTTCGATACACCTGCCCTGCGTATCGATACCATGTGGCGTATCGATACGCGAAGTTGTTTGTCCTTAAATGAGTCATTAAATGGGTTTTACTTTAATTCAAACACTTTTTCGCAAAACCCTAGCCGATTTTCCCTTTAAATACACACCAAATTCCAAGTTTTTCACATCAATTCATCAAAGATTTTGAGGGGTATTACTCTAAACATCATCCCAAGATCTTTTCATCAAAGATTGTGCATTGTTTCATCCTCATTTATCCATAATCCCAACTTCAAGGTATAAAACTCTTTTCTTTTTCTTCTTAATTTCGTTTTGATTTCTATACTGTTTTTACTTAGTTTTTGTGATTTAAACATATACATGCTATAGTTTTTCAAGTTTCTGTAAAAAAATTCAAAAAACTAAAAAAATTTATTCGAATATAAAAATTACAGTATCATTTTTAATCTATTTTTTTAAATTCCTTTTACCAAAATTTTATTTTATACTTGTATGTGTTTTTAAACTATAGTTTTTTAAACAATACCTTGAATTATTGGATCGAATATGATGATTTATGCATACATTGTTTTGTGCCTTAAAATTGTTTTTCAGATTATCTATGGCACCAAGAAAGAGAGCTAGAACAATCGAGGTTGGCGAGTCTTCAAACGAAGACAATTTAGCTCATCCCAACCTTAACGTTATTTACCAAAAGAGCTTTTCAACCCCGGTGGCTTTAAATCACTTCAAGTAATACCAAAACTACTAATTCGTCGTGAAAGAGTAACCTCTCTTCCATTCTTAAACTATGAACATTTCAAGTTTAAATATCTTCATCTTTTGAGACATTGAAATTTTACTCAATTTTTGGCTATCCCCGGGATTTTACACCGTAATCTTGTCTTGATCTTCTTTGCTAATGCCCGGTGCGTCCCTAACCAAGATCATTCTAAGGCCATAGCGATTGAATCTTTCTTGATGGGGAAGAAATTTCGAATTGACACCGATACCTTGAAAAATGTTTTTGGATTTGATGATAAGGGTATTGATGATGAGGACTCTTTGAGGCATGTTCTTAGTGGCTCCGTAACTGTATTATACACGCACGATCGCATCCTACACTTGGTGGTTTCGGCCACCCGGTGGTAAGTTCTCCACTATCTGACAAGTGGATAATTTTTGGATTAGATGCTTTCGAGAGAACAAGCAACCGAACCTTGCTCAAATTATGTTTGTGGAGCTTGTTTACCTCATTCAACATCGTCACACTTCGTTGGTATCTTCATTTACTTACGGTACAGCTTTGAGTTATCTTTTTTTCGAACTTAGAGATTGATTTCTCTTATGACTTTATCGAGCCCCTCACATATCCCATTGACACTCGATTTATTTCACTATTTCAATAGAGAGTGGCTTCGTCTTGCCGAGCTTCTACATGGTGCTATCCCCGAAGAGTCGAAAACTCCTTCACAAGTTGTCCCTCAAGCTCCGTTAGCTCCACCGGATATGGATGCTCTTATGGCTTATCTCAATGAGCAATTCACTACATTAAACACCTCTATGACCTCATTGAAGACAACCATGAATGAAGGGTTTTTGGCCATTGACACTCGATTTATTTCCTTAGAGGAATGAGTTCAAGCAATTGAGAGCCAACAAGGATCAATGGATATCTCTCTCACGGCTTTCCATGGGGAATGGAGACAATCTCAAGCTACTCAAACCCATGATGAAGATGAAGATGACGATGATGAGGACAATGAGGATACTCCTTAGACATTCATTGCATATCATACATGTCATATTAGGATTTCTATTTTATGCACCTATGTTTTTTAATATTTGAACCTATGCTTCTGGTTTTAGGAATTTAAGTTTGGATTTTTTTTCTTATGTTGCTTGATTATTGCTTTATGCTTCAATGAATATTATGTTGTTTTTGCTTTACTCTTGCTTATCTATTGATCTATCATTGATTTTGATCTAACAAAAAGGGGAAAAGTAAAAGAGCTTAAATTTTCAAAAACATTTTTAAAAAACTATCTTAAAGTAAGAGGGAGTTTTTCAAAAAGACTTAAAAATTTAACTTGGTTTTGTTATATCAAAAAGGGGAGATTGTAAAACCAAAGTTTGATTTTGATATAATAAATTGTTTAAGGACCTATTTGTAAAAGAAAATAAATTTTTAAGTATCTCAAAGACTCATAATTGACAAGGATTTTTCAAGTACAAAATTATTCAAAGTCAAAAACTTAAACCCCATAAAATTTTCTAAGTATTTTTAAAGCCAAATTCAACTTTTACGCCCAGGCGTATCGATACGCCTTCGAGCGTTTCGATACGGGCTTAACTTAAAAGGCCACTGTAAGAATCTATTTCAATACAGGCAAGCCTGTTTCGATACGGTTTCTTCCGTATCGATACGGCCTTCATATGAGCTAAGGTTTTTACTCAGGCGTTCCGATACGGTGCCATTCGTTTCGATACAACTTTCATACTAGGTTTAAGATTTAAGAACAGCGTACCGATACGGCTACTAGTGTATTGATATGGTAGTTGAGATTTTTCTAATATTTTCATTTATTATTCAAACGTTGCCTTGTCAGTTATTGGGAATACGCTATTTTGAAAATCAGTTAACCCGTATTGATACGCCTATGTGGTATACCGAAACAGGGTTTGGTAGTAGCCCAAGTGAGCAAAATTGTATCGATACGGCCTTGCCCGTTTCGATACACCCATTGTTTTACATTGAGATCGTACCGATACGCCTTCTCGCGTATTGCTACGCCCCTGTATTTTTTACACAACGGCTCTTTCTATTTTGAGACAAGTATCGATACGGCTGTTCGTGTACTGATACGGTGGGTTGCAGAAGTGCATTAATGGTGGGAAAAAGAGAGCTCAACGGCTCTATTGATGATGCCAACTACCCAAACAGATACAAATCAATTAAGATGTATAAAAGCAAACCTAAAAAGCTACAAAAACAATAATTGAACAAGTTAAGCACACTCAAGCATAAATTCAATCCTTTTGAGCCTTATAAAGTCAAATTCTTGTAACCCTCTTGAGAGATTTTATTGTATTCATTTTTATTCAAGTTTGGGTTTGTGTAAAGTTGTAATTGGGTAAACTTATATACCTTTGAGATGCATTTTTCTGTTTACCATAATTTCTCTTTGTAAGAGTGTCTTTGATCAAGCTTTGGGTAGAAAGCTTTGGTCGTTTGTAACGGTTTCCTCCTAAGTCAAGAAAATGGGGCGAATTCATTGAGTGGATTGTTGAAATCCTCAGTAGGGTGCTAAGGTAGTGGATGTATAGCTTGTTCTAAGCTTGGACCACTCTAAAATTGCTTGTGTCTAATTTTTACATTTCCATCTTGCACCCTTCAACTTTTAATTAGCCAATTCACCTCATCTTGGCTAATTGTCATTGTTTGATCAACTCAAAAAACCCAAAACCCAAAACATTAAACATTAAAGCCTAAACTATAAAACTCTAAACTCAAATATTAGCTTTAGACTTTAGGGTTTAGTGTTTTTGGTTTCTAATTTAGGGTTTCAATTTCGAGTTTATGGTTTATAGTTTTGGGTTTTGAGTTTTGGATTTAGGGTTTAGTGATTGGTATTTGATCCAATTATTTTAAAAAAAAGATTAAAAAATATATATGTGGAAAGTTAATTTTTTATTTTAAATAATTTATAATTATATATTTAAATAATTTATAATTATATATTTAGTCCTTAAAATTTTTAATCTTTATTAATTAATATAATAGTACTCAAAATACTCATTGTTAATAGTACTCAATGGTCCTCGTCAATCGTCTTAAAATTTTTCAATAAATAATTCTAAAAATACATGTTGATTTATTTCACTCCACTAATGATAGATGACGGATGAAAATAGAAATCATACGAGACATTCAAAAAAGACAAAAAAGAAAAGATAATCATGTGTGTTTTAATGCAATTATTATTACAACTAGGCAAAAATGATTCGGTTTGTGTTCCGCGTAAGTGGGAGGTTCAATAATCGAGGCACGTGTTTCAATCATGGGAAATATTATATTTACTCATTGGATCATTTATACAGTTGAAATGACCATGATATATCAATTAATGAATGTAATATAATATATTTTTTAATAAATAATAAATGGATATTTTTAAATAAATATCCTTTTTATTATTTAATTAGAAAAATGACCTCATCTAAGATTATTTAAAAAAATGACCACTTGTTAGTCTATATAAGGTAAATCCACATCTCACAAAAAGTGATTTTCAAACTTGCGTCCTATAGCAAGCGAGTTTTATGTTAAAAAATTGGGTAAAATATTTTTTTTCTTTTTACGAAACTCACGTAGTAAAAAGCGAGTTTCGAACTCGCGTCCTGTAAAAAGCGAGTTCGTCTTATGTGGACGATTTAGGGGAATTTTCCAAATAATCTTATATGGGGTTATTCTTCTAATTAAATAATAAAAAGGGATATTATTTTAAAATTGCCCAATAAATGTGATACAATCAATACAACTTTTATCAATACATAATTTTCAAGAGTATAAATACAATTAATACATCTCGACCCAATAAAGAATTTTCAAAACTATACATGTATTATAATCAATATTTTATTTTTTAAATATAATAAGAAGATAAACTAAGCTACTATCGTACTATCATGATGTAATTCCTCCAAAATCTAAGCAGATTACTATTTTTTTAATCAAATTAAAAAATAAAATATCATATATGAACCATGAAAACTCATGAGTTTAATCTTTATCTCACATCAATTTCTACGAAAACGCAACCTCTTAAACTTATTGATTTTATTCATATACTATCGGCTACGAATGAAAAAAGTAAACTTTAATTATTTTCTTAAAAAAATTATCTCTATTACCCTTTCATGTTTCTCAAATTCTTGTGCTACTATAAGAGAACCATTTCTCGAATTAAGTATTTAAATCTAAATATTAAGAGGAAAAATGTCTTAATTAACTAATATTTAAACTAAGGCTTAAGGGTTACTTTTTTCCCTATTGTAACGACCCAAATTTCGAAACTCGTGGGTCAGAACAACCTGAACTGTGGGCTTCGCGTTGTGGGCCAAAAGTTTGGGCCTTGGAGAGCTCAAGAGAGTGCTTTAGTGGACTCCATGTTTTCTTGTTGGGCTTGGGTTGTAGCTAGTAGGAAAATGGAAGAGTAAATATGGGTATAAAGGGATTTTATAATTTTTCTAAATGGGGTTGGTTTTGTCTTGCAAAACCTATGTGAGAGATGGAGGAAAGCAAGACATGCTTTCATCACCCTCATAACTCCCCTCATCTCTCTCTCTTTTCTCTTTCACCTTGGATTCAAAGGTAAATATATATACTTTGTGTTTTTGAGTTTGAATCCTGAAATCCTAGTCAAGGGAAGTGTAATCTACGTTCAAGAGTTTATATTTTAAGGTAAGAATCTTTAAGTTTGGTGAAGGATGAAAATGATGGATTCTTGGGAGGTTTAAGGCTTTTGGAAGATTTCTCTTGATTTTAAGGTTATATCTTGTAGCAAATCCCTTCATGAGCTTTAATCCAGGTTTTGTTTCGGATTTCATGTTTGTGTGGCAAGTGGAAGAGGTTGGAGGACCTTTAAGAGCTTAAGTCTTGAAGAAAGTATGAGAAAGCTTGAGTTGAAGCTTGGATTCAAGATTTTTGCTTAAGGTTAGTATACTAATAACTCTTATGCATTCATAGGCATCATAAATTCGATTGCTTTGTTGCTTAATTTGATGTTGTGGTTGAGTTTGGGGTGTTATAGGTTAGAGACCCTTTTAAATGGTAAGATCCGGATTTGGTGTTAATAATTTGTAAAAATGGTAGAAAACCACCTAAAACACCTTCCCATAATTTGTAGGTTCGAATTGAGGTCTTGCTTTTGGGTTTTTGAGGTATGAAGGGTAATTACGAACTTCAGAAAATAAATTCTGGGTTCGAGTACCAATACAGGTTGAACACGTATCGGTACCAAATGGTAAAACAACTGATATTAAGCAAAATTGTAAAGGCTTATCGGTACGCCTAAGGGGGGTATCGGTACCCCCTGTTCTATCAAATTTCAGTAGCCAAAATGGGTATCGGTACATAGCCTTATGCATCGATATGAGGTTTTGGTTAAACCCCTCTAGTGAGCAAATCGAGCATAGATACGCGTAAGTGGGTATCAATACCCACTAGAGCGTATCGGCACTCCTAAGTGAGTGTCGGTACTCACTTGGCAATCTGCCCAAAAAATAAGATTTGAGTTTGAGGGACCTATAATTCGAGGACTAAGGCCCGATGGACTTCTAAAGTGGTAAAATAAATAGTAAAATTGAGAAACTGATATTTAAACCTCATAAACGAGCTTAATGGGTACAACTTAACTCAAACCTTGGATGACTTATTGTGTTGCTTTAATAAGAATCCTTGGTGGATCGAATTGTGATTGTATGCAGCGTAAGGGCATTATTATTGTTTAGCCACCTTGTTTGATGGGATTCCGAATACCCATGAGAAAAGAGAGTGTTGCAACACCATGGTTCAAGACTCCCGAATGTATAAACCTGATGCTTAGTGGGATCGAGACTCATTCAAAGATACTTGATGAGTTATTCCGAGCATGGGTGTATGATTCCGACGCTTAGTGGTACTAGGCTTCACCCCAGAGAGTGTATGATCCTGACGCTTAATGGAACCATGCCTCACTCAGAGTGTATGATCCCGATGCTTAGTGAGATCAGGCCTCACTCCTATATTGTGGTAAAATGCTTATATGCTATGAGAAGCGTATATGTTCTTGTTATGCTATATGATTTGGCAGCTATAGGTAGTGTCATACCTATATGTTGTTATATTGACATATTATGAGTATGGTTGGGCCTGGTGTGCCACGTATGATGATTGCTATGACAAGAGTGTGTGTTTAGGCGGCTAGAGGTAGCATCATACGTTATTGTATTGCCCTGATATCATTTTAGCTGCATGCTCTTATTTATGATTTGCATGAAGCATGGTTGAGTGGAAGTATATCCACTAAGCTTGTTAGCTCAGCGTTTGGAATCGTTGTTTTTGTTCGCATGTTAGTAGATGTGGCACGTTACTTGGAAGAGAACCTTTAGTGAAGGGTTATAGCGCCTCGTCTCACCAGAGTACAATACTTAGGTCTTTGGGCTATGTATTCATAAGACCCTATCATATATTTTGCAACTTGTATTTGGATTTAAAATAATTGAGTCGAATGTTTTTACAATGTAATTTAAAAGGAGCTCCATTGTAAATGTTTTTAAATATTTATCTATGTTTATTTGGATTGGAAATCAAATGGTTTTGGAAATTGATTGTGGATTGGGCTAAACTAGGTCAAATTTTATGGTTGTGAGTTGAGCTTAAGGGTGTTACACCTTTAGTAGCCCCAATTTATCATTTTCGCCCTTATGGTATTTTTGCATCAATTTAGCCTTTAAAGTAGCTGAATTGCATCATCGTTTGCCCTTTGACTTACGAAAGTCAACATTATTTTGTCAGTCAAAGGGAAAATAATGATGCAAATCTACTACTTCAAGGGTTAAGTTGATGCGAAAATACCATAGGGACGAAATCGATAAATTAAGACTACTATAGAGGAAAAAGTAAGCCTTAAGCCTTAAACTAAAAATGACCAAAAATGTCTTTGTACTAAAAAGTTTTGGAGGGGCTCATGAGTGGCTACATCCTTAGTAACAATGGTACCAAGACACAATCGACAAGTATTGTCCTTTTTAATTAGTGTAAGACATTTGAGAATCCAAAAAAAATTCAATATCGATATAATCGATATCGTGTCAATATCAATCTAAAAACATTTGAGAATCTAAAAGAATACCTAATCTAGTATAACACAACTTTTTGTATGATGTATATGTTAATAATTTAACTGTTGTATTTTAAAATATGATTTTATCTTTTATGCACATGATGTTTGAATCAAATTAATTATCGATTCATAATATTATTTCTACTAACATATACTTATAGTTACTTTTTTACACCCAATAAATAGTTAAAAAATTTACGTGTAATACGTGAATAAATATAAATTATAAAATATTTAAGGGTTGGTATTAAAAAATGTTATTTAAGGTCAAAATGATGAGTTTGAAAATTCAAATTATCATTTAAAATTTTAAAAGGATGCGGGAATTGCAATTATTGCTTAAAATTTAGATGAAAAATTTAATGTTAATTTTAAAAGGGTTATTATCTTATTGATTTTAATATTAAATTTAATAAGTTTGACTATCTAAAATGCCTTATTAACTGGATCATCTACCTAGTGGGTATACAAAGTTTTATCCTTCAATCATGGACTTTGTATAATGCTATCCTTTAATTTGTAGGGTTAAAAAAGAAAATAATTTGAAACTTATTAGCTGAAAAAACAGTTCACCTAAAAAAATAAAATTCGTTAAAGATCTATTTAAATATTAGTTATTTATTTAAATATTAATTAATGGAACATGGTGATAAATTAAAACCAAGGCATTGGAGAGTTACAAAGTGGAAATTAAAAAGTATAACAATTTTGATAAAAAAAAAAATTTGAACATCCGTTCGGTGGAAAGTTTGTTTATGTACGTTTATTAATTCAACGAGTGAACATGAACAAGATTTTCTGTTCATTTAATTAAATGAACGAACACGAACAAATGGCTCGGTCATTTATTTACATTCGTGAACGTCTGGTAATACGTTCATTTATATCCGTTTAAATTTATTCACACATATCTATTTATATTTATTATTTTTATAACTAAAGTATTATATCTAAAAAATCAAATTTATTCACATATATCCTTTTATGTCCGTTTATCATTTTAACGAACGAACATGAACAAACTTGAACAAGCTATATTCCTTAACAAACAAACACGAACAATAAATTATGTTCATTTAGTTGTTCGTGTTCCTTCATTTGTTCAGTTAAAATTAAACAAACGAACATGAACATACTCTCATTCGTGTTCGTTCATTTCATTTACAACCCTAATTCTATGTACATATTTATATTACTCAGGCTCATTTTCATCCATAAATAAAAGAATATTAATTGTTTAAACATATTTAATCTTATATCTTCATGTATATTGCATCGATGACAATGTCAATTGAGTTATATAATATTTACGGGGAGAAGGAATCAGGAAGGGGACGAATAAATAGTTTTTGTTTGGTCACTGTCGCGTGGTCAACGACTGTATAGGGATGATTGATTCCATGGGAATTGGGTCTTAATTATTTGATCAATGCCCGTACAACCACAACTCACTTAAATCTTTTTGAATTCGATTTGGAATAAATTTTAATAATATTTGAGTGAAAAATGTGTGCGTTGATGATTTCAAATTGAATATTGCTCAATAATGATGATTTTGCTTCTTTTTTTTGACATAATGATTTCGCTTTTGAAGTTTAAGAAAATCAAAATGAAGACACGAGAGCTTTCATGTTCGACACATGGGGCAGGTAAACAAAGAGGGAATTACATATTCTAAAATCTCAGCCTTCCAAGTTTTGGGTAAATTGACACCTTTTTTAGAACTTTTAAAAGATGATACGATAATCTCAGAGAATAAAGTGCACATGAAACTGGGATTATATCAATTTCTGCACAAGAATTTTAGACAAAATGGAGGGTGACTTATGATTTCGTCTTAAAAATCAACCAATACCCAAAAGGTCATGAGTTTTAACTTTTTAATTCTAAACCCTAATTCTCTGTCCCTAATCATAACTCTATTTATACCCCACACTAAAAAACATTAAAAAATTAAATTCTAAACCTTAACTTTCACATCCTAAACCATAAATCCTACTCCTAAAACTAAAACTTAACCACAACCCTTAACCTTAAAGTCTAAACCTATTTTTTTAAAGAAAGGGCACCAAAAGAAGTATAATTTGGGGCAGACATTTCCATCCTCATTGTCATGCTATATATTGGGCGGGGAAACCCCAATGCAAATATGCTTCAGCTGATGAGCGACTACGTCTCTTTGCTTTTACATAGTTGGCGCTGATATTCTGCATCTTTTTTCAGGCTTTATAACTTAGACAAATACTTGGAATACGGGATCGAATGGAAGTTGATAAGATGTAAAAACTGAAAACAAAAGTGTTTACTGGAATGTTTCCAGATTACGGCTAAAAGACAAATAGGCAAAGGGACCTAATGAGGTCATTAAAATAGATGGAAAGGATCCGAATGTTAATGTTTGTTGAATGTAGTCAGTTTGACCTGTGAATTATTACCAGGCTTCACTTATGTTTCAAGGTTTCAAAATTCAGTAGTTATTCCCTATTAACAACATTTATACAGGCGATTTTCTTGGTGACATCCTCATGCACATCAAATACAAGACCCAGAATGAAGCTCTGACGCTTATGACAAGGAATTCTAGACAGGTACGGCCAATACTACAGTACAGATTGGGCAGACATTTTGTGTTAAAAAAATGGGTACGTATAAATGAAATGACACCACAAATCTATGATCGCAATTCAAATCAGGATGGAGCACAAAGACCTCGTTTATATCTGTAGATCATCCAAAGACAGTTCATGTGCTGTCAGCAGCTTCATTTTCTGCATATCATGACAAATACAGATTTAGTGGACCAGAGATTATCTGTCAAGTAGAAATGAGAAAATTTTGGTGTTGGAATTTCAATACCGTGATAAACTGTGGAGGATCATCAATACTTGTTGAGCCTAAAATAACTTCTCTATTCAACTTTCCCGTAAGCTTGTGGCAGACTCTTAGCTGTACATGAGGCACATTTTAGGAGATAAACAAAAGTATCCGAAATGCCCCATCGTTTTAACAATATAACCTCACAGTCTTGATGAAGAACATATTTTTTCCATACCTCCGATCTTGTAGCTCCACCTACTATAAACACAAAAATGCGTTTGCCAAACTTCTTGAAATCACTCGATGCGTGTCTTAGAATTGAATCACTGAGATAAGGTAGGAAAGCAAATATTAAAATGCAAATCACATAGAAATAGGAACAGCATTAAGGATAAGAAAGCAGACGGCATGCTTGCAAGTCCTGCGGTGGCTTTGATGGCTTAAGACAGTCATTGCTTGACGCAGCAGTGGAAAAAAATGATGACTATATAAAGGTAAATGACATGATCAGGACCTTGAATACCCATCATCTGAGCCGCGAGGCCGAGCCCATGTCGGTGTCCTCCTCGATCTCATGGAATGAGCAACTGGAGCTTCATGTATGGGTGAAGCTTGAGATGTGCCATGGAAAGATGGACTAGGATCATTCATGCAAGGATAATCATCCTTTGATAGTTCTCCTTTGCCAAGTTTTTCAACAAGCTCCTGAAAAAAGGAAAACACGTTCATGAGTTAGCAGCGATTCTGCCACGAACTCTTCAAATGTCAGATGCAAAATTGCAAGATATCTCTTTGCTTTTGTTTTGGATGAGTTCTAGAAAGATGTGGCCTGTAGGAATCAATCATATAACAAACACAATTGTAAACCTATTCTCTCATTGCAAGATTTAGACAGTAAAACATTGGAGAAGCATGCTGCGGAAATATGTGCTTCTTTCTGACCTCTATTATGGGGTAAAAGCGTGATAATTGCCATGTTTCTTGCTCACGGCTGCGGTCTTTCCTAGTTGTATGCTCCTTCTGGCAATTCACAAGCAAAGGAGTACGAAAGAAGAAAACATATTTATTGGTAAATAGCAATAGCAGATCAACCACCATAAGCAGAGATTGAACTAGTAGGAATTACCTTATTAATATCAAATTTCAAAGAGAAAGCACCTGCAGAACTTTTTTTGGCATCTGAGGGTGGCGCAAGCAATCTCATATTATTTACAGCAGTCAAGTCCTCAGGTGGTAATTTTGCTAACTGACAAAAGATTAAAAGCATTTGGTTGGAGAAATATAATTAGCAATCTGTAGACTGACCGACCTCAAATCCCTCCTATGTTTGGTAGGGGAAGGGAAAAAGGTGAGGAAAGAGGGGGGGGGGAGGAGAGTTATTTTTCCTTCATCGTGTTTGGTAAGAATGATGGAAAATAGAGGAAAGAAGGATGCCAGGAGTAAAGTTACAGATAAAATTGTTACTAGTGTCTTCTTTCACATTTGGAAGGGTTGAGTTTGAAGGGAGGGAAAAGGTGCAAATCCACTCACTACTTCCGCTCTACGTATTTCCTTTATAAGAAAACAAAGAAAATGAGGGGAAAGGGAGTAGCTTTAGCTTTTCCTTTCCCCTTTCATTCCTTCTTTCCTTCCAAACACTGTAAGAAAAGGCCAAAGGGTGTTACTGAGGGAGTAAGGAGGGAAGGAAGGGTATGAAACAGAAAGAATGAATAGAGAAAATAAAAGAAACCTTCATCAAATTAAGACCCTTTTCGCCCTCAAACTTCTCAGGGTAAATGGCTGCAAGAATCATCAATAAGCGCAACTTATTTTCACGGGATGCTGCCTGCAAAAGGTGATATTTTTTAAAGTGATATTGACAAAGTAGAATACATCATTTACACTGGTAAAAGCTCTTACCTCATTTGTAGAAAGAAATTTAATTACATCTTTCATTCCGGCATCACCAAAAGCAAGGTCTTGCTCCAGTTGCCCAAGTTCTCGAAGCCCTTGATCCCTGATGATTCGGTCGATTTTTCCAGCAATCTGCAAATATAAAACCAACCTGCATGAAGCCATGGATCTTACAATATATATTTGATTTTAAGGTATATTTTCTTTCAGTTGCACTTGCATCATACATCTCAAAATTGGTTAGGAAACAAATGAAGCTTGAAGCTTTAAACATTCATCCAAATATCTGAATTGTTTGTTTCACTTACAAAAGGCCTTACAGAAAATTGGATATTGACTAAGGAAATAGAGGGTAAAAGAAAATGAGATGTTAAAGAGCTAAACTAATTACATGAAAGTAGTATCTAGAAATTCAAATTAAAGAGTGACAAAGAATCTAATTGCTCAAAGAGCTTAAAAAAGGTAGGAAAGAAAGGCTGGCAACACAGATATAATGATATATAGCTTCTCTTTGCAAACCAGTGCAGAAATCAGGGGGAAATAATTCCATGCTTTTGGAAAGACAAGAAACTAACCTCAACATGAAGAGAGAGCTTGTCAATTTGTTCACTGTATTGGGGCAAAGCTTGAACCATTTTTTGTAAATCCCTTGTTGAAAGTTCACCGCCTTCTCTATAATGATGTTTGAATTTCAGGATGAGATAAGTGTCATGACACACAGCTCAAATTTCCAAAAAAAAATTCAGCAAGTACAAAATGTTATAGCTGCATCATGTAGATATTTAACTCAATTTTCTAGCCGTTTCATTTATAAATATTAGTAATTCTGACATCTTGCAAATAACCATGACCAGGTAGATAAATCATTGATCTAACAACTTTGTGCTTCCATAATCAACTAACAAATCATAGAACCAAATAATAAAGATTCAAAATCAATTGAAACAACTTTTATGAAGGATAACATGATGAAAACTATTCAAAAGGTGCAAGGTGAGACAACAGTATCCAGAGGACTTTAATCCCTAGAATAAAACAAAGTAAAAACAACATTTACACAAACCTTGAACCATGTTGAAGCTGTGCAGCTTTATTTTTTGATACAAAATTGGTCATCTTCTCATGCAACCTTTCACTAGCCTAAGAATAAACCAAGGGTCAATCAGCATTTAACACTGGACAGTGGATATGGTTCATACACAGTACATTCAATTTTGTACAAGTTTTTCCTTACACGCGGCAATCAAGATCCCATATGCATTGGCAATTTGATATTTTTTTTTCTTTTGAAAAACAAATTTGGCATATCTTTAAACTGTGCAATATGGGTACGAGGGGGAATTGAAAAATCAAATAAATATAGGTTGTGTAAAGTACGAAAGCAGCATACATCTGCTATATGTGCATGGCAAATGTCAAGCCATATTGGATCATGCTCCTCCAAAAGAACCTCTTTTTTTTCAGGAGGGCTTCCTGTTTTGCTTGGAACCTGAACAGTAGACATGCTTGATATACAGAAACCTAAAGAAAATTCCCAGAGAACTTAAGAACACACACAGTGAATCTGATGGAACATACCTCATGCACATATTTATTCCCCTCCATATTCAATAAATCATGGCACATGGCATCATAAGTCCATTCATGTATGACAGGAGCAATCTAGATATGAAAATAACCATTTGTTAGAAGCAAATTGAAAAGGCATAAATGCAGATCTCATTACCTTGCAACCAATATTAATATGAAAACCTGATCTATAGATCTATCAAGGATGAGCAACTCGCATGTTTCCTTCTGAGGGAAGTTGGGAATTGATTTGTATTTCACAAGACAATTCCAGATTCCAGCTGCAAGCTTGGTGGGAATTAGATCACGAAAAGTAGTCATGGTCATTGGATCGAGAGACTTAGCAGCTCGGTAGCGAACAAAAGGAAACTCCTGATAAATAAACATGTCTCAGAAAAATGCTCCAAACATTTTAGATTCATGATCAAAAAAGAGGCCGCATATACCCTTAATGAAGCAAAAACTGTAGCAATGCTGGTAGCCATCACATTCAAACAAGCATCACCCTTGCGAGTATTTTCCTCATCACCAAAAAGGATCTCTAGAGCCTTCCCATTATCAGTTATGAAGCCCTTCAGTGAAGAAAACAAATGTTAGCTTCATAACCTGACAAATTTAACATCAATTAAGAAAAAACAACAGCTAGAAGATGTTTGTTCGTATAAGCCTAACTAGGTTATAAATATAACATCTATCAAAAGAAGAGGAACCATATCCTTCCCAAGATATAGCACGTCAGTGGTTAATAAAAATATTTGACTAAAGTCTTTCCAGCTTAAAAATAAGGCTTTATAAGATTCATTTTTCACCAAAATTTGCATCTCAAAATGTAACATTGATGTTTTCTGTGAGTTCCAAGCAAATCTAAATTAAATGATCCTCAAAATGATATGAAGGCATCAGTTAGTCCATTATATATGCTTTTTATATTCGAAAAAAAGGCTAACAACCACTATTTTAATTGAATTTATGCAACTTTAATTCTGACTATCTGTAGCTTTTGTATGGTATTCAACTTAGTGACCAAAGCAAATACCTGGCTGTCTATTGCAAAGTACTCCAAGTTCATCTGCGTATGCCAGCAGAAAAAGGAATGAACACCAACTGACAACTCAATGATCAATTGAAGGAAAAAGATGACAAAACGATGGGACTATTTGCACAATCATTGCTTCATGCAATGACCAATCTGAAGAACAAAAACCTAACCTCACTCAATGCGCCTATGCGAGGCAAGACACTTGAATCCTTCTTGATATGTGCAACCAGTTCTCTTGGAATAGGTGAACTGAAGTAAACAAATGCCCTTTTTCCAAATACCAAATAAAAGAAAAATACATATATATCAAAAACTGTAATATACTCAGAATCCAGGATATAACCACACATTTAAGGACAAATACTGAGTAAAAGTCTTGCACATACTTCTTATATAAGGGTGTCTTTCCAGACATGTCTGACAAGAACATAACAACACTGCAAAAGTGAACAAGTACAGAAATATGGGTGAGGGGAAAAAATACTTCAAGAGAAGTAGCATAATGTTACGTTCCATATAAGTCTCACATAAATGGTTCTTTTAAAATTGTTCAACAGAACCACATCTTGTGCAAAAAATACATTATTGCAAGCATCACTAAAAGGGAAATTTTTTAAATTAGAAAATACAGACAGATTTGTTTCTGATATCAGAAATATGACATGAGGTCATCTAAGATATAGGTAGTCAAAACTATGAAAGTCAACATAACATGGGAAAATGCCGGATATGGTGTTTGTTGTGCTGCTGTAAATATAAATGGTACGCATGAGAGTATATCAGTTCATTGCGTCAAATTATTATTATTTTAAGAAAGATATTAGTTTATTATTATTAGGATCGGTTTATTATTATTTTATTATGAGAATTACAAGGAGCAAGTTTATTATTATTAGGAGATTCTATTTATTAGTATGTCATGTTCTTAGAAGCCTTTCCCTAGCAGGATTGCTTGCTTAGTAAGTCCTTTATTCAAACAAGGTATGTAGCTTCTATTTAAAGAGGCTGATTTGCATCAATAAAATTTAACCTAGTATTTTATCAAAAACCCCATAGAGCTTGGTCTCTCTTCTAACGAGTCCTAAAGGTTCCAGTCTCCCTTCAAAGAGCTAAGCTATCACCATAGGTCACCCCAAGAATAAAGGGAAGGTCACTAGCGTTCCTTTAATTGCTCAGTAAAGTTAAACAAGAGTAACAATAAGGAGGAAAATGGACCAAAACGTGATCAGCTACAGAAAACCCCAGCCCAAAAGGGGGGGAGAGGGGGGGGGGGGGCACCCTACCCCAGATAAAGGCTTAACCATTGAAACTCAGTCAAGGGAAGATACATTACTTCTCTTTGGTAGGTTGAATGAAGTATATAGCATCCATCGTCGGCAATGGTTGCCTACGCCTGAATATGTCTTCTACCACTGCACAACAAGTGCAGAATCATTAAACTAGCAAGACAAAATTGATCCTTCAAAATTTAAGATTCCAAGCTTATAATGATCTAATTCTACACCCCGTTAGACCAGTCGTTATGCAACCATACAGAGGACCAAAAAAAGCATAGCTTACATGAAACTCCTTCCGATGTGATGTCAGCCATCTTGCAAGAGTAAGACATTATCTTAACCGTAACTTTGTCCATGACTAGCACCTGCTTAGAATGGATTTGAAATCAAGAGAAATAACAATTGCAATTCTAGTAACTAGTAAACAATAGGAGCAAAGCAGAGCCAAGCCAATAAATGGCCAAAAAGAATCACAAGATTAGCATACCTTCCAGGTAGATTTTGAATCCTTTACTTTTGCAGAACGAAGCATTTCATATAATAATCCTTTATGCACATCAAATATATAAAAACATGAAATCAGTTAAAACACCAAAAATTAATCAGCAACAAGATCACCCTAAAGGATGCATTGAAGTAGAAATAAAATACAAAACACATTTTAAATAATATAATAACCTTGAAAGCAAAGGAACAGCAAACACTAGACGAAGCCTAGGAAGAAAACTTAGGTTCCTCAATAAAAGCACTTGCCTAGGGGCAGTGTCATTTCCAAGTTCAGGCATCTCCCCTTGACTCTATTGGTGAAAACATCCCTAAACTTCTACAATGTGCAAAAATTGAAACTGCTTTTAACTTCTCATTGCTATTATACATCTTTCCATAGCGGTATGCTCTTACACAAAATAATCAACCACAGGTCACGCAAAAAGTCTCTCTTCTATTCATCAGAAATATCATTCTTAAAATAGTTCCCATCAACAAAAAAAAAATGAAAACGCTTATACTGCCAGCATATAGCACAGTCACAGCACTAATGTTTGGGTTTTAGTTAGCATTGTTCGATGTTGAAGTCATTCTCAATCGGCATTTTATATCGGTGTTTTATTCATCAACATACGGAAATGGAAAAGAAAAAAAAAAGGCACAGCTCCGCAGAGGCAAAAAACGATATCATTTTTCTTTTTCCAATTTGTTCCTTAATTTTTTATATAAAATTTTTGTCAATCAAGAGGGCTTCCTAAGAAGCAAAAATTTTCAGTCAAATCTGAAAATAATGTTAGTCGTGGAATTAGTCCTTGAGAATCAACTTAACAGGGCGAACTAATTCCGAAAAACATTCAGTTGAAATTTTATGACTAAGTCAAACTAGTACTAACGACTGTCAACCAGATAGATTTATCAAAATGATTACAGAATATTGATGTTTGAGCTTTAAACTGGATTTATAAAGAAACTTCAAACAAAGAGATATAGGAAGAACTTACTTTCACGGCTGATTTGCCTGAAATTCTTGTAGTCGCCAGCGCTGGAGGAACAGTCGTAATCTGAATACGACATCGTTTCTGAAATCTCCGGTAAGCCGGTCCAGTAAAGCGGAGAACCGGAGAGAAAGAGATCGTAGAGTAATCAAAGGAGAAAAAGGAGACGCGAAAGAAACGAAGCCTTTATGTATCCCTTTTGACAATTAGAAGTTAATTACTTAAACAGATTAAAAAGGAAAAAGGCAAGTTGTTATGTCAATTTATTTAACGAAACGGACCTTGGTCGACGTGGATAGGGAATTACTTTTATAACCTCGAGCGCTTCTTTTTATTGACGAAACAACGATGGTTGTAATTTGTACTTGTATTTCCTCCCGTTGGGAAGTTTCTCCATAGGTTTTACAATATCCACGTTTCGAAGAAGATCATTATGTAAAATATATATATATATTATTTAATAATATTAGACTTTTAATATTACTTTTTTTTAATTTTTTTTCAGGCTTAAAAGATCCATTCTTGATTTCTTTTTTTCAAAACACCTCTTGAATTTGATAATTTGGTTAAATTGGTCATTAAATTTTGTAAGGTCAAATTTTAGGGGTTGATTTATTTCAAAATTTTCAAGGACTAATTGATCCAATTTGTCAAGTTCGAGAGTCATCTTGTGTTATAAGCTTTTTTCGGGACAAAAAAATTACTTTACAAAATTTCGAATATTTCTTAAAGTGATTGAATTATTTGTGTAAATTTTAACAATATTATTTTCTTCAAATATCAAGAAGAGTAGATACTAATAAAATTTGATTAGTAAATAAAGAGGAAAATATAAAAATGTGACAGATTGAATATAATTAATTGGTTAAATTGAATTTTGATGTACAAATTGCAAAAGACGACTAATTTTGTTTTTATTAAAAATATTTTTAATTTGTCTTTTTATATATGAAACACTATTATCTTGTTTAATTTTTTTTAGAATGTGAGTTTTACATTTTTAAAATATTTTTTTTATTTTTAAGTATTAAACACTAGAAATAGTCTATTAATTTTTTATTAAATAGAGAACTATTACATTTTCATACTGAGATTCAAACTCATACAAAATAAAGTAATATAAGTATTATTAGCCACTAAATCAATTAGTGAATCTCAATAGTCTATTATTTTATATTCATCTTAAATTATACTTCATAAAAATTTAAACAATTATTATACCATTACAATGAAACTAAATAAATTTAAATTTCAATAATTATTGAATTTTATTTCATAAAGAAACATTTTAATTATTTATTAACAATAAAGACATCAGACATGTGAATAAAACCAGTGGTGGATCCATAAATATTTTTGAGGGTAGATATAAGTCAAAATATTTTTTAGGGTGGGTACAAGGCATAAATTCTCAAAATTTCAGGGTTGGCACAAGTCATAAAAAATTTAAAAATCTTAGGGTGGGCATAAGTCAAATTATTATTTCTTAATAATATGAGTATTATTAGCCACTAAGTCAATCGGTACGTTTTTACGATTAAAATTTCAATAGTCAAAAGTCGTATCGAAACGCTAAGAAATGTTGAGCGTTTTTTGTTATTTGAGTATGTAAACACTTAGGAAATTTTGGAGTTTTAAGTTTTTAACTTAGAAACAATTTTAGGTTCAAATCCTTGTCATTTTGTGAGACTTTTGAATACTTAAAAATTTATTCAATTTTATAAATTAGTCTTTAAATTCTTTGTTATACCAAAATCAAATATAAATTTTATACAAACGAATGATGTTTATCTTAAAAAATATGTGTTGCATGTAAATTTGTTCCTTTTCATTCACTTTTTTTTGAAAGGACCTTTTCATTCATTCTCGAGATAATTAATGCTATCAATGCAGATAAACCTTAGTGGTACCAAAAACATTACAACCTGCAAAAAGTAAATTTAATTCAAACCTAAATAAAATTTAAAACACTAAGGAGATGGGGTTAAGCCCTTGTTAATTAAACTACTATCCAGGTTGTTGCGGCACCTGCAAATAACCTTGCATTTAACTACACTGCCATAGACATAGAAGCCTGGTGTGATCATGGTCCGAACCATGCTCGGAACCAATTTAATGGCACTTTCTCCATTCACGTCCTCCATGTATAGCGAATCAAACCTTACCCCTCTATCCGCCCTGAAGATCGGTATGCCAGGGTGCACCGAGTTGGCCAAAAGGTGCACCGACCACACACTCTTTGAAGCAACAAAGAAGGCTTGCAACAATGGTTCGGACCAAGCTCTGTTCCATCCCAACATGGCCACAATTTCACTCATTTTCCGGTCACAAAACTTGCTAAACTCCTCACTGAAATAATTGGTCCCCTTGTTCAAGACCTCCTCCCATGTTAGACCTTGTAAACAATGAAACGACCTGCAGTTGGCTTCGCAGCGGTCGGTCGGGTTCAATATTTGGTTCACTGCATTCTTGTGAAACCCAATGGTTTCAAAATCTTCAAAGAAAGCATTGTTCAACGAGGCTTCGAGGTAAAGAAGAAGGCTTTTGGGGTTCTTCGAGTTGCAAACTTTGCTACCCGTGTGCCTTAACTGCATGCTGAGTGATTTACTTAGAAGTCTGATTGAAGACCTAGCTTTAGAGACTGGTATCAAGAATTGTTGGATCACTTTTTCCCTAGCTTCTTTACCCATTCTATATGGGGAGTTTCTGCTGTTGCATTCATCCAGACCAAACTTCAGGTTATGACGGTAAATCTCAAGCTTGTTAAGCTTCTTCTCGAGCTCAGCCATGGTGTTCTTCAACCTTGAAGCTTCCTGCACTGCTTCATCTCTCTTTCTTGTAGCTTGAATAAGCTTGTGTGTGAGTTCAGCAACATCAATCTTCCACTGCTCTTCTCTGGGTGTTGGCACATCAGTTGGCTTGGGGTCCTTTCTCGTTAAAGAATGGAAGATGGACTTGAAGATCCCATTAGGACTTGCCATGGAAAAGGAGTGAGGCCGGCACTTGTTGCAAGAAACATAACCACCATTTTCAGCAGACACCTGACGTTTCCTGCTGTTGGATTTTGCAATTGTTTTAGCATGGAGCGGTGTTGGGAAGTGCTTTGAGGTCACCCTTTTGTCTGTACTTTCTGTCGGGCTAGCATCTTCCTGTCCCTCCCTTTCACATTCATGAATCTGTTTCACGACGAAGCCATAAAAGAAAATTACTCAAAGAACCGAAAAGAACAGAAATGTAAAGGAACTTACAGGAGTTAAAAAGGGGGACTGATGAGGTGGAGGCGGAGATCTGGAGGAAGAATTAGAACAAGGAGATGAAGTAGAAGAAGATGGAGCCATGTTTTGTCTTTTCGTTTTGTCATTTCATGTTTGATTTCTTTTATATCTGGTTTTTACTCGTATAAAATCCACGAGAATACTAGATAAAATCCTTTAGCTTTGATCCAAATCTGCTTGTAATCTCGTTCTCTTACTTTGCAGATTTATCAGAAAGAGTGTTAAAACAGTAGTGGATTTGAAGTTTGAACTCATCTATGGTCCCAAAACATTTATTAGGGTCTTTGGGAAGATGTTGTCACATTTAAGACCCTCATAAATCCCCCCATCTCTCATTCCTAAAACCCTCAACCACCTTTATTATTGAGTATATTCGGTATGTGGTCAAAGTTAACTTTTTGTCAAAGGTCAACGCCGACAAGTACCGGTCAATCGAGTTGACTCGTGACGAAGTTGACTCCACCGAAAGCTGACTCGGGCTTTAGATGGGTTCGAGCCAGGCTAGTTTAACCGTGCTGACCGACCACTTACCCTAATATCGAACCGCCAAACGACGAGATGCCCTTTTTTGGTCAAGGCTCGAAAACGAAGAGATTAATAACCCTAAAATCATATTTATCCCAAACCCGCTTAAATATGATCGCATTAAATGGGTTTTGCTTGCCTCAAAGACTGTGAATTCAACGGTTCTACCTGCGGACGGCAGAAAGGAGGATGGACGGGCGGTGATATCGCTGAAAAACAGGCTAGATGGGAGAGGAAAAGTCGAACCTTTCGAACCGCCCATCTACCTACGACGACCGATCGATGCACAAGTGGGAGAGAGGTTTTGGCCGACGAACGCGCGCCTTATTGGTGGCGAGGTGTACGCCACGGCGCCGGGCGGGGAGATCGAATCTGGTGAGAGAAGGTTTACAATTGCGTTTTCGGGGAGAGGGAAAATATGGTATATTGGGTCTAATGGTATTAATTTTAAAAGTTGAATGACTAAAATAAAAGTACACAACACGTGGTCACCTGAAGAAAAAGTTATTAAAATGGATGAAGTTTTAATTTAATGATTATATAGGCTATAAACTCTTGCTCACCTCCTCGGAAAGAACGGTGTAAGGAAATCTCAATTTTGACTTTTCCGTTCATTCACTTCTGATGTTCCATCGTGGAGACATGGTCACATGGTGGCGCCACCGCAACAAGCGTCGGCCTGGCGGTTGCTAGCGGCCATACAAACGGAAGATATGTATGCATGGTTCCCGATGAACGATCAAGTTGGCATACGTTGAGGCCCTAGAAGAAGCCGGTGTCACGACCGGAAGTTATCGTCGGAGAACCTGGAGGAAGTAATGGATAGTTTAAACGGCAGATTTCATGGTGGTGGATAGCCAGGATGGGCTTTTCAGTGCCTCTGGCGAAACTGAGTGTAACCCAGGGCAGTCTGGTGCAAGAATGGCGATTCCAAAACTGCTTGAGTTTCAAATGGAGAAGTGTTATCGTCGGTGATTCACGACGGCTCGTCTGCTCCGTGTTTCTTCCGGTGGGAAAAGGCTTGATATTGCTCATGTAGCCACCAGCGGAGGAAATTCAAGTTCAGGCAAAGGCCGAAGGCGGTGGATCAAACATGTCGACCGTCAATCGGGGGAAGAATATGTCATTCGAAAATAGAATTATCATATTTCTAGAAGAAGAAAAGTATTAGGAATTGTATGTAAGATCCTTTTTTCGACTTTATTGTTTTGACTATTGACTTGTAGAATTTAAACCCTGAAAATGTTTAAAGTTTCCAATCCAATCATCTAGTTGAATCAAATTGGTGTCTAATTAGCAAATTTATGTTTTAATTGTATGTTAATAGACGCTAATCATATCGACACGATTTATCTAGACAAATATCGAAAATCTCGGGCCTGACATTTTGATGTACCGTTATCGCCTATTTAAGCTCGCTGTCGCTAAACATTTAACCGTTTATTTGTACCTACATTCTGGCTTAACCATGAACGTTTTATATTTATTACTATTAAATTTAATAGTTTTAAAAAAATCAATTAAAATAAAATTCTTTATCTTTATATTTAAAAAAGATCTTCAAAGTTAAACAATTATTATACCATTACAATGAAACTAAATAAAATTTAAATTTCAATAATTATTGAATTTTATTTCATAAAGAAACATTTTAATTATTTATTAATATTTGCACTAAATTCATATATATTTCCTATATGTTTTAACTCATTTAGATCATGTTGAATGTAAGGAAAGAGTTTGATGTCCAAGTAATGATATTTATTCTCTTCTAAGAATGTTGAGCATGTTAAGTGAATATGCTTTTAGGGTTTTAGGTTTTGTGGTTTTTGAAGCTTATAAATTGGCTTCATTACATTCACATTCACATTCACACACACAACATGTATACATAAGTAATTGCACATAGAAATCAAGAGCAATACAAGGCAGTTTTTCGAGGTAAGTTTTTAACTTAGAAACAATTTTAGGTTCAAATCCATGTCATTTTGTGAGACTTTTGAATACTTAGATCTTTATTCAATTTGCAAGGAAGAAAAGTGGCACGGATCCTCACAAACCAAGTCTGGGAAAATTCCTGTCACCCAAGAAAGCTCAAGACTATTTACTGGCTATGAGCAAAAGTGCTCTGACAACTGAAGAAATAAGCACAATAAACAGACTTCCTTTGTCGCTTAGCCTTGAGCCTGATCCCACCTGCTTGTGATTTCTTAACTGACCTTATTTCATTTTTTTTGCTTTTAAGTACATTATTTGATCTGCATATTTATTATGTTTTGTGTTTTGTTCATCTTTATGCATTTTAACCTTGCATTTAAGATATTGCCATAAGTGAGTCTAAAATAATTAATGTTCTTAAAAAAGATACTAAATAATTTACTATAAATACTTTTAGGTTAATTTCTTTGAATAAATGACTTAGTTACCCATAATAAGGTTTCTCTAGATATCTAGGTCTAGCTTTCTAAAATAATGCATATTAATAGATAACTTAAATATTCTACCTCCTTAGTTAAATGAAATCCTTCGGGAAATCTTTTAAAAATGGGTAAGTAAAACTACTGAAATAATTGGTCCCCTTGTTCAAGACCTCCTCCCATGTTAGACCTTGTAACAATGAAACGACCTGCAGTTGGCTTCGCAGCGGTTTGTCGGGTTCAATATTTGGTTCACTGCATTCTTGTGAAACCCAATGGTTTCAAAATCTTCAAAGAAAGCATTGTTCAACGAGGCTTCGAGGTAAAGAAGAAGGCTTTTGGGGTTCTTCGAGTTGCAAACTTTGCTACCCGTGTGCCTTAACTGCATGCTGAGTGATTTACTTAGAAGTCTGATTGAAGACCTAGCTTTAGAGACTGGTATCAGAATTTATTGGATCACTTTTTCCTAGCTTCTTTACCCATTCTATATGGGAGTTTCTGCTGTTGCATTCATCCAGACCAAACTTCAGGTTATGACGGTAAATCTCAAGCTTGTTAAGCTTCTTCTCGAGCTCAGCCATGGTGTTCTTCAACCTTGAAGCTCCTGCACTGCTTCATCTCTCTTTCTTGTAGCTTGAATAAGCTTGTGTGAGTTCAGCAACATCAATCTTCCACTGCTCTTCTCTGGGTGTTGGCATCAGTTGGCTTGGGGTCCTTTCTCGTTAAAGAATGGAAGATGGACTTGAAGATCCCATTAGGACTTGCCATGGAAAAGGAGTGAGGCCGGCACTTGTTGCAAGAAACATAACCACCATTTTCAGCAGACACCTGACGTTTCCTGCTGTTGGATTTTGCAATTGTTTTAGCATGGAGCGGTGTTGGGAAGTGCTTTGAGGTCACCCTTTGTCTGTACTTTCTGTCGGGCTAGCATCTTCCTGTCCCTCCCTTTCACATTCATGAATCTGTTGTCAAATATTCAAGTATATAATTTGAATATATATATATATCTACATAAACTGATAAATGTCATCTTTATAAACCTGACATATAATGATTACCAAAATAGGCAACATCGAGTAATGTATCCAAAAGATCATAACATATCGTCATATATCTCAAAATAGAGGCACGTGTCACCCTGAAATAACAAAATGGTGGATGGAAACATTACAATCTATATAGAATACAGAATGTGTCGATCCTCCGAGTGTTAGGTACATGGTAGCCTATCCAAAATATCTGAAAAGAGAGAAAGATGGGATATGAGCTAGAAAGCTCAATGTGTTCCAATAGTGCAAGTAAAACATTTATTTCAATAGCACAGTAAAACATTTCCGTAAGATATGTTCATACGCATGCAAGTTTCCATAACTTAACTACCCTCCAACCAAACTCCATGGTACGGTTCCCCATAACGGCATCATATACAAGCATTAACCCGAGCTCAGTGGGCATGGGTACCATCCTAAGAGAACACCTTAGGTCTGGGCATAATTACCCTATTCAAAGCATATGAACCGAATACGGGCGGAATTACCCTAGTTGAAGCATAGAAACCTCATACGGGTAGAATTACCAACCGAATCAGGGCTGAACCTTTCAGGTACTTTATATCATAACCCAAGTACCCCTATTAATCAATTCGGGTAGCATCATAGTATGCAGTAGTAAACAATAAGAACAACACTCGATGAACACAATTCTATACTTATAAACGATAATCATAGAACATGCTTGTCATATCGAGTACTGGGGCATATATCAATCATATAGCGTAATCATGCTTACTTCAGAAAGCATGTTATGTTTGTGTGAAATCAAGTAAATAATTATGTGCACATAATCAGTTTGATAGAACATATAAAACAGGTATAACAATTATAATTCATTCATATAGCACATAAGGAACACACCTCAAAAGTCATGTAGGTCTGAATCTACTGGCACCGGGACTACGCTCCGTTATGGTACTAGAACCTAGATCGACAAGGATTACGGTTACTAACAGATTCACATCTTGATTGAAATAAAATACTAAGTTATAGAACCGTACGAGTAACGATGGGATCACGGGGCTGTACTGATCGGGACGAGTTGGGCTGGGCGAAGGTACGATCGGGAGATCCACGAGTACCTTTAATCAAAAGATCAATGTCAGTCCTTTGTTCTGCAACATTTCTCAAATAATTTAACTTAAGAAAAATGCATGTTCAAGTTCAATGCCCCATTTGGAGGCTTTCGGGTTAGACTTTCATGAAACGGGCTTCAAAATCGGACTCAGGACGTCAAAAAACATAAAATAGGACTTTTCGAGAAAAGTTAACTTTTTGGTCAAAGGTCAACGCTGACGTTAGCTGGTCAACTGAGTTGACTCAGACGAGTTGACTCACTGAGTTGACTCAGTTTAGACTGGTTCGAGCTAGGCTAGTTTAACCAGGTTGGACCGATTCACTTACCCTAATATCGAACCGCCAAACGATCGCCGGAGATGCCCTTTTTTGGTCGTTTTTGCCTGAAAATGAAGAGATTAATAACCCCAAAATCATATTTATCCCAAACCCAGTTAAATATGCGATCAGACAAATGGGTTTTGCTTGCCTCAGCACCAGGAATTCAATGGTTCTACCTGTGACGGCAAAGGAGGATGGACGGCGGTGATATCGTTGAAAAACAGAGGCGGTGATGGGAGGAAAAGTCAGAACCTTCGAACCGCTGTCCACGGCGGACGACTGATCAGATGCACAAGTGGGAGAGAGGTTTTGGTCAGACGAATGCGGCGTTCCTATTGGTGGCGGAGGTGCACGCCACGGCGCGGCGGTGGGGGAGATCGAACGGTGGTGAGAGAAGCCGACAATTGCGTTTGGGGAGAGGAAAATATGGTATATTGGGTCTAATGGTATTAATTTTAAAAGTTGAATGACTAAAATAAAAGTACGAACACGTGGTCACCTGAAGAAAAAAACAGTTATTAAATGGATGAAGTTTTTTAATTTAATGATTATATAGGCTATAAACTCTTTGCTCACCTGGACGGAAAGAACGGTGTAAGGAAATCTTCAATTTTGACTTTTCCGTTCATCTACTTCTGGATGTTCCATCGTGGAGACATGGTCACATGGTGGCGCCACCGCAACAAGCGTCGGCCTGGCGGTTGCTAGCGGCCATACAAACGGAAGATATGTATGCATGGTTCCCGATGAACGATCAAGGTTGGCATACGTTGAGGCCCTAGAAGAAGCCGGTGTGTCACGACCGGAAGTTATCGTCGGAGAACCTGAGGAAGTAATGGATAGTTTAAACGGCATAGATTTCATGGTGGTGGATAGCCAGCGAAGGGACTTTTCAGGGTACTAAGGCTGGCGAAACTGAGTAACCCAGGGGCAGTCTGGTATGCAAGAATGGCGATTCCAAAACTGCTTCGAGTTTCAAATGGAGAAGTGTTATCGTCGGTGATTCACGACGGCTCGTCTGCTCCGTGTTTCTTCCGGTGGGGAAAGGCTTGGATATTGCTCATGTAGCCACCAGCGGAGGAAATTCAAGTTCAGGCAAAGGCCGAAGGCGGTGGATCAAACATGTCGACCGTCAATCGGGGGAAGAATATGTCATTCGAAAATAGAATTATCATATTTCTAGAAGAAGAAAAGTATTAGGAATTGTATGTAGATCCTTTTTTCGACTTTATTGGTTTTGACTATTGACTTGTAAAGGAATTTAAACCTGAAAAATGTTTAGAAGTTTCCAAATCCAATCATCTAGTTGAATCAAATTGGTGTCTAATTAGCAGTCTATGTTTTAATTAGGGCGTTAATAGACAGTTAATCATACCGATACGACTTATCGGTACAGTTATCGAAAATCTCAGTTCGACATTTTGATGTACCGTTATCGCTCTATTTAAGTCGGTTGCCGCCTAAACATTTAACCGGTTTATTTGTACGGTTACTCGGCTAACCATGAACCGTTTGATATATATTTATTACTATTAAATTTAATAATTATCAACCAAATAAAATCTTCAATATTTATATTTAAAAAGTCTTCAAAGTTTAAAACAATTAAAAGTTTAGAAAAATATATTAATTACAAAAATATTTGTATAATCAATAATGAGATATTATTATAATTTAACATTATTATATTTTTTTTAAAAAAAAGAATTTCGTTAAAATCCTCCTCGTAATTCCAGGGTCACAATAACATAAACATGAGCTCAACAGAGTTGTTCAAGAGTGAATGTAAATAAAACAAAAACACGACAACATAAACTGTAAAAAGAGCTACAAGATCAAACCAATGCCTCAAAACACAAATTACCTGCAACCACACTGGAAACCCAACAAAAACAAAAGAATTGAGAATATGCATGAAACAATGGTGGTCAGTTTTACATCGGATAAATTATTAGTCTTTACGTCTTTGCATTTCTTCAGAGTTTTGTTATTTGTTAAATCCATAATATGTATGATTCTAAGGTGTTGCTGTTTCTTTCAAATGATTTGTTGAAGAGATATATCTGAAAAATGTTCTTGTTTCTTTACCACATTTGACTATAGTAATTTGATGTGTGCTTGTCTTTTATAGTGATGCTAAATTTAGAATTTCTCTTGGTGGTTGTCCTGGTATCTGCTGTATTTGCCGTTGCAGATATCGGTTGAGGTCTAAAGTAGACATCGAGAATGTGGCAGAAGACTTCCTTTGCTGGCAGAGATACGATGGTAACCTTTCTGGAAAGACCCCTGCTGTTGAAGAACTGGAGGTGGCTTCAGTTGGTTGGGGCTGTGGTGTTGATGGTTCTAGCAAGTCGGCTTCACATGGCAGTGATGTTGGATGGCAATGGTTTAAGGATCCCAGATTAGATTGTCTAGGTTTCAGGGGGATTTTTCCGTCGGGTACAACACGTGAGTTCACAATCTTTTGTTGCAGCTGAACTTTATTCCTGTCTGCATTTTTAAAACAAGTCATGGCTTCAAGATAATAATCGATTTAGGGTCATTGTTTCTTAAGAAATCATGCAACTCACCCATCGGCATTGTTTAAACAAATACTTATTCTTTTCTTTGTTGCAGCACCTTTAGTTGAGTCTGATAAAGAAACAGATGAAGAGAATTACCTTATGTGGAGATTGGAGAAGGGAGTTGCTGAGGGCTCAACTGAAATTCCAAAAGGTTCTTTTTTGCTTTGTTGCCAATGGTGTACTTAAGTTTCTTGAATTATGTTATAGGATGTTTCACTTTTGTTTCCAAAGTTTTAACCTATTGTGCCTGGTCTCGGTTGTGATATTGTTATTATGTTGTTTAGGGGAAGCAATTCCACTCGAGTACAATTTCGCCGGTCTAAACGCAATCAGCTTTGATAAAGGGTGCTGTGTAGGGCAAGAACTTATAGCTCGTACACACCACAGGGGTGTTATTCGCAAGCGATTGCTTCCTTTAAAGTTTCTCGATAATAATGGAAAAGATAATCTCTTTCCACTGGGCTTTGATCATTTTAATTATTTTTGCAGCAACACATCTTGATATCTTCTATTATTTCAGAGGTTGAGGCAAAAGTTAGCCCTGGTTCAGAAGTGATCAACACAGTCTCTAGTAAGAAGCTAGGGAGTGTGACCACTGCACTTGGCTTTCGTGGGATGGGTGTCTTGCGGCTTGACGATGCCTTCAAAGATACATTGGCGATACAGGGGCAGGAGGATATAAAGGTTATGGCAATTAGACCAGATTGGTGGCCTGAAGAATGGTTTCAAGATCAACAAGATACTTCCACTGCATAAACTGCTTTACGTGAATTCGATAGTCGTTCGGGCCATTGGTCGGCCTTGCCACCTCACACGGTTATAACCAATGGTACAACTTGTTGGAACTTATTTTGTAGCAGCTAACTTGTTTACTTTTTTTCCCTTACTAAAGAAAATGAAAGTAATAAGGGGATGTTTTCCAAGAGACATGTTATTAACCTTAATGTCAGACTATAGCATGGCTGCTGTTGTGACGAGAGGTGATCACTTCCATTTCTTTGAAATTCCTTTGCCTGGTCAATGCTAATTGCTAAAGCTCTTCAGAAGAACCATATGTATTTCTTATCTTCTGTTTCTGCCAATGGTAGTGAACAAATGCCAGAAACCCAAGAACCATAACAATGGAAGTAACTGCCCCGGAAATCCTCCTTTTAATCTCTTAAAACCTTGGGCTGGTAGCTTGAATTTAACTATTGAGCTATTCCTTTGTAGCAATAGCATGATTCCTGTTCGTTTCCTTTTTTCTTTTGGGTTTACTAATGAAAAAAAATGGACTCACATTGGGTAAAATAAATTTAGATTATTAAATTATTTATTTGATTACAAACAAATAAATTTTTTAAAGTTAAAGTTTTGTTATAAACAGATTAATTAAAGATAATGTGACTTGAAATGACTACTTGAAATCCTTAAACTTTTACATTTTATAAATTTTAATAAATTTAACTATTTTATTAGTGGAATGACTGAGTTTATTAATAAACGGTGTTATCTCATCTATAGTTTTATCGGTCGTGGCCGAAAAATGTGATAGGATGATGTAATATTAAATTAAAAATATTTTTAAATATAAAAATTAAATATATTAAATTATTTTAAATTATTAAAAAATTAATAAAATATATAATTTTTTTAACAAAGTATATTTTTAAAGATTAAAACAATTATTATACTAAATTATATTTTAATTTAACGGCTTAATATGAAATAAGGGCACTCTTTTCCCTTTAACTGTATTATCGGGTTAAAAGAAGGTTTTAATGAAGTCTTAATTATTATAAAAAATATTAAAATATAATATATTTATAATGAAAAAACATAATCAAAATATTGGGTTATTTTACCCAATAATGCTCATGTGTGGATTGGTAGACCCATTTTAAATTCTCAATGATACCACATACTTAATAATAGATAATTCTAAAATGAGGCATGAGAAAAAAGAAAAGAAGTATTACTGGCATAAAATCTATTATTGGATTCAAAAAATAAAGTTATATAAAAATATTTATAAAAATAATAAAAATTTATATATTAACTTTTGTGTATTTATAAAATTTTTATAAAAATAATAAGAATTTTTTATATATATACTTACCGACTTTTAAGTACCCATTATGTATCTACAGATTTTTTTTTATCAATTTATATATATTATTTTTTATTTTTATAAGTAATTTTATATAAACTTATTTCAGCCTCCTCACTTTAGAAAAACTTCGGAACAAGACGGGTCAAATCACACCCTTATATAACCGTCTCTCCGTCAGAACAACAAAAACGACATCGCTTTTCTAACACGGCAAACCATAATATTTCCTTCCAATTTCTTCGATTTCTGTCCTCCGTCACTCCCAAAGCGTACACAAATTCAAAAAATGGGCAAGGATCTGAGCGACGAGCAAGTCTCTTCAATGAAGGAGGCTTTCACTCTCTTCGACACCGACGGCGACGGCAAGATCGCTCCATCGGAGCTAGGGATCCTTATGAGGTCTCTCGGCGGCAACCCAACCCAAGCCCAGCTCAAATCTATCGTCGCCGAAGAGAAGCTTACGGCACCCTTTGACTTCCCTCGCTTTTTAGATCTCATGTCCAAGCACATGAAACCTGAGCCCTTCGATAAGCAGCTACGTGATGCCTTCAAAGTTCTCGACAAGGACTCCACCGGCTTTGTCGCCGTAGCAGATCTTAGACACATTTTGACTAGCATTGGAGAAAAGCTGGAGCCGTCCGAGTTCGATGAGTGGATCCGGGAAGTCGATGTCGGGTCGGATGGGAAGATCCGTTACGAGGATTTTATTGCCAGGATGGTTGCCAAGTGAGACGCGTCGTTATTAATTGCTTGTTTTGTTTTCTCTGTTTTCCGATGGATGTTTTTTTCTCTTATTTTGGGGGAAGCAGGAAGCTAGGGTTTGATGCGGTGGGGGATATTGCGTTTTTTTTTTCCCTTCAATTTTTTTTTTGGTGTTTGTTTCGCTTGAAGCTTTGGTAGTAATGGTAACACTCTTTCTTAGAGAATTTGTTCGGTGTGTGTAGTCCTTATGTATTCTTGTGTTTGGTTTAATTTTGTATTTATAAATTTCTATATTTCCCACCATGCTTTTGATCAATTTGTTCCAATAAATTTATCTTTGGCCCTTTCAATTATTTATGTCGAAGCTGTATTCTGAGAGTCATTGAATTCTCATTGTCAGTTGTGTTTGTATAATTTTGGATATGTGTTTATGTTAATTATGCCAAGAATAGGTTGTCAATGATTGGGAACTTCTGATTCAAGTAAGAATAAAGGATAGTATTTATTTGATGGCTAAGATGAAACCAAACTGAGACTAGGATTTTATCTTGTGGCGGCTGCCAATGGTTCGAAGATTGAATTATGATCGACTCCTATCTTTAATTTTCTTTCCTTACGGAGCGGAGGATTTATGTTTGCACTGAAACCTTGAATCCGATGAGCCTCGATTGCTAGATCACATGATTATTCTTGATATTTGTATGAAAGTCCTTCCTCCCAACTGATTATTGATCTTTGGTAATAGACTGATGGTACTTCGATTTTTATGTGCCAGTCTAAGTTGGGTTTGCTATGAGGTTTTTTTTTTCATTGAAGTCTGGTATCCAACTTTAACTTTTGATAGTGGCAGAAAGCTGGTAGTCAAGTGGAGAACCAAAGGCCATTGTCCTCGTCGATAAATTTGTTGTAGATGGATAATTCATAACCTTGTTTAAGCAATCATGTTGCCAGGTGAGTCAATTTCCTTTGGTGTCGAAGCTCGAAAAGGATGCATTGCCAGCTTATGTTAGTCTTTTGATTGATAGCTTTAAATAAAGCTGTGGGGGCTGTGTGATGCATGATCCATTATTTTATTGTGGTGTCATGGGTGCTTTTAATGTTCAAAAGTTTGCTTGTATGAACAAGAACTTTAAAAATAATGCAACAGGTACACAACATTGTCAATGGGAAACTCAGGCATTGCTGCAACAGTTTGCTTGTATGAACAACAATGAGATGAAAGTGTTACCTTGTTCTACGTTGCTTACTTGATTGTCTGAATTTCCGAACATTGTTTGAAATAACGCGATTCCAAGTTAACGGGAGGCAAAGAGAAAAAGAAGTGAAGTCACAGGCCGATTGAAGAAGGATTCTATTGGCAACAGTGTTTGGATTTCTGAACTTTCTGAAGCTGGAGGTAACCGGCTCTCTTCAGATGCACTTTCAACTTTCAAGGTTGCCCCCATTATCCTTTGGTCGGTCATCAAAAACAAATGAAGCAATATTTGATTATACCAAGCCTAGACTTTGTCACAAGAAACGTAAAAATGTACCATAAGAATGTATCGAGGGGTGGTCGTCTCTTGAAAATTTGAAATTCGTATATAATTTAAAAGTTTTTTTAATGTATTTTCTACCAAATATTTATTTTCTACCCTTAAAATTTTATAAGTTCATCTCTTAATATAAAGTCATGCTTTTTACCTGAATTTATTTGTATGAAACATGTTGATCTGCACTAGCAGATGTCACAGTTCATGAATTATTGTTTGGACTTGGGCTTTGTTCGGCAGAAATTTTCAAACGCTCGATAGAGTCAAACAGCTGATTGGAAGCAAAAGTCAAAATTTTCAGCGGTGACGAAATGCTCATTTGAAGACTAAATTCGAAAGAAAAAAAACGAGAGCTCCCGCCCGTTTGGTAGCCTGTTTAGCCATAAGCGTTGCAGAATATATTTCCAGTTATAAAAAATCACGCCCTTACGTAACTATCTCTCGGACAGGAGGACTCCAAACGACGTTGTTTTTCTCACACGGCACACCATTTAGCCATCAGATCCTCGGTCCTCTCATTTCAACTCAAAAAAAGGAACCATAACCATTTCCGTTCATTTCTTCGATTTTTCTTTCCTCCGTCAAACTCAAAGCGTACACAAAATCAAAAAATGGGTAAGGATCTGAGCGACGAGCAAGTCTCTTCAATGCAAGAGGCTTTCACTCTCTTCGACAACGACGGCGACGGCAAGATCGCCCCATCGGAACTAGGGATCCTTATGAGGTCTCTCGGCGGCAACCCGACCCAATCCCAGCTCAAATCTATCATCGCTGAAGAGAAGCTTACCGCACCCTTCGACTTCCCTCGCTTTTTAGATCTCATGTCCAAGCACATGAAACTTGAGCCCTTCGATAAGCAGCTACGCGATGCCTTCAAGGTTCTCGATAAGGACTCCACCGGCTTTGTCGCCGTAGCAGATCTGAGACACATTTTGACTAGCATTGGAGAAAAGCTGGAGCCCTCCGAGTTCGATGAGTGGATCCGGGAAGTCGATGTCGGGTCGGATGGGAAGATCCGTTACGAGGATTTTATTGCCAGGATGGTTGCCAAGTGAGATGCGTCGTTATTAATTGCTTGTTTTGCTTTGTTTGTTTTTCCGATGGATGTGTTTTTCTTTTATTTTGGGGGAAGCTAGGGTTTGATGCGGCGGTGGATATTGCGTTTTTCAATTTTTTTCTCTGCTTGTTTCTATGCAAACTTTGGAAGTAATGTTAACACTCTTTCTTAGAGGATTTGTTTCTCGTCTGTAGTGCTTAACTGCTTATGTATTCTTATATTAATATTCTTGTGTTTGGTTTAATTTTGTTTCTATATTTTTCTACCATGCTTTTAATCAATTTGTTCCAGCAAATTTATCATTTGCCCTTTCAATTATTTATGTCGAAGTTGTATTCTGAGAGTCGTTGAATTATCATTGTCAGCCGTGTTCGTATTGTCGTATAATTTTTGATGTATTAATCTTATAGGGTTGGTGAAATGAGAGCAGAGTTGTTTATGTTATTAGGAGTGTATTATTTGATGGCTAAGATGAAACCAGACCGAGAATAGGATACGCTTGGCGGCTGCCAATGCTTCAAAGATTGAATTATGGTTGACTGCTATCTTTAGTTTTCTCTCCTTATGGAAAGGAGGATTGATGTTTGCTTTGAAACCTTGAATCGGGCGAGCCTCGTTTGCTAGATCACATGGTTATTCTTCATGTTTGTATGAAAGGCCTGCCTCCCAACCTAATCTTTCATATAATCATATTCCCATTCTTATATTTTTTTCTCTTTGATCATTATGAATATTATCATTGCATAGCATTGAGTTTGCATATGGATATAGGTGATCACTTTCGACCATCCTGGCTTGACCTTTATCTTGATCGCGGTATGATTTCTGGGCTAAATGCTAACTGATTACTCATCTTTGGTAATAATAGACTGATGGAACAGTGATGCATGATCCATTATTTTAATGATGTGTCATATATGCTTTTAATGTGCTGAAGTAGATCCAGGGCGTTTCGTTGTCCAGCCGCAGCCCTGCTGGTTCTCCGTTTGATTTATATTCAGTACCAGCTGTTTACCTTGTGGGTGCTGACACTGACAGCAAACACAAACAGGACCCTTTGATTTTTCTGGAAATGAAAGCTTGAACATTGTCTGCACATGCTTAGGCATTGAAGAACGAATACAATTGTGATTTATATAAATCACTATTCATAAAGAGTTTGACCTGATAATCTTGGTGTTGGAATTGCGATAAGCGGATTCTTCAACTTCAAGACGATCCCAAACTTCTCAGAAAGATCTAACTTGTTACCCTGAGGTACTTTCCACTCAAAAGAATGAAGCAGTGTGGCAATCGAATATAACACCATTCTCTCTGCCATTGCAATTCCAGCACAGTTTCTCCTGCCAGACCCGAAAGGAAAATAACTAAAATCACTTCCACTAAAATCGCATTGGCTATTCAAAAACCTACTAGGGTTGAATTCTAATGGGTTTTTCCAGACTGAAGGGTCTCTGTGAATTGCCCATGCGTTGATAAACACTCTTGAACCCTTTGGAATATCGTAGCCGCCGACGGTGCAGGGTTCAGTAGGGCAATGAGGGACTAGGAGAGGTAGAACTGGGTGCAAACGCAACGACTCTTTAAATATTGCTAGTAGATATGGCAATTTGTGAATTTGAGATTCTTCAACTAAGCTATCTTTGCCGACTACTTCATCCAGCTCTTGCTGCGCTTTAATCATCACTTCTGGTTTGTTGATGATTTCAGCCATTGTAAACTCAATTGAGTTGGACGATGTGTCTGATCCTCCCACCACCATATCCTGTGTCCAACATTAAATGTATGTTTAAGGATCATCTAATTTTTGTTATTTACACATTCTATCAATTTGTATAATGTGTCTGATTAGTGGATTAAATTTACAGAAATATTTTAATTAAAATTAGGACTAAATTGATATAATGTGTAAATAATGATGACCAAATGTGTTAATATACAAATTTATTTTAACTATTGCAACAAAATTAAATTGAAAGTTTAGTTACTTAATTGACAAAACTTTTAGTTCAACAATCAAAGTAGAATCAAACCAATAATTCAGTCACTTTGGAGTAATTTACTCTTTGTTTTATTGTAAGATGAGCTTAGACCTTTACAATAGCATTGTGGAGACCATGTGTATATAAAAAGTCAAGAAGTTGAATTTTCTACCTTTCTTTCGATAGCATTATGCAGACCATGTATATAGATAATATAAAAATTGAACTGAAATTTTAGTTGGCTTAATAGTCAAAAAAAGTGTTTAATCTATACCTTTTGTTTCAGTTTGGTGCCTAATGTTTTTTGACTATTTTAGTGGTTAATGTTTGATTTCGTAACTTAGATTAGATTTTTCCGTCAACGACCGTTAAATATTTTCCGTTAACCAATTATAACATGACACGTGACCTATTTTGTTATTTATTTAATTTTTGAATTACTTAAAAAGTATATATTTTTTAAAAAACCCTAAATCACATCTTCATCACCGTTCGGCATTCCCGCACGTCGGCAGTTCACCGTTCACCACCCAAGCGTCAGGTACCTCACAGTTCAACATCTCCCACCTTCTAGTCGTCGATTAGAAGCCTAATTGGTCTCTTTTTTCTTCATTTTTAGATATTCATCGACGGAACAATCGACGGTTCATTCGCCGGTTTTCGACGACGAAATCATGAGACTTTTGTTCGTAGAAGGCCAACGAAGACAAGAGTGGTCGGTGGTGGTTGAATCGGTGGTGGGAGGGAAAAAATTTAGAGATTTAAGGTTTGAATTTGGGAGTTTTAGAGAAATTAAAGATTTTGAGATTTTTTATAAAATTAAAGATTTTCTTATTTTTAAAAAATTAAAGAAAATACTATAATATGTCACGTGCCGTGTTTTTATTTGATAACGAAAAAATTTTAACGGCTGTTGACGAAAAAATCTAATCTAAATTACGGAATAGAACGTTAAGCACAAAAGTAACTAAAAAATGTTAGGACCAAGCATAAAAAAAATTATAACCACTTTGACAATTATATATTTGAAATATTTTTTATTTTTATCGTTGAACTCATTACTCCTTACCACTAAAAGAAATCGATGGCCAAATATAATAATGGTACCATTTTGACAATTATTATATTTGAAATATTTTTTTGAATAAATTTATTTGAAATATTGAATGAATTGATATTTTATAACTAAACGCAAATATAAGGTTAAATCAAATTACAATATTAAACGATAAAATATTATATTTATTTATTTTAGCATATTTAGTTGCTCTTTTAATTTTTTGATAAATTAAACTTTTCGAGTAGAATTTTATTTTACTCATATTAATTACTGTTACCGAAAGTAATTCCTTAAAAGAGTTATATTTTGATACACTACGTGTAAAAAATTTAAAATATAAATTTATAACCCTAAAATCATAAACTCTAAATAGACTCTAATTTTAAATTCTAAATTCTAGAACATGTAACCTAAATCCTTATACTTAAACTAAACTTATAAATCTAAAATTTAGACAAGTTTATGTATCAAAATTTTTATATTAGGTAATACTAAGAATAATACTCACTGCAAAAGAGAATAAAAACTGACCAGGAGCAAGGCTTTGATATGATCCATAGTCAATGGGGTCTTGGACTCTTCCTCATCCTTCAACTGTAATAGGAACTGTACAAAGTCCTTGAATTCCATTGCGGAGCCGCTCCCACTTTCCTTCTTCTTCTTCAACCTCTGTTCGATTATGTTTTCAATGATTGCGTTCAACTTATCCATCGGCTTTTTCATACGTTTCAATGCACCTTGCAAATCAAGCGGGGCCAGCACCGGGAAGAAATCCGAGATATTGGGCACACCCAAAAGCTCTGTTATTTCCGATATGCCCTGCCTGAACTCTGCACCAAGCCTGGCCCTCGCCTCCCGCTCGACGGAGCCGCCCCACAACATATTGGTCACCACATTCAATACCGTTGAAAACATCTGTTCTCCCACGTTTACAGGCGAACCGGCCTTACTATATAAATAACCCACGGTTTGTCGTACTTCTCTACGGCGGAGCTCATATGTTTTGTCCAAAGTAGCATTGCTAAGCATCTTGATGACGCATACTTTTCTTAACATCCTCCATTCGGGACCATAGGGGTTCCAAACTATATCGCGGCCGCCGGAAATAGCCTTGACGGTCGTAGGCACATCACGGTTGGCGAAGACGATGTCTTGGTCTTTAAGCACTTGTCGTGCCGCCGATGGGGAGCTGACCAGGATCCCAAGCTTGCTCCCAAGCTGGAGTCTGACAACCGGGCCGTAGGTGCGAGCTAGTTCAGCAAAGTAGGAGTGGAGGTCGGGGCGGAGGAAGGGAAGGATTCCGACTAAGGGGAGGCCTCGAGGGCCTGGTGGGGATGGCGGTTTCTCCTTGGATTTGAGGTACTTCCATGTAAACCAAAAGATGGCGAAAGCACCGACAACGGTGAAAAAGAGAGCCATGGAAGGGGGACAATGAGTTAGCAATGTAAACAACGGGATGGCATATTCGTGTTATATATGAATTTAAATTGTGATTTGCAATTGCGTTTTTAGACTATATTGTTATTGCTATATACCAATCGTTATTATATTAGATTCTATTTAAATAATTGGTGTTATATATATCAAGGAAAAGTTAAAAAGGATGATTGAATATAGCAATGAATCAGTTCGACTGCTGGTTCGAAAAAAAGAATCAGTTCGACTGCAGACAAAAACTGTCGGTCTGTGCTTGGTGGAATATTGCAGAAAGGGATATTTTGAAACATAAAGGTTTGGTCGACCATCCCAGTCTTGGAGTGATGAACAGATGATAATAAATTAAAAATGGCATAATTGTAGAATGTAGCTTTCTAAAAAATATAAATAATTAATAGCATATTCTGCAGTACATTTCAATGTATAAGATGACAAATATGTCTAAATGAGTAAAAATTTATGTTATTAATTATATGTGTTATATTTTTTAATATAAATCCTCAGCTCTAGCATTTTATAACCTAAATTTTAAACTCTAGATTTTAAAATTTAACCATAAACTTTAAATTCTACACCCTACAGTCTAACCCCTAAACTTTATACCACAACTTAAATTTTTAAACCTTAAAATATACGAAGAATGACGCAATTGATTGGTTCACCACTAATAACATTTTGCTATTCTTTAAACCCTAAAATTAATACGGTGACCGATGATGCAGGAAGAAACTCAATATTGTTTATTATGAGTTATTTAAAAAAATTTAAATTTAAAAGACTGATAATAAATTATCTATTTATTAAGAGTTAAAAAAGATGATTTAACCAAAAAAATTCCAAAACTTTAATATCTTTATGGGGCCAAGGCCTCTATTAGTCTTTTTCAGAGGCGGACCTTTTATGTCGCTAGTGGGGCTTTCACCCCTAAAGTTAAACAATTTTACATTTAACCTTCAAAAGTTTGAAATTTTTTAATTTGAATCCTTCAAAAAATTTAAAATTGTTATTATAATTTAAAATTGTTAAATGATTTTAATTAAATATTCTCTTAAAAATTTTAAAAGTCTTGATAAGTCTCAATTTTTTTTTGAAAATTTTAGTTAAACTCCAAAATTTTTATGAAAATTTTAAATTAGACCCTTCAAAATCTTTAAAAATTTTAATTTGAAGTTTCTAAAATTTTTAAATAGGCCTCCTCAAACTAGATTGTCAAAATCCGCCCCTAATCTTATTTATGTTCTGTCTCTAACCATGTCACTATTGACTATTGCCATCTAATATTTAACGTCAATAAGTTATTTATAGTAATATTTCAATTGAATGGTACATTTATTTATTTACTTATTTTTTTGAATTGAATGACACATTTATAATTTTTAGAAAAACATGATATATATTACTAAAATCATAATAAAATAACCTGAAAGGTAGTTTACCTTTTTTTCCCTAATAAGTTGATATTTGAGATTTCATATCTCCAATTGTGAGCGGAATTCCTCACTCGGATGCAGGATCCATCTTCCTAGGTTGCCTTCCTCCATTAGTTCAATGTTAAGTGATTTTGGTGTAAATATATAAAATATTACTGTCTAGTTGAAATTCCAATTCTTCAAATTCAACTCTACTTCAGAATTCCGGGTTTAGAGAGGATTCCAAATATACAAATCAAAGGTTTCCCAAAAAAAAAAGTGTTATTAGTACAAACGACCGTGTACAAAGCAGGTTTAAACAAGCTAAAATTACTATTTATAAAGAGTTGGATCTGATAATCTTGGTGTTGGAATTGCCACAAGTGGATTCTCTAACTTCAAGACAATCCCAAACTTCTCAGAAAGATCTAACTTGTTATCCTGAGGTATTTTCCAGTCAAAAGAATGAAGCAGGGTGGCAACCGAATACAACACCATCCTTTCAGCCATTGCGATTCCAGCACAGATTCTTCTGCCAGACCCGAATGGAAAATAACTGAATTCGTTCCCACTGAAATCCCACGGGCTATTCAAAAACCTATCAGGATTGAACTCCAATGGCTTTTCCCAGATCGAAGGGTCCCTGTGAATTGCCCAGACATTGACGAACACCCTCGAACCCTTCGGGATAACGTAGCCATTAACGGTACAGAGTTCACTAGGACAATGAGGGATTAGGAGAGGTAAAGCTGGATGCAAACGTAACGTTTCCTTCATTATTGCGAGTAGATATGGTAATTTGTGAATGTGGGATTCTTCCACAAAATTATCTTTGCCGACTACTTCATCTAGTTCTTGCTGTGCTTTTCTCATCACCTCTGGTTTGTTGATGATTTCAGCCATTGTAAACTCAATTGAGTTTGATGATGTGTCCGTTCCTCCCACCACCATGTCCTGTAAATTCTTATAAGTTGTAACTATTATTTCTTTCATCCCGTTCTCAAATCAAAATACTATTACAATTAATAGTACCCAAAGCAGTTCTGTAAATATAAAACTACAGCAAAAAGTAAAGAAATTAGCCCAAAAAAAAACTGACCAGGAGCAACGCTTTGATATGATCCATGGTCAATGGGGTCTTGGAATCTTCCTCGTCCTTTAACTGTAATAGGAACTGCACGAAGTCCTTGAATTCTACTGCTGAACTGCTCCCACTTTCCTTCTCCTTCTTCAACCTCTGTTCGATTATGCTTTCAATGATTGCGTTCAACTTATCCATTGGTTTTTTCATACGTTTGACCGCACCTTGCAGATCGAGCGGGGCCAGCGCTGGGAAAAAGTCCGATATATTAGGCATACCCAAAAGCTCTGTTGTTTCTGAGATGACCTGCCTGAACTCTGCACCGAGGCTGGCCCTCGCCTCCCCCTCGACGGTGCTGCCCCATAACATGTTGGTCACCACATTCAATATCGTTAGAAACATTTGCTCTCCCAGGTTTACAGGCGAACCGGCCTTGCTATATAAATAACCCACGGTTTCTCGTACTTCTCTACGGCGGTGCGCGTATGCTTTGTCCAAAGTAGCATTGCTAAGCATCTTGATGACGCATACTTTTCTTAACATCCTCCATTCGGGACCGTAGGGGTTCCAAGCTATATCACGGCCGCCGGTTAAAACTTTGGCAGTCATAGGCACATCACGGTTGGCGAACACAGTGTCTTGGTCTTTAAGCACTTGTCGGGCCGCCGATGGGGAGGTCACCAGGATCCCAAGCTTGCTCCCAAGCTGGAGTTTGACAACCGGACCGTAGGTGCGAGCTAGTTCGGCAAAGTAGGAGTTGAGGTCGGGGCGGAGGAAGGGAAGGTTTCCGACTAAGGGGAGGCCTCGAGGTCCTGGTGGGGATGGCGGTTTCCCTTTGGATTTGACGTACGTCCATGTAAACCAAAAGATGGCGAAAGCACCAACAATGGTGAAAAAGAGAGCCATGGAAGAGGGACAATGAGTTAGCAATGTAAATGGGGTGGCATATTCGTGTTATAAATCAGGGCGAGTCTAACTTGCGGTCGACTCAGTTCTAAATTCTAATGCAGACAAAAATTGATCTGCAGGTGTTTGGTGGAATACGGAAAATGGGATCTTTCGATATTGTTGGAACGGCTAATAATATTAGTGCAACGATAAGGCGATAGCCAAATCCAACTAGCATCCTTTGTTTCATGGATAGAAATCCCTTATCCCTCTTCGGACTTTTACTCTTTTTTATGTTCATATTAAAAAATTATATTTAGAGTAAAAGATGTAGGCTTTAAAGTTAGGGTTTTTAGTTAGGATTTAAAATTTTAGAATAGAGTGTATTTTTTTAGAGTATAAAGGGTAGAGTTTAAGATTTAAAATTTAAGATTAGAGCTTAAAATTTAATTTTTAGTGTTAGGCATAGAAATGAGCATAAAAAAGGAGATGGGAATTTTTATATTTGTTTCATATGTTAGATTATAGTGACGAAAAAACTCGATTTGACTTAATAAATTGACTTTTTAAAGATTTTTTGAAGTTATTGGGCCAATTTAGAGTTTTAGTTCGAATTTCAAGTTCAAGTTTGAATAATCGAAAAATTAAAACAATCTCGTTTTGGTTTTTATCTAAGTAACATGATTATTTTGTGATTTAGTCCATGATGTTTTTGTTTCTTCAATTTTGCGTTTATTCTAAGTCTATTTTTGACCAAATTTGAACTACATGCTCCTCAACCACCGTAAAATGTCTATTTAGCTTCAATTCCTAATTTTACAATAAATTTTTTATTTTTTCAATTTAGTCCTTTGATTTTGCATGATTTCAATTATGTTTTTTGCCCAAATTTAAACAACATGCTCGTTTACCACAATAAAACACCTATGTAAATTTAATCATTTTTCAATTTGATCCTTTCACTTTGTAATTTATTCAATTTGATCCTACGAATGCGACTCTTTGCAAATTTTTTATTCTCATCAATTTCTTTACTAATTTATACTCTCATCAAATTTATCCTTAAAATCTCTTATTGAAAATAACATTATAAATATATTATATGATATTTGATTTATTAAATAACATTATAAATCTTACTTACATAAGTGAAAATGAATATGAAGAAATATATATGTATTTCATACATGGTTAGAGAGTTGTTTAAATTGAAACCATTCAATAACACAACATTATAAATAATAACATTTAAGTTGAACAAAAACTCGATCAAATATATTCAATCTGACTTGAATTTTAAAAAAATAAAATTTAAATTATATTTAAAACTCTACAAACTCATATATTTTTCGTTCAACTTAATTCGATCAAATACTCGACGTTAAATTAGACAAAAATTATACCAAAAAAATGTTTTCCGGTCAATCCTAGAATGTAATTTGTTGCTATCCTTTGAAATTAAATATTAAGATGACGTCCTTTTCAAAAAAAAAAAATTAACAGGTAAGAAGCCCATGAACTTTTGAAAAAAATCAATTAAGTTTCTGAATTTTTTTGCACCCAATTAAGCCCTTAAACCAAAAAATTTAACCAATTAAGTCATTGAACCAAGAAATTAAATCAATTAAGCTCTTTGACCAATTTTGACCATTAAATCTTGACAGTTTTTTATTCAGATATTACCGACACATGATACACTACAGTTCTATATGTTGCATTTATAAAAAAATTTCAAAAAGTATTTTTTTATAAATTTTATAAGCTTTTTAGAATTTTTAGAATATTTCAAGAATTTTTAAATAAAATAAAAAAACTAAAAATGACAAGTAGAAATACTGAGACACGACACTGCAATAGTGAATTGAAAAAAATTGTTCATATTTAATGGTTAAAATTGGTTCAAGGGCTTAATTAATTAAATTTTTTGGTTTAAGAGCTTAATTGTGTACAAAAAAGATTAAGGGCTTCATTCATTTTTTTAAAAAAGTTCAAGGACTTTTTACACTCGTAACAAAAAAAATATTAAAATGACGTGATTAACTAAATTTAATTTAAACGGACAGATAGATGATGGTTCAATCAGTTCAACTGCAGACAAAAACTGATATTTTGGTGCTTGGCGGAATATGGCAAAAGGAATCTTTTTAAACTTAAAACGGCAAAAAAATGAAGACTACAAGTTTCGAGTGGAGTGAAGCAGATGATATTAACAAAAACAAATATCAGACGATAAAAGGCCAAAATGGCAGAGAATGTAACCACACAAGGGAGTTAGACAAATTACTTGGTTTTCTCCGTCTGCTGGTTTATTTGCAATGCCAACATTCAATTCAATCTGGCAGGTGGCTTGCACTCTTTCTATGACATGAAGACTTGTCCCTATCTGTGTCTATTTAATTTTATCTGCTGATTTTGCTAGCTGCCTAACTTTGCGAGCACAGTCTGCAAAATTTTGAGCCAGTTTGTTTTGCATTGTGTCTGGCTTTCTTAATTAGACGGTCCATTTTATTAAGAATAAGTCATCATGGGCCTAGACTTGTTTTTGCTTATCGGATTCATTAGAAAACATTTTTTTTTTAAAATAAAGGGTAAACTTCACTGAACCTTTAATTGTTTTCAGTGTGATCACCGAAATCGAATTTTTTTCATTTAAATCAATAGTTAATAGAAACTTTCATTTCAGTAATTGGATCATTAAAGGGTAAACTACATAAATGGTCCCCGACTATGTTCCAATTATCTTTTGAGTTCCCTGACTATCAAAAGTTACAAACAGGTCCCCTGACTAATCTTTACATACAAACTAGTTCCATTCCGTTAAAAAACTGACAGACGCCTTAGCTAGACGTTAACATGCTGACTAGGTTTAGATTATATTATTTTTTATTACACATATTGTTCCATGTCATTAAAGGTCAATAAAAATAAAAAAACAATAAAATTTCACTTAAAAACCCTAATCAGAGGACCAAATGCCACAAGCTCATCTTCTTCTTCTTCTTCTAAACTTCATCTTCATATTTATCAGAGGAAAGACACAAGAAAATCTGAAAGATGGACTCAAGAAGCGAGATTCTAAAATATGATTGTGAAGTGGATTATGTTCTCAGAACATCATGGATTAATGGTAACCCAGGTAGGAGATTTTTCGGCTGCTCCAAGTATGGTGTTGGTCGTAGTTGTAATTTTTTTCGTTGGTATGATCTAAAAATTGGAGATCGAGAAAGGGTTGTTCTTGTTGGATTGTTGAAGAAAAATGAAAAAATGGAAGAGGAGAGAAAGAAAGAACGAATGTTTTGGATTGCTTATTTGGCTATGTGTGTGCTGATATTCTGGTTTAGGGTTTAATTAAGTTTCTAGATTTTGACTTCATCTTTTTGGTTTAGGGTTTTATAATTTGGAGATTTTCTACGGGTTTATGGAAATTAAGGGCTTTATAAGTCAAAAATCTTATGGGAAAACTTAATGTAATTGCTTTTGTAATGGAACTATTAAAGTAATGTAATTTCAATTTGGTATCATGATAATTTTTGTATTTGCATTTGGATAGAATTTACAACTAAACATGCAATAGAAACTGAATTTCTAGTTAAGATTAAGGTCTACTTCATTTCCATGTAATGCTTGTACAAAGTAATAAAGCATTAATGTTTATACAAAATGAGATGTGCCAATACAAAAAGAATAAGTTGGCCACCAAAATTTACTTGATTTTTCATAGTTAAACACCCTATGCATTTACTGGAAACAAAAAGTTAAAAGACAATTCCATGGTACTAGTCCATCATAGTGTTTGTAACATTGCTTGTGGTTGTGCCTGAGGTTGTACCAGTGCTATCTTGAGTGTTGGTTGGCATCCATTTAACAGTGAACACATTTGACTGTCTTGGTTGATTATTTTTTAATCTTGTTGGGCTGCATGTTCCTTCTTCTTTATAGGTAGCTTATGCCTTGGTTGATATGGTTGTGGGATAGGTCTAGTTCTAGGTTGTTGGGTTGTTGTTTAAGATTGTTGAGTCGAAGGTTGATTAGTTGAAGGTTGAGCAGACAGAGGTTGTTTCCTTGTTGTGCAAACCTATAAAACAGTAATGGATCAGTTATGAAGAAAACAAAAATAATGCATAACCTAACTAATAAGTTGCAAATTATATTACCCTTTGAGCATTTCTTTTATTCTCACCCACTTCTCATTTGCAAGTCCTCATGTTATGATCAGGTTTGCCACATTTAGTACACTTCAATTTCACATATTTTCGACTTAACTTTGTAAAAGTAGTGGCAGGTTCACCAGCTTCTTTTTTTTTTCTAGATTTATGAGGTCTTCTAGGCGGCCTTCTCAATGGTGGGGGCAATATAGGTAGACACCCTCCTTGAGGAGTCCATTGATTTGGTCCTCTAATTGGGTTGATGAAGTTTGAATAGATCCTGTCTTGTTGTAGCATTCATCAACATATAATTTAGGCCTAACATCAGTCATCAGCATTACTGACACATCATGATTGTATGGGATACCAGTTAACTCCCATCTCCTACATGTACAAGTAAATGCCTACATGTTCACAACATGTTGGTTACCATATCCATATTCAACTTGGTATTGTTGACCACCAATATTTCTAGGCCAGCACTTACGTTACAAATTGAAAACAATTTTAGAAGATTAAAGTTGAAAACAGTTTTGAAGATTAAAATTAAAAACAATTTTGATTTATCTATTGAAAAGTTCAATTATAAGGTCCAGCTTCTTCTGAATTTTGGGACAAAGAGACCCAACATATTTCTCAATTGTTGATTGTTTTTTGGCGATCCTTTACTTGATCTTAGTTCTTATGGTTTCCATCATAGTAAGGATAGGCTCGTCTCTTGCTTCCAGTATAAACTTCAAAATGAGATATAAAATGTTAGTAATCTCACATATTAATTGTAAATCATGCACACTATTTAGTAAACAATATATACCTTGTTAAAACATTCACAAATATTATTTAACAACATGTCAGTCTTGGTTCTGCTTGTGAAATAAGCCTTACACCATTGATCAGGATTGATCTTGACTAACCAATCGACATATTTGATTTCTTTCAATTTGTCTTTGAAATCTTTAACAGTGGTTGACCTTGCAGCTTTCCAGAAAAAACCCTTCAGATGTTTTCCCTTGTTGAAATCTTCTGACTTGAAATTTGTGTATAAATGTCTAACACATGTCATGTGTTGAGAATGTGAAAACAGTTCTGCAATGGCATCCACAAGTCCCTGTAAACATACAAAATATTTGTTTGTTAGTCATAAAAGCATGTAAATAAGAAATGAAAATTTTAAAAATATTAAGTAAAATATGTACCTTTTGTTTGTCAGACATGAAAGAGAAGTGATAAGAGTTGACAATATCCAAATCATTCTTTAAAATGTCCAGGAATCATGCCCAAGATTCACCACACTCACTTTCAACACATGCATATGCAATGAGATATATGCAGTCAATAACATCTATTCCAACTGCTGCCAGTATATGCCCACCATAATACCCCTTTAAGTGATATCCATCAAGGCTAATTATTGATCTGCAGCCAGCTTTAAATCAATCTTTGCATGCTTGCATGCAAACATACATCCACTGAAAAAGACCTTTATTTAAATAGCAAATGACAGTGGTCCCTCCATTAGTATGCCTTAGCTCAGCAAGATAGTCATATATCTTTACATATTGTTGCTTTTGACTTCCCATTATTTGTTCAAGGGGATAATCTCTGGCCCTTTGACATTTAGTGAGAGACACATAAGCAATGTGGTCCTTGTAGACATCTTTCATTAAATATGTGGGTGGATAATTGCAATCTACCAAAAATTTATAAAAGTACTCTTTTGCAATCTATTTAGATGTCACATGCTTATTCTTAAGGTCTCTAGCACATCTATGTTGAGGAACATATGTCTTAATTTGCCATGATGTGTTTAATGGGTCACTTGGATTCTTTGGTGAATAGTGTCTATGGGCACCCTTGTTTACATGCAGCCACCAGTCTTCTTTTATCATTCTTCTTGAATTTAAGATTGTACTCATTCATCCTTCCATATTGACTAATGGCTTCTTTTAGAATTTTTTTATCAGCAAACACTAAACCAATTTGAAATCTAGGGTTAACCATATCAGCAGTACTGTTAAATTTAGGAAAATTTTCACCATCAGAGTTTGACTCATGCACACTGTTTAGCGAGTCAGATTTGTGACTCTTAGTGTCACTGTCCACTCTACTCCCAATTCCTAAATCAGACAATCCTATGCCACAGTACTCATTTTCAACTTCATTTGCCACATTCTCAGTACATGTCTCTCCTCAGTACATTCTCAGTTTGTCTTAAATTTGGTTCCTCACTAATCTCAGTCTCAACAATTTCAGTTCATCATTCAAGTCATCTTGCCCTAACCCTAAATCAGGTTCATCATTTAAGTCATTATGCCCAACTTCAACTCCATATTTAATGGATCCCTCAACTACATACATATTTAGGTAGTGGTCCCTAGGCATATTGTCTACCAAATTGAGGACATCTTGATCAGTTTTTAACTCCCTGATTGTTTCTCTAGTTAGGTTATCTTCTTCATTTTTTTTCAGTATAACTTAACTGGACACCTATAACCTAATATGTAAATCATATCAGCAAACTCAAGCATGTTCATTCCATCAATTCCACACCAGTCATCATGAGCAACAAATTTTCTAGTATACCTAAAGACCAGATCTTCAACAAAACAACCACCATGATGTATAATTTCTGTGCATAAATTTGATTGCATTTCTGAAGAACGATCAAGCAAACAACTCCCGTAAGCACATTACAATAACAAAACATTAAAAACAATGCGCATTAAACTATTAAATTATTAAGTTAAAATATCAAACTGCATGCACCATTACACATTAAAATAATATCAAACTTTAGACAAACACATTAAAATAAGGGTAAAATTACATCAAAAGTGCCAACCATTCACACACAATTCAAAGTCACTTTCATATTAAAGTGAACAATACCACAACAAAACAAAGACACCTTTAACAATACTGCTTTCCAAAAGCCATCAGCATATTCATGTCACTTTCTCAGTAAATTTTAACTACTAAAACACAATCCCTAAACACAAAAGTAACAGAGAATGAAGCATTAAGAACGAAAAGAAAACTTAATCCAATCAACCAAAAAGTTAAACCTAAACCGAAACCAAAACCAATCACCCAACGAAAACCCAAATCATGAGAATGAATAAGAACGAAAAGCAAACCTAAATAATGGAGGAAGAAATATCATACCATAGCGAACATCTCCTTTCCCTCTCTATCGGAGTTGGTGATAATACATCCTTAACCTTAATCTGCCGAAGAACTCACGAAAAACCCCTAAATCAATTAACGATAAACTCTAAATCAATCAACAATGAAACCCAATTTCTTTGCGCAATTTTTTCTTCTTTGAATTTTCTAATTTTTAGTTTAGGGTTAAATTGATTTTGGATAATGAACCGTTTTGTTTAAGTAGAATCAAAACACATCGTTTTGATTATGGATAATGTGGAGGCCACGTCGGTATTCCAGTCAGCATGTTAACGTCCAGTTAAGGCGTCCGTCAATTTTTTAACGAAATGGGACCAATTTGTATGTAAAGATTAGTCAAGGGACCCGTTTATAACTTTTGATAGTCAAGAGATGCAAAAGATAATTGAAGTATAGTCGGAGGACGCAAAAGATAAATTTTGAGCCAGTTTGTTTTGCATTGTGGCTGGCGTTCTTAATTAGACGGTCCATTTGATTAAGAATAAGTCATCATGGGCCTAGACTTGTTTTTGTTTATCGGATTCATTAGAAAACATTTTTTTAATAAAGGGTAAACTTCACTGAACCTTTAATTGTTTTCAGTGTGATCACCAAAATCGAAATTTTTTCATTTAAATCAATACCGTTAACAGAAACTTTCATTTCAGTCATTGGATCATCAAAAGGCTCACGATAGCTAATGTCACACGTTAAGATGTCAATGCGGTAGAATTAAAAATTAGGTAAATCACATATTGAGCCACATAACTTTTTAAGATTTTGAGAAGTGGCATCGAACATTTTAGATTTTACATTTTTGACATCAAATTATCAAAACTTTGTAAATTGGTCTTGGTTTTTCTAGATTTCACAATTTAACCCTCACACTTCCAATTCATAAAAGTACCTCTGAACTTAAGAAATTTGCAATTTAATCCTTAAATATTAATTTATCTCAATTAAACTCCTAAATTTCATTTTAAACATAATAAAATTTGGACTAAGCATGGGATTTTGTCATGTTTTTATAAAATATTATACTTAGGTTATACTACGACAAGAAAAATAAGGGCTGAGTAGGGGACATACATGCAACTGGGACCTTCTTCAACCTAATCACCAACCACCACCAAGATGAATGTCTTCCACTATCTTATTCCATTTTCTTACAATAAAAATATTATAGAATAACGCCAAGTATATGATCGTACAAAAGAAAAAGAGACCAAAATTTAACGTGGAAATCCTTAACTGATAAAATCACAAGCAAAAGAGATAATGACGAAAATAACAAGGATACAAGAAATTTGTGATTAAGCACAATTTGTGAGTCAATCAACAATATTTTAACCCTAATTCCTAATATTTATTTATAAAAATATATACTTGATTACCAAAGATATTTGAATAATAAAAAATCTATTTAAACCGAAATTCCTACTTTCAATGAAAGTATAATTGTCGAAGTGTAGTTACACCGTAATTTTTTTTTGACCGGATCAATATAAAATTTTGATTACAAACTCTAACAAAAGGTAAGAATTGAGAACGAGAATAATCTATGTGATATGAGTAGAATCCCTCAGGGCTCACGCTTTAGCAATCCTTTTATTCAACTTTTAACCAAGTGAACACCTAACAACAAAGTCGTTGTAGCCCATCAACTATTTTCTTTACCTTCATCAACATTGGAACAAATGTCTTGAATCTCGATGCCGTGCTCGACAACATTCTAATTTTTTAGTTAAAAAAAAACGAGTATCAACCAAACAGATTAAGGCTTTGCTTGGTATGAAGGATGGAAATATAGAAGAATAGAAAATTCGTTAATCAAATGGTTAATATTCAAAGTAAGAAAGTTGTTATGAATCTTCACCATTTGATTAACAAATTTTCATCATTTCTCATTTTTATTTTTTATACCAAACAAAGTCTAAGGTCCCGTTCAAGAACGAGTTCTAAACCAACTTTTGGAGCGTCACTGAAAAACTGCGTCGAATGACAAAAAACCAGACGTTTTCAACTAGCTTTTGCACCTGATTTGGTCTCCAAACCAAGCTTTTGAAAACGCTGAAAATTTTAGCTTATCCCTAAATTACCGTTCTCGTCATTTTCACCTAAAATTCCATTCTAAAATCAATCGTGAACGGAGCCTAAATATTTAATTTGATGTCTTAAGAGTTTTGCTTTCTAGACATGCTAGATTGGATTCGGCAATATTTTTTGTTTTATTTTACAACAAAAACAAAGGTTTGCATAATTAGACCAAATCAAGACTGTGGTACCCAATGCCTAATTTTGGGTTAGGTTAGACGGCAGCTGCATATATCATTCGAGAAAATATTGAGACACACATTTCCTTGCACATCTTTACAAAAATGGACGCTCCTTTTTATTGTTTCAAACAAACACTTGAAAGCTGCTTCATTCTAACAAAAAAAGAGATGGTGTCATGTTTAAAGAACACGACCGATAGGTCTGATTTTCAACATTAGCCACACAAAAAAAATCCCAAATGATTGAACATTCCACTTTGTGGTTCACAGCCTTTTTTTCTATATCTTTGTGAGGTCAAATCTGATCAGGTCAGGAAAGGTCAGCATTGGAGTAATGTGATTTAAGAATTTTTGGTGCAAAGTTTCCTTTTCTTTTCCTTCCCTTTCTTGATGAGTAATTTTATTAATGAAACATCATCATTAACTTGTGTCCTAAGAAAAACCATGATTACATTCATAATCTTAAATTTTAAATACTAAACTTTAAAAAGTACACCTTAATATTTACTCACAGTTTTTTAAACTTTAATTATAAATTCTATACTTTAAACCTAATTTTTTAATATGAGAACATCAATAAAGACACAAAAAAATAGGCAGAAGATTCCGATTACATAGTTTTTATGGCATGATAATGTGAATATTAACGGGGATAACAAATGCTTCCAAACCACACAATCATTTTAGAGTATATATGTATAGAAATTAATATTGTTCTAATGGTTTCTTGAGGATTTAAACTATAGACCATCAACTAAAGAATGTGTGACCTAAAGCAACTTATTATCAATCTTTTAGTCTGATCAATACTTCATGTAAAGTCTAATCAGAAGTCACGAATAAGTTAATATTTTCAATTTGTTAATCAAAATCCTCAGTATCAAGTTCATGTTGAATAAAATCTTTTGAGCTTTGTGTACAGAAAATAATTTTGTATTATATAAACAATGTTCCATTCATAGTTTATTGTTTTTTCAAAAGGTTAAGGCATTCACTCATTATCAACGATAGAAAAAGAATGTTTATCTGTGATTTTGTCTGCACTTAGTACAATTATGGTGGGAATTGTTTTTTGTTTTCCAATGTGACACAAGCTTGGCCCTAGGTATAACAAAAAGATTTTTTAATTAATTCATAAAAGATAATGATAAACATTTCAATAACTTGAAGAATCTGAAAAATGATATCATCTCTAATAAAGCAATGGTAAAAGGACTAGATTAAAGTATTTGGTTTGGATTATGAGTTTAATTTTGATACATAGGCGGTATAAAATAAATTTTACACAAGTCTGCATATTTATCCTATAAATCTAAATCTTAAATCATTAAACCTAAACCTTAAAAAATTAAACCTAAAATCTAAATTCTAAATACTAACATTAAATTTTAAACACTACAACTCTAAACCCCTAAACTATAAATCCTAAATTATACCCCTAACTCCTAAAACTAAAAATTTGTGTAAACTAAGTTTACACCGCTTGTGTATTTTAGTTTTTCTCTTAGATTATATAAAAGATATAAAAGGTTTTAGCTCAAGATAAATATTGGGGGTATTAGGTTATCAAATGAATTGAATAAAAGGAAAAGATTTTGATATATAAGTTATACAAGTTTGACAATTTAGGGTTTAAGATTTTAAAAAAATTTAAAGTTTATATTTTAGAATTTAGAGTTTAAGGTTTGAGATATTAACTAGTAGTATTAAAATAATAATAATAATATTTAGAAAGGGTTTGATCAAAAGCACTCAGTAGCAAAACAACACAGCTAAAGGCTGTAACTCAATAGTTAGAGAAGCAGCTTGATAAAGTTATTGATTATTAATTACAAGTGGGATTAAAGTAATTGTATAATTTAGGGTGATGGATTTGTTTAATTAATTTCGTGAAGCTCCCCATGAATGATGACAGGGTGTATACTGTAAAGTACATAAATGAAAAATATGAGGAAATAGTAATGCTTCCTGCTCAAACCAAATTATGCCATCTATTCTAATACATGGAACTATGGATCTTTAGCCACTTGTTGAATTGCAAATGTTAATCTCAAGTCTTCGAAAGGTTAGCTTTCAAGTGATTATGCTTTTTTTATAAATTTCTTACTATATCTTTAATCTTCAAAATCTTAATTAACTACACTCATTTGAGGAACACATTACACCATTAAATCCACTTGAACTCATAACGTTTTTGAATTTTGAATAGCAATAATACTAATTGGATTATTATTATTCTGCAGGTAGATGGACTGGTAGTCCTATGGGTCTCCCAAAGAAAACCTAACTTTTAGAGCGATCTTAGCACTTTGCAGTTATTTTTTTTGTTGCGCTCCTGGTTAGTTTGAACTGACTCGCATTGTACACTTAATTTTGGTGAATGAGTCTTTCAGCGAGAATTTTTTTTATACACATGGTTTCGAACTCGAGACTTGCTTGAGCGATACCAAATATAATGTAGTTATTTGAATGCACATAAGAGTTAACTATATATTAAGAGGCTATACTTCTGGTATAAACTAGAATTTATTCTTCCTTTTCCTGCATTATTACTCATAATTTATTCTTTCTCAAGCCTGCTGCTTTGGCCATTACCATTATAGGAATAAAGATGGGATATATACTATTTAATTTGACATCAAATCTTAATCAATCTTGAGAGGATGATCATCCATGAAGCCTAATTAAGAAAATGAATACATTTTTCAGTGATATCGTTATTGTTATAACATATAAAAAGATGTAGATTTTAGGGTACGTATCCTTTGATTTATGAATGTGGAGGCCAAATCTAGAAAGTTTAGCATGGTATAGAAAAAAATAAGGGTTATTATACAAATTTATACATGAACTTCGTAAAGTTTCTCAAATTGATAAAAGAAAGTTTTTTAATCTTGAATTGGTATCTGAAATTGAAAAAAATTCTCAAATGGATACCTGAACTTAAAATTTTTTCAAATTAGTACTTGGTGCTATTACATTATTTCAACAACAATCATGTTGTGACATGTGACACTTGATGATGTCATAACGTTTAATGCCATATCAACAAATTGAACACAACTCCCACTTCCCCTCTCTTTCTCTCTCTCTCTTCCCTTTATATTTTTTTCTATATATATTTATTGACGATTTTTTTTTACTATATGGGTGAATAGAATACTAATTGTTTCCTTGTCTAGACTATAGAACAGAGAAGGATTACAATATTTGCAAGGCACCGAGAAGTAACAACTTGAGGATATGAGGGTTGGTATCACTTTTGAAATTTGAAGCAGTAGGTAAGAAACCTTTGAAGAAACGAGGTTTACATTGGACCTTCCAACAATATTCTGAAATTAAAATATTAACACTGACGACCTAAAAATAAGCAAACTACATACATAAAACTTTTCGTACTTTTGATTGTTTTTTACTCACAATTTCAACTACGGGGGCATGATATATCATTGATCAGGATATTGTTTGCTCGTGTTTGATTTACTGTCGTTTAGGCAATTGAACCCGAAGTCCTGGATCCCAAAATCCTGACAATCCAACAACCATGCGATGTTGTCCTCCCAGGATGCCAAGGTTGTCTCGTTATTACAAGCTTCTGTTGCTGGCGTGGCACCGTTCCATGAAGCATCGACCAGCGGAGGTTCATCGAGCCATAAGCTTGTCAATAAAGATTCGTCGTTGCAAATGCTGTCTAACAAAGTGGTGGAGCAATTCTCAGTTGGTGTAGTACAGGAAGAATTATCCTCTGATGAATTGGTGATGCAATTCTTTTGTGTGATATTATCAGGCTTGGAATCTTTGTTTAAAGGTTCATGAGTAGCTGGGTCGATTCCCATTTTAATAAGCTTTTTCTTGATGTGGGTGTTCCAGTGATTCTTGATCTCGTTATCGGTTCTGCCGGGCAACCTGGCTGCAATCTTCGACCACCTGATAAAGAAAAGAACACAACCATTATTATGTTTGATTTTCAGGGTCTCATCAGAAACAAAAGAGACTGATTAATTAAACCTATTGCCAAGACGGGCATGAATGTCAATAACCAACTGTTCTTCATCCTCAGAAAGAAGGCCCCTCTTCAAGTCAGGCCGAAGATAATTAGTCCATCGAAGCCGGCAGCTCTTGCCGCAGCGGCGGAGGCCGGCGAGCTTAGGAACAGCACGCCAGCAACACTGGCCATTGGTGAGCATAAAGTTGATGAGTTTCTTGTCTTCCTCAGCTGTCCACGCCCCCTTTTTCACTCCCAGTTTGTCACAGCGAGGCTGCCTGCCCATAACTTGGTCGCACTAAACGCAAACTACCACTAATAAAATGTAATTAAGCTCACCAACTCTGTACCCGTAAATACCCAAAAGCCCCCCCCCCCCCACCTCTTTATATAAGGTCCTGGAGCAGCTTTCGGAGGCTGATATAAATATATATATTTTTTAAATGGAGATTATGTGACTTAACCAAGTTAATATATATAAAGATGACTATAATTCAGAATTTACAGAGAGGGGAGGAGATCTCAGGGACCACCACCATTGGTTTAAGAAAGCGACGTTGGAACTAAAACGGGGTGTTGGGGTGCGAGTAGATATACAAAAGAGCCAGAGATGGGTAACCCAAAGACAATGGCATTCCCCCCCCCCCAAAAAAAAAAAAAATCTTCCCATTTTCCTACTCTGCCTATTGCACTTTCACTTAATCATTCCATCATCCACTTCGTCATCACCACGCTCTCAATCTTTTGTGCCCGCTATTCTTAACCTTTTTTTTTTTTAGGAAAAGGAGATATTACGGTAAGTTTTGTATTCAAACCAGTAAAGCGTTGCAAGTAGATAAAATTAGGGATGACAACGGGTGGGACGGGAGTGTCTTTGGCTGCTCTAACCACGACTCTCTTTCAAAAATTAAATATTATAACATGATCTCGATCTCGATCCCGACTTCATCATAATAGAAATATAATCTGATCTCGACTCAATTTTAAAATTTTAATAAAAAATTTGACTAAATCCAATTCATCCCCAAAAAAATAACAAAAATATTAAATATAATATATAAAAAATAATAAATATATATCGGGTCAAGTTGAGAAATTTTCATCCTAAACTCAAACCCATCCTACCCCGTCTTGATCTTTTTCAAAATTTAATTCTAACTCTATTTTCTTAATAAAAAGCTCGCCCCTATCAAGTTAAGTCGAAATTCACCGGGGTAGATTTATTGCACTCTACCTCATCTCCCATTTAGTACGATATTCATTATGATGGACCCATTCATTAAACTTTTAAAATTTTAAATATTTTATCAGTTTTTGATTTTTCCCCTTATTTATTTTGTGCTTTGAACTTTTATATTTTATTTTATAATTTTAAATATTATTATTTAAAAAATAATTTTTAAATACATAAAATAACTAGTAAATTATATATAATACGTTTTAAAATTTGTTTCTCTATTTCAAATATAAAATATTTATTTTTACATTGTAAAAAAATAAAATTATTCTTAAATAAAATTTAAAATCAAAGTTAATTTTATTAAAATAATTATAATTTTTAAATATATATGTACATTTTTAAAAAATTAAAAAATTATAAATATATACTACCATATAATCACGCTAATATATTAAAAAATTAATTTTCTACCCATCATTCATCCAATTCCCCCGCATATATGCTACACTTTTCCCATTAGGCCAATTGTTTTAGTTGCTCTCAGCACATTTATTTGACTCACCGCCAGTTTCAACGTATAAAGTTAATTCTATCATACTCAATTGGTTGAATTGGTACCGGTTGAGTTTAACCAATTCAATTGATAACTATTCTAGACAAATAAGATGTATTTAATACACACGAAGATTCTTTAATTTTCTCTTCAATTATGATAAATTTCCACATATTATGGGTTATATACCTAATAATTATTCTCATTTGAAAAAATGGATGATATTCATCTTAAGAGATCCAGACGTATTATCTGCAAGGTGTGTGCATTGCCAAAAAGTTAAGACTATGTATGAAGAGATATTACCTTGTAATCACCTTAAAACTATTAAAAATGTTGATTATAGAACCATTATGCATAAAAAGTGTTGGACTATTTGTTAGATCCTTACCCATGAAAAATGGAGTATATTTCATGATCAACCGCTTACCTCTTACTGAAAGTACTCGGGGCGAAGGACTAGCGATTGTTGTTGGCGGTAGACATCTTGGTTCAAACCAAAAAATAATAATAAGATACATATATATATTCTTTGGCTTAAATAAAAAATCAACACTTAAATTATGTTTTTTTGCTATTTTTAGCCTTTAAATTATGTCATTTTTTCCTTTTAATCCCTAATTATTTTTGGTCAAAATAAGTACCTAAACTATGTTATTTTCCCTTTTAGTCCCTAAACTATCTATTGGTCAAAAAACATTTGTGATGTGTCAACATCTTATTGGTCGAAATAATTTTTTCTTGACTTAGATAACTACCGGACTTAAAATGATCAAAAATGATAGTTTATGAACATATTTTGACTAAACAATAGTTTAAGGGCTAAAAACAAACAAAAATTATAGTTTAAGGGTTGAATTTTCATTTAAGCCATATTTTTTTTTAATTTAGGAGACCTGAGACGGAAAGTAATCAACTTAGTTAATAATAATTTTCTTATTACTTCCTTTCTGAAATTTTAATAAAATATTTAATTTACCAAAAAACAAATTCTTCTAGTTCTTGAAGTAGAATGGAGTAGAACAAATACTTCTTGATCACTTCAAGAAAACCATTATCATTTTGACATTTTCGTTCTGTTTTTCATCACTCTCCTTAAACTTATTCTTCATTAAATTAAGACACGTTGTATGTTTTCTTTCGTGTTTCTTTAACAATAGTAAGTTACAGTTAAGAAGAAACACCAGTGTTGAATAACTTGTCAATGGTCTCGATAGTTTGCTTGCCCTCGTCACACTGTTGCATGTTATGTCAAGTTTACAAATCCTAAATCACATTAATTACATTTTTAATTCTTCAATCTCCGTTGGACTTTTTTTATTTTTTAAATAATTTTTACCTAAAGAAGGGAGAATGAGAATTTTACTCTTACTGGGTTATGAACCCACAACCTAAGAAAATGATGTGTCAACTAATCGAGTTTTAACTACATACTCTAGAGATTGTTGATTGAACTTTCTAATTATATAATGGAATTCTCATTACATGATCGATGATCGTCACGAGTTGTAATAATTTCTACCACCCAGTCCTTATATTCATACTAGTTCGAATTCTTTGACATGGAGGACGTAATGAATAATTGAATAGGATAACAATGTTGTTAACAGCTACACGTACCATTATGCTCTGACAACCACGTATTTGGTTTAAAACTTTGAGTTTTAACCGTGGATTGCGGTTTAGAAAACCTTGATCGGAGAGTAGGATTTGAGATAGTCCAAGATTTTCATTTTCTAACCAATGTTACACGTGTCCTGTCTAGTAATCCCCATGTCTTATGACACATATATTATATAATAGTATAACATATATAATAAGAAGAGTGGATTGACTTGTATCTCTAAGCTTAGGTGAAGGTGGACCCTTTTCCTCAATATGTAGCTCAACTCTGGATTTCACTTCACTAACTCATGAGCATATGAAACACAAATAAAGATTAGAAATTTATGACAAACTTAAAACACAACCCAAACCGATTTGATTCTCAATATTGGCTCTAATCTGTGACATACACTTGTAAAATCCATGCACAAGGACAACACGTGCATGATTTTGCGATATGCGTTGAAAAAGTTTAGGAAGTAACTAAAATAATGAGCTCTAACATATACATTATATCTTACGTGGACATGCATCCATTTGACACATACTTTCCCTAAAAACAAAGGCAAAAGAGTGGTAGGAATTTATCTAAACTTTGCTCTAAACGTGCATGCGACATACAGCATGCAATAGTCGTCGCCGCCAATTCACCAACATGGTTTGGATTCTACTCAGAAATCCCCCGAAAATTTTAGTCAAAAAAAAGAGAGAAAGAAATCCCCCGACAATATTTAAAAATTGAATCGCTTCAAGAACGTAAAAGATTCTGCAATCTCAAGAATCCACTTCGACTCGTACATCGATAAACCCTAAAACAATACATAGTATGTTCTTTAGGTAAGAAACGAAAACAGTGGGTAAAGTTCTTTTTCTAAGATACTATTTGGATCTACAATGAGATTTGCTTTCATGGGATTAACAATACTAAAGTTAAAGATTGAATATTGCGGTTAGGGTTGTGTAAAAATATCTGATCTGACTGATTCGATCCAATTATCAATTCATCCGATTCGAACAATATTTCAAGTTTTGAATTATCTCAAAATTCGAATATATGAAAATTTAAATTTTTATGGATATAAATCTTGTTATTTTTAGTGATTTGATGATTGTTATATCCGAAAATTTGAAAATTTGAAATTTTCATAGATGCGAATCTTGTTATATTTGACAATTTGTTGCTTGTTACATTCGAAAAGCCAAAAAATTTATAGATACGACTGCCAAATTCGAAAAATACTAAAATCAATTTTTATATTATGATATCCAAATATCTGATTTGTTTCAGATCGGATACAAATCATTATTTCACCGATCCGAAATTTTGGATATCTGATTTTTCAGATCAGATCGGACCCAATATCCTAAAATGAACACCCCTAATTGCAGTAGAGTATAAATTTGAATTCAAATGCAGTAGCGAGGACTAAATGTGTAATTATATGAATTTATTTAACTATTACATCAATTTTCGTCAAAAATTATCGGTCAATGATTTGTTTAAAACCTTTTTAAAAGTATAATAGTCTAATTGAAAAAATTCATAGTTTGGTGGTTAAAATAGAATCAAATCAATAGTTTAGTGACCTTGAAGGGAGTTTATCCAAAATATTTAAAAATATGTACATATTTATGAATAAAATATTTTAAAATGATTTTATATTAAATAATAATCAATATTGTATTTATATTTTATATAGAAAAAGTAAAAGGAAAACAATAGAAACTACCCCTTCCACCAGAGGTGTGGGAGCACTTTGAACCTTGTTTAAAAACGTTAATATCTTTAGGGTTAACTACTAGAATGGTCACTAATGTTTTTTCCTAGTACAGTTTTGATCACCGATTTTCAAATTCAACCAACAAGGTCACTTACATTTTCGATCTGTAAACTTTTGGTCACTCGAACTTAAGTGTCGTTAAATGGGTGATGTGGTCGTTAAAGGGAAATTTGTATAATTACACATTTAGTCCATGTTAGTTACCTATTATAAGGTAGGCTGGACACCACAAAACTAGAGATTCATTTTGAAAGGGTTCGGGAGTTGGTTACGTGTGGGGAAGGATTAGCACCCCCACCACGGCCGGAAATCGGTACCAAAATAGTTTTTGCTTTTAATCGAAGGAAATTGTCGAAATCTGAAAAGAATTTAATTCGGTGACCTTAATTGAAAATTAACCTTAATTGAACGGGCTTTGTCAAATTGATAGGTTCAAATTAATTGGACATTTAATTAATAAGGTTGACGATTGTAGCGACGTTTTAGAAAAATTATAAGTTCGACGCTACGGGTTATCCCAAAAAACCTTTCTTTATAATCTTGGTTTAAAGGGATTTCTTTTGAAAATTCTTTTTTTCTTCAGAAAACTGTTTGAAAACTGGGAGTCGCCACCGGCCACTTGGATAAGGTAGGTCGGACACCACAAAACCAGAGATTCGTTTCGAAAGGGTTCGGGAGTTGGTTACGTGTGGGGAAAGATTAGCACCCCCATCACGCCCAGAGAACGGTACCCAAAATATTTGTTGCTTTTAATCGAAGAAAATTCTCAAAATTTGAAAGGAATTTAATTTGGTGACCTTAATTGAAAATTAACCTTAATTGAACGGGCTTTATCAAATTGGTGGGTCCAAATTAATTAGACATTTAATTAATAAGGTTTAAGATACGTCAGACCATAGATTAAACCGACATCGAATAAGCCTGACAGTCGTGCTAATTTATGGTTCGAATCCCGCACATCACCTTTATGCATGATGCAAGCATTGAAGTATGATGTAATGATTTAGTTAAGTTTTAACTTTACCTTAATCTCGGACTGTTGCGACACAAATACTAGAATTAATGAATACCCCCTTTTATGATTCAGATTAATTAATGCAAAATTAATGGGCCATATGAATGGCAATTAGGGCATGGCAAGTAAAGGCGCAAAAAAAAACATAAAAGATCCAACGCAAGACCTAATCCATAAAGGCCCACATTATGGAAGTTTAATTAGTGATCTAGTCACTGATTAGGTGCATCTAGTATTAATCCTAAATTAATTAATCCTAAAAAGGCTAGAGAGCCCTAATAAATTATGAGTTATCTTGTGATATGATAATTAATTCGATTAATTTTAAACTAGTATTCCAATAAGCCAAGAATACTATTTAAAATAAGCCAAATTAATTAATCATAGCTTTAAATTAAAATGTTAGTCTAATTTCCATGTCAATTTTATCTTAAGAGATAATTAAGAGGTGTTCGACCAATTTTAATGAATTTAACGTTTACCCCAATAAGCCAAAGGCAAATTTAAAGTCACTAGGCTGATTCGAACCTTAAGACTAACTACAGCTCTAAAACTAATCCTAGGATTAACTTAATTAATTTAAGGACCGTGCCCCTATTAGACGAGCACACGACCTAAATTAATTAAATTAACTCCTAAACTAATCTAAAAGTAACTTAACAACCCAAACCCAAAAGACCAAGAGGCCCAAACTTCTAAACTAAGCCCAAAAAGAAAGGCCCAAAACATATAAACTCATATATCATAAGACTATACTATATTTGAATTTCAAAAGCCTAACTATGTGCACTTAAAGAAAAATACATAGCATGCTTAATTAAAAGGAACTTTCAATACCCACATATCTAAAGTTACATATTATAAGTCACTTTTCCCTTTTATTTTAAAAGAAATCATATATTATGTATTAAAATACACACATCATAAGCATTACATAAGACAAATATGGACATCGAAACGAACGATAAATTGATTGATCTATTAGACATATCCAAGCAATAAAATGAAACATAAATAAAGTAACATAGGTAAATTAAAATAAAATGCATGATAATCATAAGGAAATTAAACACCGGGGGGGACCAAAATATAAAGAAATAAAATTGAAGGGACAAAAGTAAAAGAAAGAGAAAAGTGGGGTGTAACTGTAAACCGGTGGCAAGCTTAAGGACCTGAATGGTAATTAAAAAAGGTGGAATGGCTTTTATACCTCAATTTAGCCAGGCGAAAGGGATCAAAAGAGCTATTTGCCCATGCGGAGACTCCCCGGCGCAATTATAACGGGGCAAAGGGACTCATAACGTGAATAAACCAAAAATAAAACAGACTTAGTATATATAACAAAGTTTTATAACATTTTCCTCTTTTGGTTATAAACCCTCAGCCCTCTTCATGCTCTCTCAGCCTCTTTCTTTTCTAGAACGGGGAAGAACACCGCCATGGTGTTCATCCCAACCCAGAAAAATGCCTTGAATCCCAGAACCTGGCCGCGCTCTGCGGCGTCGACCGCCGTTCGCCAGCGACCAACATCCTTCGATACTACCCCCAAAACACTCATCTCTCTTCGCTAAACTTCAATCTAAACCTAGTTTCAACGATAAGAAAACGGAGATACCTCTCCCTTTTAAAAAGTGAAACGAAAAGCCCCTCTTTTTGAAACAAAAAAAATGAAGAAACGTCTTTCTCCCTGCCCATTCACCGTTCGTAGCGCCGGATGACACTACAAGGCTTGTCATCGGAGGGAAAACGGGCTTCGAAGTTAAAATCTAAGCCCTAACTATCTATATGCATGTTTAGAAAGATAAATGTACCTTAGAAATCTATTTGTTTTGTATTGTTGGTTGGGATTCTGAATTCCTTACATGTCTGTTGGGTTTCTTTTTATACCTGAGAATTACATTTGTTTTAAAATGAAAAGAAAAATTCCTATTAGTTGCCTCTGTTGATAATATGCTTTTTCCTGTCCTTTTGATTTACTGTTGATTTGTTATCTCTAATGCCTATGCTTTTTGCTTTGCACGTGAACCATGACGCCTGGCTATGGAGGAGGACGGTCAGATAACGAGCGGCGCTTGTCCTCTGGAACATCGTGGCAGACTGAAGAGGGGAAGAGACTAGAGTGGGTAATGGCTCGGGGAACAAGGGCCTCTGGGAGCCATTAGATCTGCCAGCGTGGTGATGGGAGCAGATGATCATTCATCATTCGTGAGAAACGAAGCGGTGGACGCGCGAGTGGAAGATGAAAGAGCCGCGTGTGGATCCTACCCGCGCGGGGTTCTCTGGAATGTTCTGTATACATCTCAGCAGTCCGATCATCATCTTAGATCCAACGGCCTAAGATTAGCTGCGCAGGGAAAATAGATGATTAGGGTTCCTGTTATTTGATGTATTTAGGGCCTTGTTGGGCCAACTATATTTGTAATTGGACTCTTTAAATAAAACTTGGGTTTTTTTTATTATTTATTAGGCTTATCTATTTTATTATTCCATATTTCCAGTTTAGGACATAATACCAAGGTATACTTATTTATACGAAAGTGGTATTAATATGGATAATATTTTTTAGAGATTTTGTATAATAGCAACGATGTAACATCTAGCAATGGTAGCAATAATACTAGTCGTAGTAATACCAAACATTGTGTATCTTAAACCCTTATTCGTAAGAAACAAAAGAAGTGGGTTGACCCCCGATAAAATTAGTTACTACAACGATACATCGAACCATAGATTAAACCAACATCATATAAGCCTGATTGTCGTGTTAATTTATGGTTTGAATCCTAAACGTCACCTTTATGCATGATGCAAGCAATTAAAACATGATGTAATGATTTGGTTAAGTTTTAATTTTACCTTGAGTCAATAAGGATTAATTCAAATATTTGGTCAACATCCTTTAAGCTCAGACTGTTGCGACACAAATATCGGAATTAATGAATACCTACCATTTTATGATTTAAATTAATTAATATGCAGTCAAAATATTTAAAGTTACATGAATGACAAGTAGGGGATGGCAAACAAAAGCCTCAAAAGATAAACACTCAAGGCCCACACCATGACCTAACTTGTGAAGGCCCAAATTATGGAAAGCCCAAATAATGATCTAGTTATTGGCCCTAAATTGATTAACCCTAAAAGACTAGAAACCCTAATAAATTATGATGATTAACTTTGCAATTTAATGTCAATCTAAGTTTTGAAGTTAATTTTAATCTAGAAGTAATTAAGAGACAATCAATTAATTTAATAAATTTAACATTTACTCGAATGGGCCGAGAGCGAATTTAAATTATTAAATTAATTTGAACCCTAATCTGACTAAGGCTCTAAAGAAACTAAACCTAGAATTAACTTAATTAATTTAAGAACCATGCCCCTATAAGACGAGCACACGATCTAAATTAATCAAACTAATTCACTTAATCTAATGGCAAGCTCAAAAACCTAAAACCATTAAGACTAGGCCCAAAGAACCTAAAGCCCACGTTGCTAAGGCTAGGACCAAAACTAGAAGAACTAGGCCCGCACTAAAAAAAACTTAACCAAGCCTACCTATCACAAATATATCATATTACATTACAAATGTATAGATATTATATGCCTTTAAAAAACATGTATCATATTCTTCAAATTATAATATAAAATATTAAAAAATAATATATACATCATACCTCATACTTTATCTTTTAAATCTATATATTATATATTTAAACATATATTTTATAGAAAAGCATATATTATAAGGAATATGTATTATAGAGGACATGTCATATATTATATGGAAATCATGTATTATATATATATATATATATTAAGAAAAACTATATGTTACATATCTATTATAAAAAAAACTATATATTAGATGTAATTGAAAAAAACTATATATTATATACTTGTTTAGAATACTATATATTATATGCTAAATAAAAACTGTAGATTAAGTAATATACCTACATTAAGCACCCAAAATTAAGCATAAAACCACATATCATAAACATTACATAAAAAACAACTATATACTAAAAGCAAACAATAAATATGAACATTTCACAACCACAACCACTAAACTAATAGCTTAAAACATAAAAATAGCAAGATTATAAACAAATTATGAATCAAAAATAAAATGCATGAGATTAGGGTCTTCAAACACTGAAATCTGGACCAAAAAGCAAAAAAAGAAAACAAAGGGGCGGAATTTAAAAGATAACAGGGACACGATTGTAAACCATTTCAAAATCTTAGGGACCGAGGACAGAATTTAGAAAGGCGGAATGGCTTGTGGGCGTGATTATCCCACGCAGAGGGATCTAGAAGGGGATTTACCCACGCAGAAGCCCTTCAGGCACAATTTAAGAAGGGCGAAGGGACTTAAAATGTAGTTATACCATTTTCAAAATAAGGGTCGGCTATATAACACATATTTTGGGCAAAAAATGACCATTTCGCCATTTTTTATAATCGCCCCCCCAGAAAAGCTCTCGTCTACTCTTCCAGTTCATCTGGGTTCATCACGAACCCAGATTCTGGTATCCCTCCATCGCGTTTTCCAAAAACTGGTTGTTTCACCATCGTGTCGGCTGTCGTTCGCCGACAGTCGGCGTACTAAAAAACCAAAAAACATCCCATTTCCCTTTTTAAAAACCAAACCCTACATACCCTTTTGAAAAACCATCCATTTTCTTTTTGAAAACCCAAATAGCAGAGCTACCCTATTTCTTTAAAATCGAAGCCGAAATCGAAAGTTTTTGGTCACCCTTCCATCCGATTCACCTCACGCGACCATGGGAAGGGCCAAGAAGCTTGTTATCGGTAGCGGAGGGTAACGATGTGAGGAAGCGAAATGACGAAGGTAAAAACAGAAACCCTACCCTTCTTTTTTGTTTATGCAATATGCTTCAAAATAAGGAAAAAATGATATACCTCTAAAACCGAGGCTTTTCTATTGCTTCTATTGCTCTGATGGTTGCTGAATGAATTAAAAATGATTAGGGCTTTTGTTATATAACCACTGAATATTACATCAATTAGGAAAATAGAAAAACCCACCGAGAATTCCTATTGGTTGCCATTTTTTGTCTGATTCATGTACAGGCTCTACGATTGTTGGCTTGTATCCTATTATTCTATGATTCCTGTTTTGATCTATTTTTGCTTGTTCGCATATGAGACTTGTACTGGAGAGGGGACCATTCGCGTGGCTGCTGGAGGCAGAGGATGAGGGAGAGGTGGTCCTGATTGCTGCCGTGGCTCTGACGTGGTGGGGATGTGGCACTGATGTGGTGCCTACGTGGCCAGAATTGAAGGGTCACGGGAGATGGAGGGGTCAGAATTGAAGGGTCACGCGTGGAGGAAGCTGACGAGCTGCGTGTGTCGCGTGTGGGAGACTCTAAGAGCCACAAGACTCAGATCCGGACCGTCAGATCGTTTTTGATTTGACGGCGGTTCTTTGGCTACGCAAACAAAGGGGCAGATTAGATTAGGGTTTCTGTAATTAGGCTTAGGGTTAGTTTGTTATTGGGCCTAAAACGAGCCACTATATAATATATATTTGTTTTGGGGCTTTTAAGATTTGTAATGGACTTTTATAACATATATATTTGGGCTGTTTTTATTTAACTTAATATTCTTCTTACATTTTCATATTTGTTTTATAATAATAATAATAATAAAATATAATAATAACTGTAACATATGATAGTAATATATAATAATAATAACAATGATAAGACAATATAATATTCTAATAATATTTAGGTTTTCTTTGCAAATGGATAATAACATAACATAACAATAATATGACAATGAATAGCATACTATGATATCAAATAACAATACCTATATATAAATGCTTAATTAAAATAGTACTAGTTGTTAACTAATTTTTGAGTTTTTAAGGTTTTAATAAAGGGATAAAACAGCGCCCTTAATATTATTTAGAAAGTAGTAACATGTATATAAGCCTATTATTGTAAAAACAAAAGCGAAAATAAAACGGGTCCACCCTGGACAAAATTAGTGATTACAGGTAGCAATAATGTATTGCTAGATGCCACTCATTGCTTGTAATATTAGAATTGTTCTATATATTATTGCTAACTTTGCATGAACATACAAGGGTCACACCATATGATTAAAACGAACAAATATCGACTAGATAGCATGTGTACGAACTTGTTGTGCACGAAATAAGTAAAAATTGAAATTATTATGATTATTGCAATTATAGATAGTTTTGTGTATATATATTTTAATACTAGATAATTAGTGTAATTATCAGATACTATTAATATATATATCCCTAAAGAAACCCGATTGAAGTAGAATCTGATTCTACATATTTAATTATATTTGGTTAAATATAATGTATATTTAAAGAATCCAAATTTAATTAGAATTAGGGTTTTGAATGCTATATAAAGGCATAAGGTCTAGCAGCCAAAATATGCTTTTGCGAAAAACCTCTGTAACAGTTAGAGAAGAGAAAATATTGTTCGTTTCGTTCGGGTGGACTGCGTGGAGGTCGAAACGCTATTGTGACGACTTGGATTTGATATCGTGCTAGAAAATTGGATTCTCCTAACTCCCTGCGGTTTTCAGGTTTAATTAAGGTAACGTTTCATCCATTTTCACCCCGGATTCGATTCTTGTACATGGATCACTGGTGGAATACGTCAGATATTTTTTTCCCTACGCCATGGGGTGTACCGACATTTCCCAACAACACAAGGCCCAACCATACTCGTGATCTCACCGGATCAACTGAGCGAAACACACAAAGTCATAACCACAAACCTAGAGTGAGGCTCAATGTCATACAACCTCGAGAACGTACACTCTAAGTGAGGCCCGGTGTCACACGGCCTCGGGAACATACACTCTCTCTGGGTAAGGCCCGATGTCACACAGCGTCGGGAACGTACATTCAACATCTCTAACCATGGTGATGCAACACTCTTTCTCTATGTATCCGGATCCAATCAATCAAAGGTGACTCAACCAACCAAGTGTCCAAACCGAACACATCATTGGCACAAGTACCATAACTTTAAGATTTCTATCAATTATCAAGTCACCTAATTAAGTTTACCAACTTGTTAATACATTATGGAAGAGTACATTAATATCCCCATTAATCAATATTATCTCATTAATATCCCACGTCAATTTCTATCTTTTTATTAGTATTATAAATTATTCCGTTCAGTGGGTATTAGTACTCGAACACGAGTATCGATATAGTACCCCTGGGTACCAGTACTCACACGTGTACCGATACGAGTATTGCTTACAAGAAATCCTAGATTTTCAAAAGCACCGATACAGGCCGACCCGTACCGATATAACACCCAATCGCGTACCATTATGGCCAAAGCACATACCGGTACCCTATTCACAGTTTTGTACAATTCCTTGAATTACGATTTTACAACGTTTTATTCGATCTCTAAAGCTTTTGAGAGTCATTAGGGTTTGTTTACTAACGCATTCAATCAATTAATATTAATTATCGGCTTTAATTTATTCAAATATTACCATTATTTATCCATTACACACAATTTCCATTGTATACATCAATATCCATACTCTTCAAACAGGCATCACATAGATACACGAATTTCCGAACAACCCTATACGAACTTCAAGTCTATACGAGTCAATTCATATTCACAATATCATCACACTTTTAACATATATCAATCTCATACTATCAATCTCCACAGCATGCATATTCATCATCTACCTATTTTGCAGATACTAACATGCAAACCAATCACATTTATGATGCTCATGATGTAAAAGGTGTTCGATGTGTACTAACCTTAAGCGATTAACGATAAATCCTTACTTGAGGTCCTTAAACGCTTCTATTGATCTGGTATTCAAGCTTGAACAATCCTCATAAAAAATACGAATACCACAGTTATTACTTAACCCTATTCACTAACTAATCCACAAGGTCAAGCATGTAAAAACAACTTACTGGGTTTAAATTAGGGTGAAACGAATTGCACCAACATACTCATAATGTTGAGAAATCTCCAGGTAGGGTCCTCCAAAAATGTCAGTGTCGGTCAACGGCGATGACGGTGGTTGGCTCGAAGGGACAGTCGTTCCCTGGCTTGGCCCAACGGCTGAATATCTTTCTTAGCTGGCAGTGTCACTCCCAGCGGTCTGAACGGCAGTGAAAATTAGTTTGAAAACTCCAACCTTCTAAAACTTTCTCAACTCCTTTTTTTTCTCCCGCTTTTCACTTTTCTCTCCCTCTCCTCAAAAATATCTTCTTCCTCATTTTTCTCTCATACACCATCTATTTAAAATTCAAATAACCTCCTCCATCCAAAATAATGGGCCCAAACTTAAAATTCCCTTAACTTAAACTCCTAAGATAATGAACATAACTCGGGTCCAAGACTCGGTTCACTAACCCGAAAATTGAGTCGTTACAAAAATCACTGTAACTTTTACCATTGATTAAAAAATAAAAACTCAAGTACATTATTTTGGATAAAAAAAATTCAAATATAATATCCCACTAATTTCTCCACACGTAAAGCATGTATACATAGAAGGGAATGAAGTCGCGGGTGGGATGACTCTACTATCTAACGGTCGCCTCATTGGGTTTCTACGAATTTCTTGATACCCACCAGGTAATTCTTCAGCCGGTACTAGTTATAGGCATTTAAACGAATCGAACGAACACATTCGTTTGTGTTTGTCCGTTTAGTTTTAACTGAATAAACGAACGAACATGATCAAAAACATAATTTCTTATTCGTGTTCGTTTGTTAAGGAATGTAGTTTGTTCGTTTTCGTTCGTTAAAATGATAACAAACAAACATTTAATATTGTTTAATTTTTTCTTAAGAAGCCTGAAGTCACGTGCATTGAGTATTGTTGAAGTTGTTTTATTTCATATTTGAATACATTTAAACAAACATAAACAAACAATTTATCGAACATTTACGAACATAAATGAACGAATGAGTCCTTTGTTCTTGTTCGTTCATTTAATTAAACGAGCATAAAATCTTTTTCATGTTTGCTCATTTAATAAAGACATAAAGTCAAAAAAATACCCCCAACATTTTGACTAAATAGTCACTTTGACCCCTATTCTTTTTTTGGAGCAATTCATCCGTCAATGTTTCATTTTAGGTCAAAATAGCCCATCTGCAGATGAAAATTGTTAGAAAACTAACGGTAAACAGTTTGAAATGACTTGATAAATGATAAGTCACCAGAAAAAATTATTTTATATTTTATATAATTTTATAAAATTATTTTTTGACTGATGTAATGTTTTTTCAAGTCAACACATTTGTCTATATGATATTGTCATATCAGCATACACTACTATATAGGTTTGTCACATCATTTCAAGCCATTTACCGTCATTTGACTTACAATTTTCATCCGCAGATGGGCTATTTTGACCCAAAATGAAACATTGAGAGTTGATTTTTTTTTAAGTTATAGAATTATATATATATATATAAAACTATTAGCGAGGGCCTCATTTAAATGGAGGAAAAAAAGTGCACCTTACTAATGGCATAAAATCCTTACAACACAGACCATGTCATTAGCATATTACAAACTAAGAACCAACATGCCCATTTCAACTTCCAACTGGGAGAATATTCCTTGTAACACAGGTCCATGACATTAGCATATTACAAAATAAGAAAATGATTAGTGTGAGAAAGATGGTTGTTCGATTTCGACAAGGGGATTGATTTGGATGTTGACGTGTTATATATTTAACGGAGGAGGGATAATGTTAAAAAGTTTAGTAAGTAAATTATTTATTTTGAAAGTTTAATGACTAAAATAAGTTAAAGAGCAAAATTAAGTGATAATTTAAATATTTTACCTTAAAATTAAAACATGTTTGAAGAAAAGATACAAAATAATTTAACAAGTTTAAAATAGGTTTGAACTCATACATAAAACTGAACTCAGAAAAACACGATCATACATAAACCTACGTTTGAGATTTGATTGCTTAATTAACCGGGTAAATTAAACAGCTAGCCACTAAACTTTTAGGAAATTTGCAATTTTTTCATTGAACTTTTAAAATTTGTATGAGAAACACTAAACTTTTAATTCCCTTGGATTATCTATATTTGTCAACCGCATCTCGCTTGGATGAGATTAATCTTCCTTGATTTTCCCTACAATAAATAAGTTAAAGTGATTGTCCATTATCTTCCTTGATTGTCTTAATTGGTATTCTTATATGTATTAATTAGTATATTGTTTGTCATGATTTTGAATTGTACATCATTTAAGCTCGATAGTTTTGTGGGGAGAGATCTTATATAGCAGAATATGCAAGCAATTGATGACATTATGGTTGTTGCAATTGTCATTAGGGATGTTGTGAAAGCACGTTCATTCTCCTTCTCACAATGGAAAACCTCTTTTTAGTATTTTGTGTAATTATATAGTAGTATTTGTTTTTTACTTTACTTTTAATCTTTTCAAATCGTGCACACATCGTGCTCCGTATAAATTTTATGCTCATCAGTGAACTAGATGATAACAATCATCATAAAATTTTAGAATTGAGATGATTAATTTAAATATATAAAGAGAACAGTAAAATCTCTATAAGAAGAAAGTATGTATTATTTCATAAGTAAAATATAAAACAAAAATTTTGTTTTATTTAAATATTATAGATTAGTACTCTAATGAAATTAAAAGGATTAGTAATGTCTAGGAGAATGCGGAGATTTATTGTTATGAAGAGAATTTGGCCGTCCTGGTACTTGTCTCTCCACAATTGTATTAAAACTAATAAGCAATTGAGGAGGTCAATTGTGATGAAGCGGATTTGGCCCTTCTGGTACTTGTCTCTTCACTATGGTATTAAAATCAATAGCCGATTGAAGAGGTTGATTATGTTGGAGAGGATTTGGCCATTTTGGTACTTGTCTCTTCACTGTGGTATTAAAATCAATTGCCGATTGAGGAGGTCGATTGTGATGGAGAAGATTTGGCCCTTTTGGTACTTGTCTCTTCACTATGGTATTAAAACCAATAGCCGATTGAGGAGGTCAATTGTGATGAAGAGGATTTGGCCCTTCTGGTACTCGTCTCTTCACTATGGTATTAAAATCAATATGCGACTGAAGAGGTCAATTGTGATGAAGAGGATTTGGCCCTTTTGGTACTTGTCTCTTCACTATGGTATTAAAAGCATTATACGGCTGAGGAGGTCGATTATGATGAAGAGGATATGGTCCTTCTGGTACTTGTCTATTCACTATAATAGTAAAATCACCAGATGATGGTAAAAAATGAGGGTTATGAATAGAATTCGACTCTTCCGATGCTTATTTCTTCATGATGACATTTTTAATACCAAAAGAATCATGACCATCAAGCCTTCGTACTTCAAAAATTACAAGTAACGTAAACAAAATCATAAGAATGAAAATAGAATCCCCTTTAACACTCATTTTTAGGTTAAAGTACAAAATATGACTAATGATAAGAAGCATAGTAATGTACATTGTATTTATATAGGTAAACTTACAATTAGAATCTCGGAGAAGTAAACTTTTTGAGATACTATGTAATCATGCCTCCTTTTTTTTCTAAATTTGATACTGTGGACCCAATAATAAATTTAATAACCTATATAATTTTCATTTTATTAATAGTGTTTCCGTAAAGTAGTTATAAGAATCCAAAATTTATTACTTCAAAAAAAATCTAAAATTTATGTTTCCATAACGCAAACTCTAGTGGTTTTGTTATGGAAATATTACTTTCTCTTTTGTGAAAAATAACTTGTTCATTTATGTATGCAATATTTGATTTTTTTCTTTTATGTAATATGTACGGGTAATGAAGAAAATATTTTATTTTTAGTGAAATATTACAACTCAAATGCCCGAGTAATCCTCTTAAATTTGAAGTTTTGTTTAATATTTAAGAGGTTTGAATAATAATAAAAATACAGGTCCGAGAAATGTATTTTGGTGGACAAAAATTTTATGCCTAATTAGTATATGGGTTGGGCTTGGTTCCTAATACTTAAGGTTAAGCTTATGGGTCCTGCCCATTTCAATATTTTAATATATTGTTCTATTTTAATTTTTACATATTAAACGGGTTTTTTTTTATAATAGCCACTAAATTTTTATTAAAATATAGAATGTATCACAATTACAACGCATCAGGAAGGAGATTAATGGGACTAATCCACCAAAATTTCTTACAACCCAAAAACAAAAAAAAAGGTGAATACTTCCATAGAGATAAGCATACCATCAAAATCCAGAATGTTTCCTGAATCTCCTTGTCTCTATCTAATCGAGACGCATAACAGGTGAAAAATAAGTGGTGAGCGACCCAAACTATTAGGCAGAATGTTCCACTACCCAAGATTGGTTACATCGACAAACAACCATTAACCGAGTGGGGATCTAACTTTCTGTGACCACCGACAAAATCATAATCAGAAACTAGCGCCGTTAAAATCTATGTGTGAGCAACAAACTACCGCTAGGGCATGCTGAAATCATGCCACAAGGACAGCTGAAACGAACCACAAAACAAAGAAAACGTGTCACATGGATAGAGAAAAACGCGTGTCACGAGGACAAAAGAAACGCATGCCACAAAGGTAGATATTCTTATTAAAATTTAAAAATTAAAAAACAAGAGAAAAATAAACTTAGTGGTCGACAACCAATACTAAAATTGGTTGCCGACCAATCAAAAAAAGCTGCAGTCGGCGGTGAAAAGATGATGAGCTGGCAGAGAATTAGAGAATTAGGGTTTATATTAAATAGTTTATTATACGTAAAAGATAAGTCTATAATATATAATAATACTATAACGTAAATATTAAATAAGGATATAACATTTATTCAAAAATTATAATAAGGATATGACATTGTGATGAAGTAATTTGGGTTGCGAGTATCGCTCCCAAAATAAATTTTAACAGTATTTGATTTAGTTTAGCTAACCAATAAGTTAAATCTAGATGATTATACCAAAATATATATGTTGTTTATGTTTTGAAATTTTATATTAAATCAAAGCACTTTTTGAGAAAAAAATATTAAAAATAATTTCAGCGAGTTTAAAATAAGTTTGAGTTAGTCCTATACATAAACATAGCTTGATCAAAATTTTAGACTCATATTTAGGGATAGGCACAGGTCGGGTCGAATTTTTGGTCGACCTGAACTCGACTCGAAAATAATTACTCTAAACTCGAACATGACACAGTCTTATTTTTTTTTAAAAAAATCTGACCCGGCACAAAAATTATATACCTCAATCTGAATCCTACCCATCTGTAAAAAAACAATTTTTAGGGACCTAATTATAAAAATTAATTAAATTTAGGAACCTAATTGTAAAAAAATCAATTTTAAGGACTTAATTATAAAAATATATATATATAAAGAGGATGTATTATTGCAAAATATCTCTAAAAGTATAAGAAAAATTATACTATTAATCTTGGGTCTGATAGAATTTTTTTCACTCTAAACTAAACTCGACCCAAATCTAAACTTTTTACAAAAACTCGATCGAATCGGATCAAAGTCCATCAGGTACGAGTGAAATGCCCGTCCCTTTTCATATTTCATATTGAACTACTAAAAAGAAAACGACTTATACTAAAGTCATACATAAACCAATCAAAACCTGACCCAAACTCGCCCATATGACCTCTAAATTATATGAAGGCCCAGTTCTGGAACATTGTGTTTAAATCTTGGTTAAACTACAACCTTTGCTACTGAAGTTTCAATGAGTTTTTATTTTTGTCACTAAAATTTCAAAAGTTACGTTATAATAACTAAACTAACCGATAAATCACAAATAGTAACTATGTTATTGCCTCTCGTTAGATTGATAACGTGATATGTTAACAAAAATGACTAATATCTAATTGGTATAATACCAAAAAATGTTCCTAACATTTGACGTAATAGTCACTCTGGTCCTTATTCTTTTTTTGGAGCACTTTAGCCCTCAGCTAGGGGTGTGCATTTGCAATATACGAAATTTTTAGATTGGTAATTTACAATCCGTATCCTATCCGAAAAAATCTGATTAGATTTTCAGATTGGATATTCAGATATCCGAATTTATGACTTAATTTAAGTATTTTTTTAATTTGGTGGTTCTATCCATGAAAATTTTGGTTTTCGAATATAATAATCAACAAATTATTGAATATAACAAGATTTGTATCCATGGAAATTTCAATTTTTCATATATAACAAGAAAAAATATCGAATATAACAAGATTCATATCTATAAAAAAATTGAATTTACGAATTTCAGATAATCGGATATTCGATCCAAATGTGAAATAACTATCCGTATCCGATCTGAAATTTTTGAATATCCAATATGTATTATCGAAAAATAAAAAATGGACCGGATATCAAAATTTCAGATCAGATCAACGGATAATCAGATCGAATCGGATTTTTTTGCACACCCACCCTCAACGTTTTATTTTAATTCAAAATAGTTCTTAAATGGATAAAAATCTTTAGTTTAATAACGGTAAACACCTTTATATAGCGTGACAATGCTGCACGACATCATATGCTAACATAACAATGTCATATTTAAAAAAAAATGCAATTTGACCTTGAGATGAAACAAACTCAAACCTTTATTAATGATAACTCACGCCTTAATCACTCAATGTGTGATGCCACGTAAGATCTTTATGACATTTTAAGGTATTTACCGTTAGTTAGCTAACTATTTTTATCTATTGAAGTGTCATTTTTGACCCAAAATGAAATGTTGAGAATCAAAATACTCCAAAAAATAATATGGGCAAAAATGACTATTCAGTCAAACATTAATTTTTTTTTGACATTATACCTATCTAATTTATCCCATGCAATATGGCTAAAACTTTAATCTAATCGTTTAACATATTTTTAACTATAATATTTATAAAAATAGAAAATATTTTTTTAAAAATTGTTAAACCATCGGTATCTAACTCATTATGCGAGTAACTAAATCGAATTTTATAGTGACTCAATATGGGAACGACTCTCCTCCCAAACCAGTTTTCTTCAATCACAATATCAGGATTCCAATCTCTTATCTTGCATAAAGGACCTAATGTCTTATCCCGCTAGACCAACTGGTTGTTGGTAAAATTATACAATGTGTTAGGACTACATGGCTAAATATAATAACATATTTAACCCTTTAACCTTTACACATAATATCATTTTTAGAAATAAATCTCTATAATACTTAATTCGAATTAATCAACTAATAAATCATACATGGTACTTATTGAGACAACAAGCAATGAGTTTTTTTTTTACATTTTTAATGGTTCGTGAAGCAATGAAATAACTTATACATATTTCAGAAAATATTAAGTATTTTAATTTAATGAAAAGTAAAGAAAGGGTGTAAAATAGAAGAGAAGACGGATAGCAATGGAAAGCAAAAAAAGAAGCGAAAATTGTAACGTATTAGTTTTTTTTCTCATATGATAATTAAAATTTCATTTCAAATTTTAATATTTATCATATGTAATTTGTATTTTTTTTGTTGGCTTAAAAATGTAAAAAGCACTTGAATTTTTGAAAAAAACAATTAAATCCTTGAATTTTTTTCACCTAATTAAGCTTTTGATTCAAAAAATTTAATCAATTAAGCCCCTTGACCAATTTTGACCATCAAATCATGATAATTGTTTTCTTTAAATGTTACCGGCACATAATACACTACAGTTATATCATGTTGTATTTGCAAAAAATAAAAATAAAAATATTTTTTTTATAATTTTTAAAAAAATTTAGAATATTTAAAGAATTTTTTAAATAAAATATAAAAAATCTAAAAGTTATCAAGTGGAATCACTATGACACGGCGCACTGCAGCAATGGATCGAAAAAATTGTTCAGATTTAATGTAAAGAATGGTCAAAGAACTAAACTGATTAAATTTCTTGGTTTAAAAGCTTAATTGGTTAAATTTTTTAGTTCAATGAATTAATTAGGTGTAAAAAAAATTAAAGACTTGATTAATTTTTTTAAAAAAAAAATCAGCTTCTTCCGACCTTAAACCTCTTTTTTTTGTTTATTGTATTTGCATTATCTTCATGTTTTTTCAATTACTTTCTGTAGTGTTCATGTCAAATCTCAATTCATTTCACATTTTACATAATTTGATACCATGATTTAATTTAGAGAAGAATTACTGATGTTCCGTGTCACTTCATAAAATTTTAAATTTGTTTCTCGTAGTGATTCAATTCATAACAGCTGCTGGGAAAATAAATTCACAATATTTTTGCACATTCAAAGTATTATAAATTCATATAATTATTACAAGTTATGGATTCGTTTTATACAAATTTTGATGAATTTCATCGGGGTCCAATTCATAAGCACGGTTTGACCATTTCTCATGCATTTTTAGTGTTTCAATTAATTTCATATTTTATTATAAATTTATTTATTCAATTTTAACTCTAAATCGACTTATCTAAAAATTAAATCATTATATTTATCATACGTTGATATAATTAATTTGAATATAATTTTGAACAAACACATATGATCAGGTTACCTTCATATTCCCGATTCACTAGAAGCACCCCGAACATAATATTAACTCCACTCAACAATGCACCAAAAAAACTTGGTCAAAGAGGTAATTAACTTGGTATTGCTAAACATATTTCGAGTTCAAGGCCTTGTGCATGCAGAAAATTCTTTATAAGAGATTCATACACCAAAAGTTAAATGTGCAACGCAAATCGATCCAGATTAATCAAGACAAAACCCTACGAAACCGCCGAGAGGACAACTCAAAAATAAAAAGCGTAACCAAACAATAGAACATGACCCATGTGACCAAGATTAGTAGGTGTCCAATAACTAATCAAAAGGGGGAAGGGGCTATGGTATTCAATGTGCTAAATGACAAGTATTTGTATATATTATATTCATACCAACATTATCCTAAAGCTCCAAACCTAAAATAATTATCATTAAACAATTTATAAAACATATAGCAGGCAAGCACAAATAAACATTTCTGATACAGCACGACAGAAACATACAAGTATTCAGCACAACCGTGTTATTTTGAAGGTAGCCAGCAAGCATGATCATTTAAAATACTTTTTGACCAACTATGGTTAATCTTAGGTGTCTTTGTTTTGCTTTTGTCTTCTGTCTAAGGTTGCAACAAATCGAATGTGGTTTCTTATTCAAGGGGGAAAAGGGTAGGGGAAGCAACCAAGGAGCTTTCATCGAGATGATGTACGGCAAGAACCAGGGTTTGAGCTAAGCTAAAGGACATTAATGAAGTTGTGGTTGACTTACGATTAACTAATAGAAATGGGATCTAAAGCAATATATAGGCATATCCAAAGCAAGATTGTACCTAATTGGCAGTTCCATCGAAACCTAAGATAACCGTTGAAAAGTCTAGTAGATCTTCCTGATTCTCTGGCACTTATCTGAGCTCGAACATTATTAAGCGGCTAAAAATTTCGAAGAGGTGGCTTGTTGATGGTGAAACATAGTCTTTCTCCTAGACATTTGCTTAATCAAGGAAACATTATGTCCCCACAAGAAATCTTACAATTCACAGGGCAATTAAAGGGCAAGGGCACCCCGCCATGGACATATTTTCCTGATTCTTTGCTTGATTTAGCAGTTCCATATCATCAACTTTTCAACTAAATCTCAACATCATCAGGAAAAAATAACGACTCTTGCACAAGAAAAACATCCGTTTTAATCATTTGTCATCCGATGAACATATTCTAAGCCGGGCAATAGCTCCAACCAAACAAAACGGCATAAAACTTGCCTGCTTAAAATGACTTGAGCATCACACATAATTAGAGAACTTATCAAAAGTACCCCAGAAACATAAAACTAAATTCTGGCAAGTTGTATTTGCAATTATAGAATCTGATTTGTTGTCAAATGTACAACAAGCTGTCACCACCTTAACCAGAAAACGAAACAACTTCTCACCAAAAGCCAAAACAAACCAGAATACCATAGAAGCAATATCAATAGTCTGACACGAAAAGCCCATACTAGAGTTTTGCAGTCATATGTTCTCTTCTACTGGAATTGCAACTATACTAGACAAACAAGCAGAGGAGACTCACAAATAAGACAATGAACAAGTACTAAGTCATAAAAGTTGTAGATATTACCAATTATTGACTTAATTAATTCTTCCGGATAGAGTTGATAGATTGTGAGTTACTTAAAAAACCAACCTCCACTGCCCACTGCTACTCAGCACCTCCAAGCTGAAGCTGAGATAAGATCCCTCTGCTGCCAGCAAAGAACAAGTGATGCATGACGCTTCTCGACATGAAATCCTCTCACTTGAGCCCTCTTTACCACACATTCTGCTTGAGTTTCAGTGAAGTTACTGAATGTCACAGGGGTGAAACCAGCTGAGGAAAATAGTGTCCTCCAAAGAGGTATCTTCTCAGGTGCTTGAAGACGCCCCAACACACTGCTATCGATTCTTGGCACAAGAAGGAACCTCTCGATCTTGTTCACAGCATCGGATGTCACATTACTGGCATCAAGTGATTCTAACAAGTTAACATATGACTGAAAGGCATGGATTACATGTTGTGGGAATGGCAGATCATTTCTATCACACCCTTGGTCTAAAGAGACAACAATTTTTGGTGAAAGCTGCTTCACAAAGTGCATAAGATTGGGCAAAACAGAGGGCTGATTCGAAGAAGACCAAACAGGGAGATTCACAGCAACTGCCTCATTTTCTTTTGATCGAAACATTGGCAAAGAATAAGGGGCCCGATCTAAGGAATCAAAATTAAGCACCTCAAGCTCAAAACTTATACCAATTTCATGAGCAAACTGCACAAGATTTTCACGCATAAGCCCAAGCTCAATAGGATGGTGTGTTGAAGGTGAGGCAAAGGCCGTAATTCTCAACGACGGAGCTCCTCTACTCCTCATGGGAAGCTCCTGCATAAAGGAAGCCCACTGAGCACCAAATCCAATATCAAAGTCTACAATGTGAATCCGATCAGTATCATCAAGAGCTTCAAGGATAGCCTGATTGCAAGTAAAATTGACGAATTGGATAAGCGGAGAGACTTCGGAGAAGACCTTGTAAGCCCCCATTTTGAAGATAACATCAAAAGGGGTAGGGCTCCTTGGAGGTGGGAGAGAGACTGGGTTATGCATGAGGAGAAGTAATTGAAAAGCCTCCTTGAAGTAGAAAGCAGCCCTTTGTAGGGGCATACCTACTGGGGAGACCTGATGATTGAGCCGCGCCAATATCAATTGCGCCTGTGAAAAATTTCCAGTCCCTACCAACTCGGCAGCCTTGTAAAGCTGGTCGAATAATGTGACTTGTTGATGCTGGTGTTGTGCTGTTTCTTCTCTCGGGCCCAGCACTTTCTGTTTCTCGACCATCAGCTGCTGCTGCCGTGGAACATACTGGACTCCCTGAGAAAACCCCACGTGCTGTTGCTGCTGTTTTCTCATGAACAACTCATGCCCGGCATCAGAAAATGAGAGTTTTGGGATCTGAGAAGAAAGTTCTAAGTTACCGGGATTAAGCCGCTTCGGTAAAGGCTGAAGTAGCTGCTGTTCTTGAGGCAATGGCAAGAAAAAGTTAGTATTTTGGGGAAGCTGTTGCTGACCAATCAAAATCTGAGGTTTCCCTTCTTGGTTTTCAAGATATTGAACTTGTTGCTGCTGTTGGTAAAGCATAGGCAAAGAATCGGGAAGACCAAAACAGCTAGCCGGAGAAGTAAAGGTTGGATTTTGAAACATTGCATTAGACCCTACAGTAGCACCGGGAACTTTGCGATTGTTAACCAACTCAACTGAAGAGCTTTGAATGACCGAACCCATCTTCCCATTCTCATTATTGTTGGCATTTGGCACAAACCCAGAACCAGGAAAACCACCCAAATTAAGAGCAGCACTTGAAATCACGTTAACAACTGGGTCAGACCCTGTACCCTGATCAACAACCCCCAGCCCTGCATTGCCTTCGAAATCGAGACCATTACTTCCACTCTGAAGCAGCTGTTTGAGACCGAAAGAAGGGTCATATACGTCACCGGCAATCCACCGCAGAAGCGAGTGGTCTTGATTCAGAGGCATGGCTGCATCCGACAGCATACTCCCCCAATCTTCCAATCCAATATTGCATCTTTGAGCGCCTCCGGTCCCTGGAACAAGGTCTAGCTCAATCGGGATGGGTTGAAGCTCCGTCGCCCATTCTTCTTTGTTATTGCTCGGAACTGTAGTCTGGAGTGGTGCTATAGTGCCCGCCGTGGTGTTAGTTTTTCCGGTGGAATTAACTTCTCCGCCAGCACCGGCGGCTCCGCCGTTGAAAGAAGAAGAGAGAGTGGATGCAGATCTGGGTGGGCTTTGGCTTCTTCTCATATGAAGAACAGAAGTCGGTCCTTGCTCGTTGTTGTAATAAAAGAAGCTGTTTTCAAAACCAAAGCTATTATCTGCTTCTTGCTGCTTTATCCACTTATCTTGTTGACAAATCGAAGCAAAACCCGGGAGTTCCACAGCCCCTTTAGCCCGCAACTGAAAGTGCATTTGTGTCGTAATACAAACGAAAAGACAAAGACGCTGTGTTTTTGGAGAATCGGAGACAACAGAAAGACTATATTTTTACCAACGGCGGCACAAAAAACCTTTCTGTGCATGTCCAAAAAACAAATAATCTCCCAACACCGACATAGAGAAGAAAAGAAAAAGGACCCATTTAACCAAAATAGCACCTTGCTGTTTCCCTCTGTTCAGCCTTGCAAAAACTCCATTGTTTCAGTTCCATAGAAGAAACTTTGGTGCTTGCGGCGGCTAACCATCGACTGTGTTCTTTATTTGCTTGTTGTTGTCGGTCTCCTTCTTCTACCGTTGTGCCGTAGTATAGCAGGACTGTGAAGCCTTGGGTGTTCTGTTCTGGGCAAGAAAGCGTGTATCATAAAAAAGGGAATAAAGTGGGCTTCCTCCTCCCCATTTCTCTCTCTGTAGTCCCTATCTGTCCTTCCTTTTCAATATATTTTCCTTTTTTCTGCTTTCTTCCTTTTTATGCACCCATCTTTCCATTTCTCTTTTCTCTATATATGGCTGCTCCAAATTCAATTCAAATATCGATTCAAGTCCATTTTAATGAGTTTTTCTTTTTTAGCATAATTTTAATGATTTTGTATATTACTTGATTGCATATTTAAAACTTAGGGTTCGACGGAGCTGGTAAAAACTTGGGTAGCGACGTTTGGAGAGATGTTAAATTTTTTAAGAAACAGAGCCTCAACACATTTTATTACCCGGAGTTTAAGGCCAATCTAGAGTGATAATACTTTTATGTATATCGTCCTCGAACAAAACCCAACTACTTGTCTGTCATCAATTTTATTCATATTTCTATTTTGGTCACTTAATTTTAAAAATTTTAAATTCCAATTTTTGCTTACTCCAATGCTAAGTGCCGAATGTCAACACGAAAACGTTGTATTCTGGGTTTTTTTCGTTTTTGAAAATTTTCAAATTTTAAAATTTGACAAGTACACAGCTAAATTTGACCAATTTTAAAGTATAGAAACTAAATGCTTGACTTATACATAATATAGGGGCTACTTACAGAATTCGACCTAAAATTTACCACTAATCCATACCATACATGATACACCAGTGAAAATGGGAGTGAAATGAAAAGAAACTGAAAATCTTCTGTAATGGACTTTTCAGATTGCTAACGTGGAGCTGAAGGCAGGGCGTCCTTATCAATGAAAGATTTTTATACTTGTTTTTTCACCTGCACATACAGACTAACCCCAGCTGTAACATGTAGCAGAGGTAAAAAAAAGTAAACAGATTTTACACTCTTGCCCACGTCTTTTCTCTTTTTTAATTATTAAGTTTTTTTTATAATTTTAATTAAAAAAAGTAAACAGATTTTTTATAAGTGTTTTAAGTTTTTTTTTTTCGGATTAAGTAAGCGTTTGACTCTTTTACTATTATTATTTTAGGTATTTGGTCGCTGAGACGAAATTAAAGGAGGGTGAGAGGGAAAATTGTCCTAAATTTTAATTAATTTAATTATTTTTAAGCTATTGATGGCTTTAAAATTTTTACAATTAATTCCTTGTCACTCCCAAAAAATTTAGGTTTAATATTTTTAAGACCTTTAAATTAAAATTAATGAAATTAAGCCATGATCTTTTATTTTTTTTTGTTTAATCACTTTTTAAGACCCTTTAATTTTAAAATTAATTAAATTAAACCTTAATTTCTTTAATTTTTACGATTTAATTACTTTTTAGAACCCTATTCATTTCAACGTTATTTAACTTGCCCCCTCATGGTTCAATATTAGCTTCGTCCGTGCTTGGACGTTAATGGACATTTAAAAAATTCTGTTAGCCAATCAAATCATGACACGTTGCATTTTTATTTTCTTTTATTTTAAAAATCATTTTTTTCAAAAATATCTTAAAATTGTCAAAATTTACAAATTTGCCCTCAAATCCACAAACCCTAAGACCCAATCCATATTGCAGCTGGTGTCGGTGCCAATTGTCGACGACGTGCCCACCACTTCCATCATTGGACCCCCTAAGATCATTTTCCCATCCTCTCATCGCCGAATCTCGACGGCCAACATGCCTAATGTTGAAACAAAATCAAAAACAGCGAGAGGAGGCAAATGGTGGCCAATCAAACGATGAACAACATGCAAGTCTTGCGGTAACAAAAGGAGGCTTTATTTTGTCGCTGATAACGTGATGAATGGCGACGACAGTGATCGAATTTGAAATCTAAAAAATTTAAGTTTGTTTTTTGTGCATTTGGGAAAATTTAGGAATTTTAAAAAAAAAATAGGTTAAAGGAAATAAAGAAATTAAAATCAAAGCATCATGTGATGTTTTGATTGGCTAACATAAATTTTTAAACGTCCATTAATAACTGGACACTTAAAACAATAACAGTAAAAACGTTAAGCATTTATTTTACTAAAAAAATATTTTAAACATCTACTTTACCCGAGGTATCTTTTACAAGGAGTTGCTTGAATATAAGATAGTTGCATAAATCAATTATATTAAATTAAATTCAAATCCGATAGTGCCTTTATATCATTGTGCAGAGGGAAACACTGCTCTAAAACTGAAGTATCCTCGTCTATACTCCAATTACATGCATTAAAAAAAAGAAGATTTAGGTTAATTTGTGTGGAGAGGAGGGGACAGACCTCTTTGAAATTGAATTGTATAGGAAAAACATGATATGGACATGTTGTCAGGGTGGAGAAGGTTTTTATTTTATATCCAGCACCATGTGATGTCTAACCAAAGCGTCTCGTTTCATCTCATGAACTGGAAAGTGTCATTGCTCAACTCCTCCCCTTTGCCCCCACTCTACTGTTTTCTATTTTATTTTTGGTACAATATCAAAAAATTTCCTAACATTTAACTCAGAGTTATTGTTTGAATAATTTAAAGGTAATTATAATGGATAGTATCTATTTAGACGAAGCAAATTAAACTCGTATTTTTAAAAATAAAAATTATTCATTTTTTATTAAGACACTTATTAAGTTCAACTCGACAGTTATTTTAATTCTTATTTGTATTAAGTATTTTAATTATTATCGTTTTATTGTAGGTCATTTTAGCCTTAAAGATAACTTTGATTGATGTGTTATTCTATCATAAAAATCATAAAAACAACGTGAAAAACTCCAAAATAAAAAATAAAAGGCATAATACCAAAAAATATTCTTAATGATTCGTTGAATAATCATCTTGGCTTTTTTTGAAATACTTTGTCCCTTAATGTTTTTTTTAGTGATGTTTCATTCTATTTAATCATCATTTTTTTCTATATGACACTACTATATCAGCGTGCATTGTCATATAGGTTTGTGACGCCATTTTAAATCATTTAGCGTCAGTTAACTAACAGTTTTATCTTTAGATAGACCATTTTAACCTAAAATGAAAAGTTGATGATTACAATTCTTCAAAAAAATTAAAATAACTACCCAATCAAACGGGCGAGACACTTTTTAACATTATGCCTTTATTTTATATTTTTGTCTTATTGGTCGACTAATTCAGATCAGGTACTGCAAATGTCTGTTATGGAGACGACCCTCACAACCTAATTTATTTTATTCACAATGTTAAAATTTGAACATTTAACATTACTTAAAAATTTTAGTACCTTATCTCACTAAACGAACTGTTTGTTGGTTATGTCTTTTATTTATTTTTTTATTTTGGGCTTTTGCTTAACAATATTATATCGGGGCTTCTTCACGTTTTTAGGATTGTTACGAAGACAAGACCTCACCAATCTCTTTCCCTCTCATTAAGGCCAGCAATTGCAGGATCCAGTCCCACACCTTGCCCCATTTGCAATTCGCATTTATAATATAAGATCTTTAAAGTTGCATACCAGTCCCCAGTCAAGATTCTAACTTTCTTTCTTTCTTTCTTTCAATTAGGATTTAAGTAAGAAAAGGGAAAACAATTAGGGACTTGGGGTGTCAAGTTTAGAATGAAATTCAAAATTGAAGCTATGAATCTACCAAAGGACTAAAGTTGAATCTAGTTTATCAAAAGAATTAACTCCCCGGCAACGAATAGGATGATGTAGGACCATGAGAAAACAGCTTTTGCTTAATTAAGCAGATTTGGTGTGTGGAGTTTTCACATCAAATATCAGCAAACTTTCAACATCTTTTCAATATTATAATTATAAATTACAATGCATGTCTTTATTTATTTTTCCTTGGAATGCTTAAAATCTGTGTTACCCATCTTTAATCACCTTTCAAACTGTAAAGCTGTAGCCTTTTTGTTTTATACTAATATTAATTCATGTCAGCTTTTAACCATTTTGATAATGATATATCAAAGCCCGAATAAACCATACCTTCATCCACTGTTTAGTTAGTTAATTAATTAAGATATTATCAAAATTGGGCCAAAAAACCTGTTTAAGCAACCAATTATTGCTGAGAGTATCCGATGGATTCAGTGGATATTAGGGCATAATGAGTTGGGTGTCTGTCGGGGGGATGGCCAAAAAAAGCAACGGAAGTCATTAGATTATAATGATGAGGTTAATGAACTCTTGAATTAAAAGTGGTAACTAAAGGAGGAGACATGTTTTGCTTTCGGCTGTGATGTTTTGCTTCTCGGTTTCATGACTTTCATCTATATTTGCCTGTGCCACATTGCATCCCTTGCTAAAATGCGGCAAATAATATCAGGAACATGTATAATAAGCGAAATCGTAATGGGTTTCGAAAAGATGTGAACCCAAAAATGAATCTAAGTAAAATATTTATAATGGAAAAATAAAAAAAAGTATGGATTAGTGTAAAATAAAGTAAAAATCATTTGCTGTTATTTAATGCTTTAACATTAAAAAATTAAACTCTATACTTTAACCTTAATTTTTAAATTTTAAATATTATCCTAAAAAGATAAAATAAATATTTTCCCCTGCATCTTATACCTATGAACACTACACTCTCAACACTAAAACTTATATCTTATTTTTTTTAATGTGATGCATGGATAGAGTCATCGAAAAGGCTAGATAATTTTTATTCGTGTAAAACACACAAGAAAAATAAAATGTTGTTTTACTTCGTAGATTTTAAGTCTTATTGTACTAATTTTTATTTAAAAATCAGTCTACCATACACACAACAAGTCATTTAACGTATACTTTTAAAAAATTAAAAGTCTTGTTTTAATAAATTATACAAACAACATAGTTCCTAAAGTTTTAAACCGTTTTTATCTATTAGGATCTTACCCTACTCCTAAATTAAAAGGATGGAAATCGCCTGCACCTATCCATGCCTCCTTTGATGTCCTACTTTAAAATAGTGGGTTCAAAGTTTAGGGTTTAGAGAATTAAGGGTATGATATATTTTTAAGGTGTAGGGTTTAAAATGTGAAAATTAAAGTTAGAGTTTAAAATTTAATTTTTAAGTATTTTTTAATATGAGAAATAGAATGAGACATAATTAGAGGTGGAAGATTTTTTTGTTCAAATAAAAAAGATATTAAGCGTTTCGAATATGTAAAGCAGCCCAGTTTTGTATTTGAGTTAACACCGGAACATTTGCATGTAACTGTTTCTTTACCATTTGCCTCGATAACTGAGTCAATAGGTCAGTAGTCTGTGTTTCGTCAGAGTTTTTAGGTTATGGTTCCAATCGGACGTGGGTGTAAGTTGGGGAGGTTCATGTTTCTCGCACCGTGTGCCGAGCCAAAATGTAATCCCTTGGACATGAAGAGACAAAAACCATAGCATAGACATGGACAGTCCATACTCCATATGAAGGGCCCAGTGAGAGACGTGGCAGCATCATTATGTAAATAGAAAAGTGAATGCCATGTGGCATGCTTTGCCCCCATGCCGGCGCTCTCGGTGGGGAAACTTGACCCTCCACAGGAACCGCAGGGGAGCGGTTTGGCCATGCAGTTTTGTCTTGAAACCATTGGCTCCTACCCCCTCCTCCATTCCCATGTGTTCCATGCAGTTTGTATTAATGTTTCTTTTTCAGGTTTCACCATCACTCTACACAGGAAAACATATTCATCTGTTATTGGTCAGAAACACCGAATTCTTCCCCAGCGACACTGCTTCCACACCTTCAACCAAGGAAACTGCCTTACATTTTAATGGGGGCAAGGAGTGGACTTCCTCTGCACAGACACATGGTAGGACCTAGATTTACTGTTACTATTATTATTTCACTACTTCATTTTATATAAACTTGATATCTAATTTAGTTACTTCATGCAGTTAATTAGATATTTCCTGTTAATCTTTGAGATGTGATTAAAAAGTGAACAAATAAGGGACAATGGGAGGCCCCCTAATATCTTCTATTTCGTCTTTCGGGATTCAGCATTCGAACACCTGCATATTCTCTTTAAGAACGGATTTCATTTCAGTACAAAACATGCATTTAAGGGCACCTTTGTTGGCTTCTACAAATATTTGGAAAACCTAACACGGAATTACACCCCCCCCCCAAGATCACATATGATTATGAGCACTTTCATTATCATGTATCCACTTGGTCTTATCTTCTTTCTCCTTTGTCTTCCTATGCATGCATGCAATGCTGAAGAGACTGACCATAATCATGCCCATTTTCTTGCCAAGGTTAGCGCATAATATATATTTATATATAGGTTCAATTAATATATATCTTGCTTCGTCTTGTTCAACTCCTAAACTATGAACAAATTTGATGCAGGATGTCAGTAGGTTGAAACTCCATGATGATCAGCCTTCAACCTCAAAGCAAGTAGAAACACTAGAATTACAAGAAAACGGGGCTCACGGAATAAGCATACAAGATGTTTCAAAAGCAATCTTATCAGGTTCTCATTGTTTATCTGCTTGTTTAACAAGAAATATGAGAGCAAAAGCATATGAAATAAAAACACTGGGAAAAGGCTACCGTTGTTTCATGCTAAACTTGAAGTGCTTCAAGCTTTTTGCACCATAAATGTTGCTGATATATATATATATTCATGCAGGATATGAAATTATCATTTCTTCGGGGGTTGGTTTGTACGACATGGCAAAAGTAGAGGTAATTACAACAGTTTTTACATAAAGTCGTAGATCATATATTTGAGTTAGTTACTGCTTGTGTGGTGTTGGGTAGGGATTGGAGAAAGTAACAAGGTCAAGGTCCATGCTAGGGAATTCAGGTGGTGAAACTGAAGAAGATGTGGATTCCGACGAAAACGATAACGTGGATGGGGACATCGACGGCGTTATGGATTATTCACAACCCCACCGGAAACCTCCCATTCACAATGAAAAAAACTAGACAACACTCTTTGATCTTATTCAACATGTTAATTGTTTCGAACCACCTCCTAGTTCCATTTAAAACACATAATCGAAGAAAAAGTTATGGTTTCTCCCTTAAAACCACTATCCTAGCGGCTACGAAGATCGGTTTCAAGGGCAATTCGTATGTTATTTTATGGTCAAAATTATAAAAAATATATATATGTTATTGTAAAAGAAGGCTTGTAAGAACATGTTGGTTCATAATTCATATGGCCTACTTGTAACACCCCTACCTGGGTTAGCAGTAACTCGGTTCAAGAGCGTTACTTAACAAGCAAGCAAGACAAGGCAAGGCATTTGAACCCTACAAGAAATCTAGCACTCATACTTTCTTAACATACAAGCAATGCACATTTAAACTTGATTCACTAATCAAGCAACACAATCGGCATTCAACATCCAAGAAGAACAACCATTCATACTTGTTTACTTAACCAATAAGAAAGATCATACTTGACTCCTACACATCCATACCATTCGAAACTAGACCAAGCAAGGAGGAAGCATGCATTCAAACAAGGCATAAGCAACCATTCATGCATTTAATCTCAAATGTATCTACAATCTCATACTAGCATTCGGCTATACTTAGTATACCATTAGATTAATTTCATTTTTGCTTACAATTCAAGTTACTACTTTCATGATTCATTTTACAACACATATACATTGTTACCTATCCTATTTAATCTACTTAGTATTACATGCTTCCAATTCTATTTGGTGGTCCTTATCTAGTATTACAATTAATCATTTCACTCCTTCAATTACTAAGCTTAGTTATCTAACCTTATATAGCTTATAACTTGTTCCATTCAAACATATTTCAATATCCTACCAATCGGCCATGTTACCAAAAGCAAGTACAAGGCATATAACTAGTACCTAATGACCTAAACTATTCGGCCATACATCAAACAAGTGCATCATACTCATGAAATCAAGGCATGAACACAAAATTGAATCATATACATATCAAGGCCATTCGAATAGGGTCTAAGCAACAAGGTTCCTCATTTTCGAATCATAAATCAAGCATACATATGATCATCTCAAGCATTCACAATAGCATGACAAGATTATCAACTATTTCAAAGCCAATTAGATCATCATAAGATCATTCCATAATATCCAAATATGCGCAGCAATGCATTCAACCAAATCAGTTAATTAAGTTCATTACAAACCTTAAACTATAAACAAATCATAGATAGGCTATCAAACATTATATACAATCCTTCAAAATGCATGTTCAAACTACTTAGATACAAACTAGTGCCACCATTCTAGGAGAATACAAAACAAGTATGGAATCATACTTTAACAAAGCTTGTGTAAGATGCTTCTTGCTCAAGGAATCAAGCTTCAAGATCAAGCAATGTTGAATCCTTTAACATGTAGGTTGGGAAGAATGAAAGAAGAGTGATAAGTACAAAAACGTACTTAGTGAGGTAGTAACTAGTCTATCCATTTTGTTATTTCATGTTTCATGTCTTTTAGATCAAGTGAAGACCTAGCTAAGGCTTCCAAGCATTAGAGTAGACTTAGCTAGTCTTTCAAGTATCAAGAGTATCCTATCTAGGATAACATGTAATTCGGCCAATAAGATTAGGCAACAAGAAATCTTAAATCATGAATCAAGCAACATGCTTGCAAAACAAGTAACCAATGAGTCATGCTTCCAAATCAAGCAACATATATTCCATGGCAATACAAGACAAGTATAATGTATAATTGAGTCTTATTTCATTTGTTATTTCATTAAACAACCCCCTTGGTACTTAGTTTGTATAGGTAATAGAGTCTCCAACCAACTGTCGCCATAATATGCACCGTAGTGCTGGTCAACCCTCCTACTGTCGCCAAAGACCACATACGTACCCTCTGTCTGTCGCCAAATAGGGGCCTTAGCCCTGGACCGTAGTCCACCCGTACACAATAAGCTATAGACTCTAAGGCATGCCTTTCTACCTAACCCAACTAGCTACAAGGTTGTTCGAATTACCATTTATTCAAGTTATCAAGTTCAAGATCATGTTCATGCCAATCAAGATCATTTCATGCTAAGCCCTTAGGCTATTGAGCCTTAGCTCACAAGTCAAATGGTTTCAAGATTTATTTTATCAAAATGAGATCATCATATCTCAACCAAGTCATTAGCATTCATCATGTTGTATCATAGCACATACAAGCAACCAAGTCATCACTAATCATGCATAGCATTTCAAGTAAGCATGTACATAAGACTAGGATCATGTTTCATGTGTTTCATTAATCATTCTTCCCTTATTAAGTCATATTCATGCTTAGATTCATTAACATAACAAGAATGTAACAAATACATTGGTTAGGACCTGGTCCTAACCCTAGAGGTAACTACACCCACAATACAATCCAAGCAAGCTAACAATTATCTTGTATGGCTATCCCCTTGTTCTTAGCTCTTGAATGATTTCCTTTTTCTTCCTCAATATGCTGCCCTTGATCTAGCAAGCATAACACATGCACATTTCATCAAAACAAATACAATATATCATAATCATAGTAGCAATGTTATCACAATGTACATGGGAGAAAGGGGCCATGGTGGCTGGAGAAGATGAACGCCGCTGAACAATGAACAATAAAAATATGAAAAGCTACAGTTTAACAATAGAACAAAAACAATATTTTCAACAGAGAACAATGTGTTTCTCTGTATTTTCTCTTATTCTTCTTAATCAAATGTGTATGAGATAAGCCTTTAAATAGACTGATACTGAGTTTTAGTATAACTAAAATTATACTTTTATCTATAATTTAAGTAATATTTATCCCTAATTTAAATAAGACTTCTAGTAAATCTAAACTACTAACTTAGAAATAAACTCTAATTACACATTAAATTAAACTCTAACACTTCTTGTCAACTTACACTCCCCCTCAAGCTGGTGAGCAAGTGTAGTAGAGCACCAGCTTGGATCTTGGATATGATGGACTCATATTTATTTGTTATTTTTTAGGGAAAAAATCTCCCCTTTTTTGGGAGCCATTATGTTGAACAGCTAGGTCATAATCATGTTGTTCTTTGAACGACATTGTTGGAAAATTTGCAAACGATGTTGCTGGTTTCTACATCCTTCTTGAGATGTCTACCAACTTTACTGTTGTTATTGGTTTCTCACCCTCCTTAGATGTCTTCCACCTTTTCTCTGTCAGTGATGATCTTTTTTCAGGTTTTTGCATCTTCTGAGATATCTTCCAACTTTTTCTATCATTCACAGACTAAGTAGCTGCTTCCATTCAACAATGATCACAGAAATCTACACTCCCCCTCAAGCTGGTGGTTACACAAACTATAATTCCAGCTTGGATCTTTGATGTAGAATGCCTTAAAAAATATTATCTAGTTTTTAAGGCTAAACTAGAACATCTTCTCCTATCTTTTATAATTGATGGTTGAGATAGAACCAGATAGTTTTTAAGGCTAAACTATAACCTTTCTCTATCTTTTACAATGGATGGCTAAGATAGAACCAAATTGTTTTTAAGGCTAAACTATAACTTTTTTCATATATCTTTTTGATTGGAAAAGATAGAACCATTAAATAGAGAATAAAATAACAAAATTAAACGAGTAAAAATTTCACCATAGATGTAAGATTCCAACGAGAGAGAAGCCAAGGAACGAGTGTGGCCTAATGATAGCAGCGGGAAAAAATGACGTGCATCTGAAAAAGCAGATCGTCGATCTGTTTCAGATTAGAGATGACAGTAGTGGTGACGATATCAAGATCATTGTTGGCTCATTATACCATGTGAGAAAGGGGCCATGGTGGCTGGAGAAGATGAACGCCGGTGAACAATGAACAATAAAATATGAAAAGCAACAGTTTAACGATAGAACAAAAATAATATTTTCAACAGAGAACAATGTGTTTCTCTGTATTTTCTCTTATTCTTCTTAATCAAATGTGTATGAGATAAGCCTTTAAATAGGCTGATAGAGAGTTTCAGTATAACTAAAATTATACTTTTATCTATAATTTAAATAATATTTATCCCTACTTTAAATAAGACTTCTAGTAAATCTAAACTACTGACTTAGTAATAAACTCTAATTATACATTAAGTTAAACTCTAACACTTCTTGTCAACTTGCACTCCCCCTCAAGCTCTAACACTTCTTGGATAACTTACAGTACCTAACATTTAGCTATTGTTTTTATACTTTCTTTTAAGCATTTCTTACCAATTCATCTTCACATTGTTATTACTTCATTTTAAAGCATAATTGGACAGACTACAATGTCCCAAAACTGTTTTGGAAACAGTTTACATTTAGGTGCAAAAACAGTCCCAAACTGCCCAGGACATTGCTGCCTGGCAGTTTGCACACTGTCCCTTTAAATGGCCATATCTTTTAATCCGTACGTCGGAATTTCAATTGCTATATACTGTTGGAAAGCTTACAAAATTTCCTATAAGACCATGTAATACTTGCATTTTAGTTCTCAGCCAATTAATACAGTTTATTGTTCAAAGATAAGGCATTTTACATTGCCTGGACAGTTTGCACTGTCCAACAATTCCTATTTACACTTTTCAGTATAGGACCCCATTTTCAATTCTGTTTTCACCTAATGAAAATAGACATTCTAAGGATCATGTCACTAAAATTTCATCCCTGAATTCAAACTATACAATTTTTGGTGAATTTCCAAAGTGACTGCCCAGAACAGAACAATTCTGGGCAAATTGTATCTAGTCACATTTTAATGCCTTTAATCCATTTTAACTAATGTCTTAGCCCTATAATTCATTTCATATGACATTCTAAACATGTTAGGTCCATATTAGTTCATTAAACAAGGCTGCCAAAATAGGGTAAGTTGGTTACAAAGTCTAATCTTGCATGTTTACTCAATTTCAATACCACAAAACAGTTTCTATGTTACATAACTATGTTCATGTTCTTATCCTTCATTTCCAGCATTGTTTGCATCTAATTCAATATGTTTAACACCTTCTATACATTACCTGTTCATGATCATCATCAATTCATTATTTTCATAGCTCAATTTTATGTCCAAATCATTCAATTCCCACTTTAACATCACAATACAAATTTCCAACAACCTAGGTTTGTTACACTAGCATGAACACATAATTTCCAGCCTTGTACCTAGTTTCATTCTTCAATTTAGCATAATTCAACAACCATATAATCACCTAACAACATATTCAATGTCTAATTCATCTAACATCATCAAAATCAGTCCAATTCCATAATCATAGTTGCCTATTCAATTAAACACAATAAGAACTATACTTACTTTGCTTCTTGCTTAATTTCCTTGAAAAAAAAAAACACTACACATGCAAGCCAGAATTCTTCTTCAATGGTTGAATTCCCTAGCTTTCTCTCTCAATTTTTCTCCTCTCAAATTCGGCTAACAATGGTATAGTGGAGAAGATGACAACAACAATTCTTTGTTATTGGAATTGTGTTTTGTCTAAATTGTCCCTTAATTAGTTACTAATCTTGTAATTAGTCAAGGGCAAATAAGAGATTCATGATATTTATCATGCAATCTCAATCTTTCTCTTTTAATTCATTATAGCCATTCTGATTTGGTCACTTATTTCATTCATTCTTTCAATTAGGCCCTTGACTATTCAATTAGCTTAATCCTAAATTCAATTAAGCTATTCACTTATTCAATTTGGTTCCAATAGTTCTAATCTAGGATTTGGGGTGTTACACTACTACTATCCTAATAGTTGTGAGTAAAATAAATTGAGTTTGAAGAATTGATCTCTGCAATAGTTCCGGTCCCTAAGAAATCAAATCTTTATTCCAAACAAACAATTTCACCTATGACCTAACCACATAATCAAGTACATAGCTGCCTACGCAGGACTTAAATTTTCAAATAGTGCAATTGAGTTTCAAATTTTGATATCCCAAAAAAGCATCATTCTCCACCAGAGAGGATTCCCATGCAAATGTACTTTCTTGAAGTCTTTACTAACTTGTCTCGAGTTGTAATTTCTTCTTGTTGCGGAATCAATTGGTATAATTAGGTACCGCTGCAGCTGACAATGAAAGGTTTGACAAAGTTGATGAACTCAGAGGTTCTGATTCCAAGCTTCAGATCAACCTCGCCTCCACCCAACCAGAAGAAATTGGGATTAAGGTTTACAATGGCTTCATCTAGAATTACCTGAAATCAGTTTAATTTTCCGGTTACTAGAAGCATGATGAAAAACATGAAATCCCTCTCTCTATCTGCCTTTCATAGTGCATACATGCATGAGCATGTGTGCAATGTCATGCATGTCTACTCAATCACCGTATCAAGTAAATTGCAGACATACTGCAAACAGACAACAAAACAATAAACTCTACAAGTGCATTCTCAATGTGACAGACTGGCAAGCAAATGATTTGAGCTGACATTAGAAACAGTGGACCAACCTGAGAGCTGGCAGATAGATTGGAAAACTAGAATTCATGAACAATTGCTATACTCAAATACATGAAACAGAGTAGAAAACAACATGGTTTTTACTGTTCCACCGAGCATATAAACCAGCCAAACTGGTTCTTAGCATGATACTGATGGACATCTACCCAGGCAATTAACACCTCCGGTCCCCATGTGTTCATCCTACAACAGGACAGGCATTGAAAGGGGGAATCGTCTAATAGACATGTACCGGGACCATTTTTACTCGACAAAAACCTGGTCAAAGCTATGAGATGTCTAAAAGAAAAATGAAGTGACATTTTTTTTGAAGCTTCCTTCCATGTTCCCTTTCTATTATTCATTATACTAATTACAAACTGAAGATAAATACCATATTGAATAATTCCCAAAGCTTAATGCACTTGAAGGAAGAAAAAGAAGAAAGAAATGGAGAAACTATTAGTTGTCATGTAAAGCAAGAATATAAAGGTTTGAATAAAGAGCGCTTACTGGAATGTCAGTTTGCATACCGATGCAAGTAACAGCATTGTGCTCAAAGCCAGTCAACTTTATTGATGTCTCCTCAGGAGCAAGTCTCACTGAATATTTAAAAACAAGTAATAATTAACTAAATATTTTGGTGATCTCAACCTTAAATAAATCCTCCAATCATAAAGAGAATTATTGGAGCCAATATTGCACCAAAAGTTGAATGGTATCTTCATCCCATAAATTATATTAAAAAATGGCAGCATTAAGATCAAAACATTCATCATCAACTTGCCATACAACAGAATAATCATAAACTTTATAAGCTGGGTTATGAATACATCTCATATCTTCATAGATGATTTAATAAAATTCAAACAAATGGGTATTGCTGTTGAATCAGAAATAATGAACACCAGATAGCTTTATTGCATCAGCAATCATAATCACCAATACACCTATTAGTCAACACCTTTTGCATATAAGCAAAAAAAGCAAGGGTGAGTTGGTAACAGTTTGCAGTTTATTACTCTCTAGTTCTCTCTCAATTAATGATTCAGCTGATGCTTAGACTAAGTCCTCAGCAAATGACAATAAGTGAACTAACATTTAGACCAAAAATGAAATGGTAAGTTGGTGATAACTTGCAATTTATTACTCCTAGCTTTCCTTAATTAACCATTCAGCTCATGCTGAAACTAGTTAACTGACAATAAATGAACTAATTTCTACCCATGTTTAAACAACTCTTTTCTGTGTGGGATGCAAACAGCTTCAGATTTCCAACTAGCTACGTGGTGTCTAGACTGACATGAAGTGCAGGCTACCAAATATAGGCAATCAAAAAGTTCTTGTTTCTCATTGGAAATAAGAATGCTATTATATTACTAATAAAAATTCATTAGCTTTCCGAAACTAAAATAATCAATAGGAAAGAGAATGTGACAAAAAATACATAAAGGGAAGGTCTGGGAGACTAACAATCAATTTATAATATAATTCATCGAGAGAAAATTATCAAATAACCAGGTTGATGAGAAACAAGGGAAACTAGGAATCCCTCGCTCTTTCCACAAAAAGAGCTTAATCAAGACGTAAGGCATCAAGCATTAATGCATGAATGATGTATACTGGCTCCAACCTGCCACAATATAGTATTGAAACCAACTACACACAATATGACAGGACCTTTACACCGACCAAGTGTGCTTTGAATTCTCATTAGAGTCGCATGTTTGATATTTCTGTTGGGTCCTTGGGCATAAATACCTCATTGCAGAAAAGCTAGAATACTCCAATAATAATTTCAAAGAAATATCCCTGAATTTTAAAGGTGCCTTTTAATCATAAAGAGGATCACAAACAAATAAACTTACAGTTAAATTTCTTCTTTGATATCTTGCCATTGTTGAGTGTGTAGAGAATTTTTTTGACAGTTTCCGCATTGAATCTAGCAGTATACTGCATATAGAAGGGTTCAAAAGTCAGATCCTTGTTATGGGGGGCATCTTGTTGATACATTGGGAAAAGAAAGTTACCTGAACTACAACAACATAATACTTTGAATTGTTTCGATCACTACAATCAATTACATTTGACGGAGCTTGAGTATTCACCTGAGCACATAAAGCAGCCCTAGTAAAGAGTTCGTAGATTAAAATGAGCAAATCAATTTCTGGTCTAATGCACTAGAAAATGAAAAGCCACCATAAAAATTAAAGGAGTGAAAGTAGGTGGGGGTCAAATATGTTGAATACTGAGAACACTCTGCAATTGGTAAATCAGCTTTCCAGATTGAACAGCACATTTTCAAGGTATTATCACTGCCTATATATATTTCCATCTCTGTCTCCGCTCCCCTCTGATTCATGAATATTCTCTGAATGTTTTGCAGTTTAGTGTTTTAACTCTCCGCTAGAAAATAAATCCATTATTATATTTTAAAAGAAAAATCTAGATGCACTACTCAGTTGCTTCTCAATCTCACAATTATCGTTAATTATTTGAATCTAATGACAAAAAACAAACTAATGACAAGGAAATAGCAGGGAATTAAAGAAAATCACATATATTCAGTATCTCATGATCGTAATAAAATTAGAAACTCGTAGCTAATTAAGAAAAAGCACAAAATTGCAACTAATTGATCAATTATCAATTTGAAGTAAAATAAATAGTAAAATGACAAACCAAAACGATGCTTTTGCAAAGATGATGGACAGAGGCGGCGCCGAGGGCGTCGCGGCGGGACTCGAGAGGCCAATCATAATAATCGGAGGCGACTCTCTTGAAAATGAAGTCGTTGACGCCATTGGACCGTAGAATTTCGGAAAGGCGAGCTTCGACATCGGAGCTGGCATTGCCGCTGGTGAGAGGAGACGAAGAAGAGAGAGGGTCAGCACTTTGAGGCAGGTGAGAGAGCTCTACCTTCGATATTCGTTCAAGGATCCGTGTCTGCACTCGCTCTAGCTCCCCCGACGCTGCCTCCATTTTTACAGCTAATGCAGGGATTGCTTGCGATTTATATATGCGAGAGGGAGCCAACCGAATTAATTCGCTAAATCGGTTTGGTCTAGAACAAATTGTTACTATTGCTGGCATCAAAGTGGAGAAGCTGCCGGTTCGATATTTGTGTGTGCTTTTATTAGCAACTACAAATTAATAACAAGTCCTTTAATTATTTTAAATTTTTTAATTTGACCCCTGAAGTTTTAGAAATTTGTATTAAGCATTAATTTTTTTTGAATAATTTTTAATTAAATCCTATAAAATTTTAATTTGGTCCTTTATTTTTATGGTCTAATGATAATTTAAGTTCCTATAAATTTAAACACTAGATAAATTGAGACTTGTACCTTTAATAAGAACTTTTTTTTCAAGTATTTTTTTTTACTATAAACACCAATTATGCCTATTAAATATAGGGTAATTATTTGAAGCACCGGCAGTGAAAATTAAAAATTTTCACAAGCGCCTTAGTTTTAGGAACTTAGTTTAGGGTATATGATTTAGGGGTTTAGGTGTATGTGTTTTAAATTTAGTGATCGTGGTTGAAATTTACAATTTAGAGTTATAATTTAGAATTTATAGATTAAAACCTAAATCTTCACCATATTACCCTACAAACTAAACCCTAACCCCTAAACCTAAATTCTAACCAATATTCTTAAATTCTAAATCCCTACACCTAAACTCCTAAACCCTAAACTAAACCCTAAACCTTAAAATTAAAGCGCTTGTAGAAACTTCTACAAGCCAGTGCGTGGTATATTTTTCCTTAAATATATATATACATTTTTTACATTCACTAAAAACGAGACGACATGTTATATGTATTAAAAATATGAGAATAAGTTTGATACACAGTCCGTGTAAACAAACGTTTACGCGTACTTTTTAAATTTAGGGGTTAAGGATTTATTTTAGGATTAAAAAATTAGAGTTTTAAGTTGTAAGGTTTAGAATTTAAGGTTAGTATTTAGAATTTAGGCTTTAGGGCTTAAGTTTTAGGATATTAGAGTTAGGAATTTAGTTTGTATGTGCCTTTTAGTTTTAGCGGTTAGAGTTTTAGTTTAGGGTTTAAAGTTTAGGGGTTTAGGTTGTATGGTTTAGAATTTAAGGTTAGTATTTAGAATTTAGGGTATGAGGTTTAAGGTTTAGGATTTAATCTTTTAGGATTAGATTAAGAATCTAAAATTTAAATTTTTATAATATAATTACACAAGCTTGTATAAAATTAGTTTTAGTTTTTCAAGGTTTTACCAAAAATATATGTAATCTTTTTTATTCACGAATTATGCCTATGGATTTGTGTGTTATCAAGACTCCACGTTACTACACTTTAATTTTCCCAATAGAGTTCGAAAAAACGAAAAATTCCGGTAGGAAACTACTGTTTGGTTGTAGAGAAAGCGAAGGGGAAGAAAGAAAAAGGAAAAATGGCAGGAAGATTGAGCAACTTGGCATCAAAGATCATGGGAGGAAACAGAATCGTTTCACGCTCCGCTGCTTCCTCTCTTCGCCTCCGTTCCGGCATGGGTCTCCCTGTTGGTAAACACATCGTGCCCGACAAGCCTGTAAGCTTAATCAATCTATAGGTTTCCTGATTTATTCCTCGACTCTATTAAAACAATTAAACCAAAACGCTAGCATATTTGTGCTTGTTTTTGACGCTTCAGCTTCCTGTAAACGACGAGCTAACTTGGGACAATGGAACTGCATTTCCAGAACCTTGCATAGATCGAATCGCTGATACTGTCGGAAAGGTATGATTTTTTTAAGACCCAGTTTATGATTATCCTTGTGGGATTTTGGACTATTTGCAGAAATTGAGATTCTTTTTATCGCCCTAATTTATTCGTTCTGATTCATTTCATTTGCTGAGAATAGTATGAGGCATTGGCTTGGATGTGTGGAGGTTTGAGCTTCTTTGCATCTTTGGGGATGTTAGCTTGGTGGAATGATAAAGCCTCTAAAATTCCATTTGTAAGTAAAAAAGAAGAAAAATCTGACTTGATATTTGATTTTGCCTTGTTTCGGTTTAGTTTTCTTTGTAGCTCATGAATTTCTTCATGCGATATTAGTTTGTAGCTTTGGAGTGTTTTTGGATGTGCTAGGATACTGATTGAATCACATGCCATATTGCCATGGCACCATAGTGTCACTTGTCTGCTAAGAAAAAATGAATATCATGCTCGAGTAAGTGGTGATCATAGAATTGGGGATCTGTTATCTGAATTATTTTAACTACACACGTCAGAACTCAGAGTGGAAGATATTTCTTTGTAGAGGACTGAGGACTCTAGCTTTTTGTCAACAATCTTTTTATAACTCTGAGAAAGAACTTTGCTCAAGTTCATGATATAAGATCCATGTCTTTGGTTCTTGATTCCTTTTTTAATGAACCTGGAAACTTAACCAGAAATGCTATTACCCTGTTTAACACTGAATTTTTTAGATGAACCCTTGTCTTGGAATGGAGACTACTTTGGCTGTCTACCTTATTGATCCACCAGCTGGAGTTTTATATTCTCTAAATGTTTAGTTAGCAAAGATGAAAAATTGTTTTGGGGCTTGCAAAAGGCACTTGCTGAATGGTTTCCATTCATCCCTGTACTTGAGGGATGCAAAAGCACTACCATGACACTTACTCATATGACTCAAATGGATTGTTTGATAAATGATAATTACAATCTGTTGATATGTCTATGGTTTTAAGGACGGTGAGGAGAAAACAGCCAAACATAAGCTCTCTGGTCCAACCGGCAATTAGATATTTTGTTGTCGTAATATTCCAAATTGCGCTTCTTCTTGGGATATGGCAGATAAAAGTTTAATCACTAAGTTTAATGATCTCTGTTTCGAAAGATTCCTTATGTGTTTTTTTTTATTTCATATATGGATTTTAATTTCTTTTGTTACAGAGACATCAATTGTCACTTTGCATAGTGTGTCCTTTGTAACCATAAAAGTCTGGTAGACAAGTATATTTGATCTACATTTCTTAAATTTGGCTTACAGTTGTTGCTGGCTAGGATTAATTGGTTTGTTATGCTCTTAAAGTTGTGTTGCTTGCTGGCAACATATTTTAATACTATGATATTGATTTTTTCTCCTACTGTTAATCAGGCACCTAAAGTGTATCCATATGACAACCTCCGGGTGGAGCTAGGTGGAGAACCATAGGTTGATCTGAACCAGCAATTCATATGGTATTGTTGTGTCACTTGTCTCCCATGTGTTTCATTTACTTTTGGAACTCAACAGTTAAATAATGTAACTTGTGGGTTTGTTGCTGAAACAAACATTTTGAACAAATGTGCATGGCCACCTTGCCATACCAAATCTCGGAAGACTTAAGAATATGATGCGTGATTATTTGTTACAGATTATGATATTCATGACGATCATCCTTATAGTTGTAGAACAGTTGTCCATTTTTATGTTTCAGAATAAATGGCAAACAAAGTGTTAATTGCTGTCTGTTTCCTCTTAAATCGGTTTGTCCATGTACATTAGAAAGATATAATATGATTTGTTCATTTCTACGTCTCAAGTCTGAACCATTTTACATGATATTATATGTTGATTAATTTGAAGCGTTTGGACAGAGAAGTGAGAATTTTAATCGAGATGAGATTCAATATGTTACAGACTAGGGGTGTTCATGGTTAACCATAAGGGGTGTTCATGGTTAACCATTGTAGTATTTTGGTTAACCATAATGAGATGAATACATTATCTTTGGACATTATTATCTTATTACACTAGGAACAAAACCTACAGGTTATCCGTTGGAATATTTCAGTTAACCATGAACACCCTTATTGCAGACTTGATCATTGGCAAAAGTTGATGAGAAAGAAGATTAAAGATATTAATCAGTCTTTGAAATGTACATATTACAGAATAATTACAGGTCTGTCTCATGCTGGTGCCAGTGGATTGATAGTTGATGGTATAGACTGAAAATAATTTCGGAAGATTGTTCTAACCAAAACCCTTCTTGGAAACATTATATTGTAGTTTATGTTTTCTCTCAAAAGCATGTTTGAAACATGCTGGTGCCAGTGGCTTGATAGTTCAATTATTGTTCCAGTTCTGTTAATCCAGCAAGCCAACTTGAAACCCAGTGGGGTTTCACAGAATCTTATACCCAAATTTGCGGATCATGGCGTTGCAGCAAGAAAAAAAGTACACACTGAAGTGTTATTATAGTATCTAATTTGTTCTCTTCGATAAAATTTATGTACATTTTACAGATAAAATTTCTCAAATCTGAGTCTTATAAGAAGAATATTATCCCTTTTTTTTTTTACTATAATCACTTTTTGGGTTCATTAATTTTTTTTAATATATGTATGCTTGACTGCTTTATGATTTATGTTCAAAGTTTGTAGAAGATTCTCTTACCTCTAATATTTGAACTCTTGTTCTCTTTTTCGGAATGCAATATGTCTAATTATTGCATCCAGCATTTATCAGTAAATTTTAAGAATGTTTAAATGTTAGTATTTTGTTTAGATTCTTTTTCTAATATATTACTATTTGTAATTAATTTTGGATAAATAAAATTTTAAGAGTATTCAAATTCCATGAGTTGAAAATTTATTATAAAAATTATTTTTATATTAAAAGTAAATAATATATCTAAAATTATATAAATATTCAATATGGGTATTGTAATATTTGTAAAATTATATAAATATTTTTAATATATAAAAATAATATATTTGAGCGAGTGAGTCTTAATTATTTGATACTTCTTGGAGATTTGGATTCGATTGTACTTAATTATAATTATCTTCGATCTTATGTGTAATTTAGGGTATTTATTGATTATAATTAAATAGAATGCAACAAATAATTCGAGCAGTGAAAGTAACGGAGAGGGGAAAAAATACAGTGCACCAGCAAAATGCAAAACCCTAGCTACCTCGTGAGTGAGACTGTCACTCTCTGTACCGTCTACTGATCTTACAAGTAAGTACAGCAGAAATAATAGAGGATGCTTGGCAATAAAAAATTCAGTTCGAAAAATAGTGGAAAAACCATTTGTTGATTAGGATATACATTATATTATATATGTATATATCAAAACGAAATTGCAGCCAGGAAAAAAGCTAAAAACCTAATGGCCAAAGGCGTTCAAAAAGATGAAAAAGAAAATAAAATGAAGATAGGAAAGAAACAAACAAAGAATAGGTCATGGAAATCTACAAAACTGAACTGAACCTACTGCGGCTCAGAAATCAAACACTTATTCACGGATTCAAAACTGAGCTCAATAGTCACGGATAGGACATTGTAGTTTGCAAAACACCTACACCGTTCCAAAATCTTCAATTTATTTTTCAACTTCAGCAGCTCTTGGAAATCGTATCCCCCATTTCTGTTAACAGACATGGGTTAAACTTATACGTAAAGTTCAGCTATATATAGTTTGCTTTGATCCAAAGCCTATCAAAACTCAAGGGGGGAACAATCTTGGAACTCTAAGTCATGGCTTGGAAGACCACAGCCATGTTTTTCATCTTGTTGATTTTCATGTTCGTGTCGTTGCCGCTCATTTATGCTTGTACACCATGCACACAACCACACCCTCCCTCATATCACCGTCCAAAACACCCCGGTAACCCTAAAATAAAGCATCCACCGAGACATGGAGGCGCCCCAAAGGTAATGCCGCCAAGGCCACCTGTTTTTGTTCCACCAATAACGAACCCTCCTGTTACAATCCCACCACCTTCTTCTCCTTATCCACCTTACACCGGCAGCCCACCTTCTGGAGGCGGAGGAGGTGGTGGTGGTGGTGGAGGAGGCGGAGGTGGAGGTGGTGGTGGTGGCGGAGGAGGTGGAGGTGGGGGTAGCAGTAGCACTCCTGCTCCACCAACTACACAACCAACATGCCCGGTTGATGCACTTAAGCTAGGACTGTGCGTGGATGTGCTCGGAGGATTGGTGCACATTGGGCTAGGAAACCCAGTTGAGAACGCTTGCTGCCCGGTGCTGGGAGGTTTACTAGAGCTTGAAGCAGCCGTTTGTCTTTGCACTGCTATAAGGCTTAAGCTCCTAAACCTTAACATCTTCATTCCCCTTGCTCTTCAAGCTTTGATAACGTGTGGGAAAAATCCTCCTCCCGGTTTCATTTGTCCTCCTCTTTAAGGACCGCCATTCATCAATAACGAGGCGATCGAGATCGTCAGCTCAGTTTCTAGGCAGGGTTGCCACCTTGGTCATCCACGCAGACTGTTCCATTAATTAGCCGCCAAAAACCCCCCATTAAAACTGAAAATAATGTGTACTTCTCCATTATTAGGTTTTATCAGGTCGCTTTGTCCTAGGGTTTCTCCATTATTGTATTTTCAATTGATTTAGAGTTTGTTTTTCTTTAATCCTCAGGGCTAGAACTTATCCATGTTGCATTTGAAAGTATTAATGATTTAACTAAAATTATCATGTTAGTGTGTATTACATGCGTATATAGTTCCCCCCCTTAAGTTAAGCTTATTACATTAAAAATGTTCTGGATTATAGTAATAACTAACATTTACACATCATGGTAGATAACTTATGTGTATGAATATAAATCATCTGTCCATTTTTGTATCCAATATATGCTCATCACTAAATAATTAGATTTATGGTTTAGGACACTAAATAATTAGATTTATGGTTTAGGGTTAAAGTTTAATGTTAGAGTTTAGGGTTAAGGTTTAGGGAATTAGAGTTAGAGTTAAGCTTTAGTGTTTAAATTTGGGGTTAGAACATAAAATTTATTTTTCAATGTTGGGGCATAAAAAGGTACCAAAACGCATAGAGCATTTTTGTTCATATACCATAAATAAAATCTAAAACCAACTACATATAATATATGTACAAACAAAATCCTATGTCCTTTTTTTGTGTCCTTTTTATTCCCAACACTAAAAAAATTAAATTTTAAGTCATAACTCTAAATTCTAAATTTTAACCATAAACCCTAAAAATACAACATACCCTAATTCTATAAACCCTAAAAATACAACATACCCTAATTCTATAAACCCTAAACTTAATTTTACCCCTAAACCTTAATGCTAAATTTAAAATTTTTAATGTAAGGACATAAAAAAAGACATCAACAAGAAGTTGAGGATATCTATTTATATATGCGTACACATAAATTCTTGAATTATTGGACAGGGAAACTGATTAGGAAAGAATATGATTCTCTTCTAATAATTTCTCCAATTAAAGAGAGAATGCTTTCAGTTTCCTTCTTCCCATTTTTCTTTTGCCTTTTATCCTCAAATCCAAATGCGCCATTATTGCGGTTAGAATGTTTTAACCTTTTTCTTAATTGTAACTCTTTAGGAACCTATATTAATATATGGATATAACTATTCATCATGAATAAATGTAACCTTTTCATGATAAATAAATGTAAATGTAGAGTTGTAATCTTTCTGTAAATGTAGAGTTGTGTAATAACCTATTTTTGCCCAGGCCTAAGCCCAAACCAAATTCAATCCAACCATAAAAAATCATACCCAAATTTATTAAATCCAATAACCCAAATCCATTGCAATGTAATCTCAACCCAATAACCCAAATACCCAATTATAACCTAAAAACCCTAAAATAATAATAACCTAATACCCTAACCCTTCATCTGCCGCCGTCCCTTCATTTCCAGCGCGTAGCTGCCATGCGCGGCTCTTCAACACCCGCGTGGTCACCACGCGCGCTACCTTAGCCCACCACCGTCCTGGCCGCCGCCTGACACCCTGCTCCACCGCCCAAATCTGCGAAAAAGCAAAGAAAATAAGGATTATTATCCTGAAAATTATGACATTCGGGCAAATCAACATAAATGAGGGTTTCTTTTCATATTTTTATGTGTAAAAATGGGTATAAAACCCATGCATGTGTAATCAAAGGCGAGGTTTTTTTAAAATACAAAAAAAGAGGGGTTCGAACGGGAAATAAAAAGCAAAAAAAAAAATAAAAATCCAGATCCACACTTTCTTCGAACAAGAAATAAACAAGGCAAAATCTCAGATCCAAGTTTCGAGGTAAGACAGAGAGAGAGGTATATTTTCTTAACTTTTCCACTATAATATAAACACAAGAAAAAATAAGAAAAAAAGGAGATGACTTATCTCGGTTCGATCTCAAATCACCGCCGGCGGGTATGGCAAACTCTGAATCACCTTTATTCGAACCGGATCTAAGGAGCTTTGAGTTCTAAATGAAAAAATGGGGTTTTGTTATCCTAGGGTTTGAAAGAAAATGAAAAATAGAGAGGCTTGGGGAAGCATTCGGCCGGTTACAAAAAAAAAAAAAAAGGGAAATAATGAATCTGTCAGGCTTAATTTTAGAATATATACTTGGGTAAAATGGATTAATCACGAACTAAGTCCCTCCGCATAAGCTTCTTTTATTTTGTCTTCGCCGCATGGTATAATCACCCCTCGGTCCTTCGTGGTTTAAATAGCTTTGCAATTCAATCCTTTAATTGCTTTCGATTTTGGTCCTTTATTCTGTTTCTTTATATTTTAGTCCCTTAATTATTTTTATTATTATATTGTAAATTATTATTATGTTATATTCTTATTATTGTTGTTATTATATTTATTATTATTATTATTATTATAATATATTATATTTAGTTACATTAGTAAGTTTTGTAATAATATATTGTTAAATAATGTTCATGTTCACGTTACATTTTAATTTTACTTATAATTTCGTTTATATATTGTTGTAATTTAATATTTTGTTTCGAATTAATTGATCATGCATATAACTGTTGCATATAGTTTTAGGCCTTATTATTCCGGTATTCTATTGGGAGTGGCGTCCCCTTTTCCGGGTGTTTTTTCCTTTGACTACCGTGGATATCAAGGCGAATTTTACACTGTCATGCATACATGCATTTTAGAAATTAAAATTAAAATTAATTTGAATTTTTGTTTTCTTTAATAAATACAATGCGAACCTTTCGGTACCAATTTTGGGCGTTGTGAGTGCTAATCCTTCCTCATGCGTAATCAACCCCCGAACCCAAATTTTTCTCTGGTTTTGCTTTCCGGTGTCCGATCTACCTGAACTAAGTGACCGGTGGCAACTCCAAATCTATACATGAAATGATTTTTTGCAAAAATAGCCGCTACAACTTAGCTACTCCGCTGAGGACTAATTTTATATAAAAAACAGGAGTTAAGCCTTAATTTGGTTCGCATCGTAATTATTACGGAAAATAAAAAAATCAATTTAATTTAATTTTTAATTTCAAAACCTTGTTTGCTAATGCATAATGTTTGATATAAATTGGCATCATGTATTAGATTCAGCACCCTTAAGTGAGAGTGATTATTTTGCTTCGTGGGGTGTTCACCTCCGTATAGTGTTGTAATTTACTTTCGGAATCCGATCCTTAAATTTCGTGAGGTTCACACCTCTGTATGGTATAAGGGTCGTATTCCCTCAAATCGATGTCCTAGCGACAGTTCGGGTACCGTTTACTTTAGAACTCAACCACATATAATGGACCGTAGGAACCTACCCTCTTTAGAGCCATGTTGGAATGCTGCCCGTTTAGAAATAACCCTTCTAGGTTATGCTTTCTATGTATGTACTTTTGTTTCTTGTACATTTTTTGTACATTTAATTGACTACTTTATGTTATTATTTGTTGCTTAATTTATTTAATTTATTATTCAACAATTTTGCTGTACTGACTTGTTTTTTTTTTTCTGTGTTTGTTTATTTTTTTTCTTTTCCTGCATTTAATTTGCATGTCATACCATATATAGGCGTTGAATTGAGAAAAGTCCATTTTAGAAGACGTTCGACATGGAATGAAGGTTCTGTAAAATTAAAAGCAATAATGTTGAAGTATAAGGATGGTCTGAATGGATGCAGATGGATAAAAAGGACAGCCTGACGGCAACACATGTGCCAGAGGTTATCAAACCCACTTTGATTGTTTCACATCAGAATGACCTCCATCAACTAAGAGAAATATGGCAGAGTTGGGGTTCGGATATGAGGGAAGCCTTTCAACAAGAATTCGGTGACATAATTCTTCTACTAGACGTGCATCACGATATGCATTTGTTCGGAGCCTTAACGCAATTTTGGAATCTGGGATATTGTTGCTTCACTTTTGGGAATGTGGACATGACTCCTATAATCGAAGAATATACTGCCCTGATTCGTTGTCCGAAATTCAAGGAATGAAAGGTCTACATCAAGCCCAAAGACCAATCATCTTTCCTACAAAGTCTTGACATCACCGAGATGTGCAAGGAATGGTTCCGAGGAAATATTGCGAAGAAAGGAAAGACTGACTGCATAGCTTGGGCACATATCCGAGAGTTAATCCATCAACACCCTAATCCACCGAAAAAGATGTACTTGTTCGATTTCAGTATTTATGGGATGGTCATCTTTTCGAAAGCCTTGGGGAATATAGATTACGCCATAACAGATCTGTTCAACAAACTTTAAAAGGGCATTAATCCAGTACCAGCTATTCTAGCAGAGACTTTTCAGTCACTAATCGCATGCAGAAAAATGGGAGAAGACAGATTTTTGGGGTGTGTACAACTATTGGAAATCTGGATCCGAAGTCACTTTTGGGACTTGAAATTTTCCTATCAAATGTGCCTCACCACTTTCTCTCCAATAAAAACCTTTTTGGAAGAGTATCAAGCCGAAGACTGAAGATCAATGGAAGACCGCCTTTCGAGACCTCCGAGATGGCACCGTTAAGTGGAAGGTACCTTGGTTAATCTTGACTGAGTTCCTCTACCGTTGTGGAGAATACGACTGGGTACCCTTGCCCGAAATTTGGGAAGAAACTGGATATTGCCTCTTGCTTGTGTCACGCCAATATGGTTCGGTGCAGTTCATTCTTGCTACTCAGGGTTTGAATACTTCTGACTTTAAACACGAAGGTGACGACTACAAAGCAAAGGTCCAGAAAATGAATCGCTCTTGGAGGAATATGCACATGATTGAGATCTATGATTCGCATATCACTCCAGGTTATGAACAATAGAGACTCACTCGGGTCAACGATATCATTCATTCTGCAAATCGACAAAATGTTCGACCCTTGAGAGAGCATATGAATGATGCTCATTCTGATTTGGAGAAGGCTAAAAGGGCTCATGAAAAAGAGGTACGCGCCTTAGAAAAACACATCTCTGAACTGGAAGCGGTAAATTATTTAGCCTCGGTGGATGTGGAGAAATACAAGCGGCAAGGAGAAGATGTCTTGAATCAAAATATGATACTCGAAAAAGACCATGAAGAGTTAAGGGGGGATTGGCAAGAACTGAAGTAGAATTTACGAAGGAACAATTTAGGTACCACTACCAAAGAGGTAACCGCTAAGCTCTTAAAAGAAAGAAAGAGGGATGATAGCTACGTCGAAAGTACGAAGCTAGCTAGAAGCACATAGAAAAGTAGAACAAAGAGTTACAAATCATAACTTAAGAACTAAGAGCCTAGAATGAAGAATTTGAAGCCCAAATTATGCAGTTGGAGGGGCTTTTACAGGAATACCACAACCAAGACAATGCTGCTCAAGAAGAAAATGAGGTTTTAAAAGCAAGGGTGACCAAACTCAAAGACGCTATTCGTGAATGCAAGGAAAGATTTGTCTCTTTTGAAGGAGCCCTGCAAAAAGATAACCATCGAATAGTGTACGGGCTTCAACAAGTTGGTCAGCTGATTCGAGACCAACATAGAGCAATGATAGACGTCATGGTACATGCACAGAGGGTGGCCTGACACGTCTAGGGTTTGACAAGAGAAGCACATGAACTGCGCACGCGTGTTAGTCCAGAGAGAACACTAGGAGCCTGAGCACATGCTTTACTTCAAGAAGTCGAGGTCTTAGGAATAGAAGCTAGACGCTATATGTAATACGTTATCTTTGCTTTTTGTAATCAGACCTCTTTATCTAATGAAATTCTTTCTAAAAACTATCTAAGAATCAACGCCTCTATTGCATTCATTCTGACATAATATAACATTTAACCATTTATTTTTGTTATATTTTGCATACAATACTAAGAATAATTGAATTAATTGTAAAAATATCATGACAGAAAGTTTAATTCAAACTGCAATCATTCCGCATCGATACGGCACTCGTTTGCAAACAAAGATAATAGAAGATAGAGTAGCCAACCTAGAACAAGGCCAGATGGACCTTGAATCTCGTTTTTATCGAACCGAGCAAAACATCAGCGAAAAGATTACCCAGTCACAAGCAGTAATTTTGGCTCAAATAGTTGCATTGCTCGGTAAAGATAAGGTTTCAAATGACATCGTTGAAGAACTAGAGGGTACTGCGGCTACATCTCACATTAGGGTTCAGTTGGAGACGCCTATACCCCAAAGGAGAATATACATTAACATTACTGGAACGCCTGCTAACCAACAAGAAGGGGTAATTGCAAAACAACCGATTGATTTGGAGATGGTCCATAAGGAAGAGATACTAGATCTGAACATAGTGGAAAAGATTAGAACTGAGTTGGAAAGCAAAAATGAAGAAAGGTTTCACCTCTTTGCAGAAAAATTTAGAGACATGCTAGGGTGGGGGAACAAGGGAGTGATGCTAGCGACTTGAGCCTCGTGTCATATTTAGTCCTCTCGCCAAAATTTAAAACACCGGATTTTGATAAATATGACAGAACCACTTGTCCTTCCGCTCATATAACCATGTACTGTAGGAAGATGACACCTTTTATAAAAAATGAGAAGATGCTGATCCATTGTTTCCAGGATAGTCTGACCGGGTCGGTAATCTGTTGGTATACACAGCTTAGTCGGGATATTATTAAATCATGGAAAGACCTTTCCAAGGCCTTTGTTGAACACTACAAGCATGTTTCTGACATGACCCCAGTTGGGCTATGTTGGAAGGGATGGAATAACGACCAAATGAAAGTTTGCGCCAATACGCCCAAAGATGGCGTGACATAGTGGCCCAAATTCATCTGCCCATTTCGGAACATGAGATCAACCCTATGTTTGTAAACACCATGAGATAAACATTTTTTGACCGCCTGATAAACAATACCGCTCAAAACTTTGCTGATTTAATAAGGATTGGGGAATCAATTGAAGTAGCCATAAAAAATTGAAGGATTGATACTGGGGAAAATTCTCGAAAGCATTACAAAAAAAAGGATAATGAGGTAAATGTCGTCATTACTTATAATGTCCCGGCGAACTTTACTATTTCTCAACCACACGCTTCTACTGGAAAAGCACTTAGCACAAACAAGAAAGAAAATAGAGCACCCAGGAAAAGAAAAGGAGAAGATATCCTTTACTCCCATGCCAGTATCATACACTAAGTTGTTTTCTCAATTGTATAAGGCCGACTTGGTTCGGCCATATCATGTCACGTCATTCAAGCCCCCTTCCCCTACATGGTATGACGAAAATGCTCATTACGAATATCACGCTGGCGTCCCAGGTCATACGACAGAAAACTACATTGATTTTAAGAAAGTTGTTTAGAATTTGATAGATAAAGGAATTCTGAAATTCGATGACCCAAATGTGGCTGTTAATCCCTTACTGAATTATGAAGGGCGTAACGTGAATACCATTAAAGAAGGAAGTGACAGAAAAGCTAAGAAGAGCATATCCGAGGTCAAGTCCATTCTTAGAAGGTTGTTTCAGCAATTGTGCATAGCACGAAAGAGGGATGGAAATAGCACAAGAAAGATGTGGGCCTTACTGTGAGTACCACCAAGAAGAAGGGCATGAGATCCAAAGTTGTGAACAGTTTAGGTAGTTGGTCCAAAAGATGATGGACAATAAGGAAATTGAGTTTTTTTGAAAAAGTTGAAGGGACAAAAGAGATGGACGTATGTGTGTCAAAAAATCCTAGTGTCAAATACAGCGCGGACCGACCTTTGGTCATCTTATCTAAGCCAAAGGAGAATAGTTCACCCCGAGTGGAAAATACAAAGATGGTTCCCAAGATTATCATATCGACTCTAGCCCCTTTTCTGTTCAAAAATACACAAAGAGTTCCTTGGAATTATGCCGTTCATGTTTCTGTTTCGGGACCACAAAAAGAAGGAGAAATGCATGTTGAAAAAAAATCTACACAAAAAGGTAGAGATAGAGGAGTCAAGAGTCGGAGTTGTAAATGAGGTAGGAAATTTCACTATGAGTGGTCGATGTTACTCACCAGGGGCATTGAAGACCGCAGAGACAGTGAAAGACAAAGAGGTACAAGCCGAACCTAAAAAGATATTTGGCGAAGAACCGCCCCCAAAAATAAATAAGCCGGCGACTGGAGCACAAGCTCAAGAATTCTTGAAAATTTTAAAACATAGTGAGTACAATGTTGTTGAACAACTTTGAAAACAACAAGCCAGAATTATAGTACTTGAGTTACTCTTAAGCTCGGAGAAACACCGTAATGTATTGTTAAATGTGTTGAATCAAACGTTTGTCTGAGATAATATTTCTATAACCAAGCTAGACCGGATAGTGGGTCACATCGTTGCAGATAATTATACCACATTCAGCGATGATGAAATTCCAGAAGGAGGAATGGGGTCCACCAAGGCGCTAAACATCACTACCCACTGCAAAGGGTATGTTTTACCGAAAGTGCTCGTCGATAATGGTTCTACACTGAATATGTTACCGTTGGCTATTCTCCAGAGGTTACCAGTCGATAACTCTCACATGAAACCGTGCTATAATTCGGTAAGAGCTTTTGACGAAACTCAAAGAGACGTAATGGAAAAGATCGAGATACCCTTACTGATTGGGCCAACAGAGTATGTCATTGACTTTGTGGTGATGAACATTAAGCCGACATACAATTGCTTACTAGAAAGGCCTTGGATTCATTCTGCCGATGTTGTTCCTTCATCATTACATCAGAAATTGAAGTTTGTAATCGAAGAAAAATTGGTGAGTGTTGAAGCAGAACAAGACATCATTGCTTTGATAACGTCTGATGCTCCCTATATTCCACCAAATGAAGATACTTTGGAGTGTTCTTTTCAGGCTCTAGAATTTGTAAACTCGACTTTTGTCATGGAAGAAAGAAAGACCTCTCGCCCAAATTATCCAATTGTACTAAGATAACCATTTGGAAGACTCTAGGACGGGGAGCTAAGGCTGGAAAAGAACTTACATAGAATCTTACGTGCAAAAGGCGTTATCTTAAAAAAAGATCGATACGAGCTTGGTTATAATCCTGGTATGCTGCAAAGGAAAGAAGAGTACAGAAAGAGGGAAGAATGAATGAGAGCCAGGTTCAAATGAGAGGAAATCCCATGGAAGCCAATACTTTTTCCTCACCTAAGAGATAACTCAGTGTTCTGTGGGATTGTCAATGCCGAACAAAAGGTGTATGAAGCTAATCAAGAGAATGACAAGCTCAATGATGAGGAGATGTTCAGTGAATCACTAGAAGGGATGTTGGTCAACATGATATCGGAAGAGGGAAATGTCGATAAGTTTTTGACCGGAATCCACTCTTGCTTCCCAGGCGAGGCACTCAATAATTGGAGCCGTACCGACTTGCTTGTAGTTTTTGGGACTGAATCTGAGTAATGCTCTAAACCAACCCTTTTTGCTTTTGCCTACAAGCATTAAGGATCTTTTGTAAAACAACTACTATGTTAACTTACTTGTGCAATGAAAAAGATGTTTTCTACGTTTCATCAAATAGCAAACATTTCGCACATATGTTTTTATGTACATATTTCATACAAATAACATTCATTCTTTGTCCAAAATACACATTTTTTTCATGCAAGGTCCTTACGTTTGACTGTATGAATGATTCTGATTCTGAACCTGAGGTAGAATTCGAACAGCCTATGTGCTCGGCAAAAATAGATGAAGAGGGAGAGGAAGTAGAATATGAAGTCCCAGATGAGCTAGTAAGGTTGATGGCAAGTGAGGAAAAGCAAATCCTACCTCATTAGGAGGAAGTGGAGATTCTTAATTTTGGATCTGACGAAGATAAGAAGGAAGTGAAGATTGGCACCACCTTCTCCTCAAAGACTAGACATGATTTGATAGCTCTACTTCAAGAATTCAAAGACGTATTTGCTTGGACCTACCAAGATATGCCGGGGTTGAACACAAACATTGTGGTACATAAGTTACCAATAAGGCCTGGGTGTAAACCAGTCCAACTAAAGCTCAGGAGGGTGAGAACCGATATGTTACTGAAAATCAGAGAAGAAATGAGGAAATAATTTGATAATGGTTTTCTAAAGGTCACAAAGTACCCAGAATGGGTTGCTAACATAGTCCCGGTACTAAAGAAAGATGGGAAGGTACGCATGTGTGTTGATTATAGAGATCTCAATAAAGCAAGCCCTAAAGATAATTTTCCTTTACCCCATATTGACACTCTGGTTGATAATACGATGAGGCATTCATGGTTCTCTTTTATGGACGGCTTTTCGGGATACAATCAAATAAAGATGCACCCGAAAGATATGGAGAAGACTACATTTCTGACCGAATGGGGCACATTCTGTTATAAAGTAATGCCCATTGGACTTAAAAATACTGGGGCAACTTATCAAAATGCCATGGTGACTCTCTTCCACGATATGATGCACAAGGAAATTGAGGTGTACGTGGATGATATGATTGCTAAGTCTCGAACGGAGAAAAAACATATTCAGAACCTAAGAAAGTTATTCCAAAAATTGAGAAAGTAACAACTGAAGCTCAACCCTACTAAATGCACATTCGCAGTGACATCCGGAAAACTCTTGGGATTCGTGGTTAGTAGAAAGGGAATCGAGATTGACCCTAACAAGGTGAAAGCTATTCAGAATCTTCCGCCACCTCAAACATAAAAAGAAGTCTGAGGCTTCTTAGGAAGACTAAATTATATATTTCAATTCATCTCTCAATTAACTAAAAAATGTGATCCTGTCTTTAGGATACTTCGAAAGAACAACCCAGGGGTATGGGATGAAGAATGCCAAGAGGCTCTAGAAAAGATCAAAAAGTATTTGACGAATCCCCAAATTCTAGTGGCACCAGAACCGAGTAGACCAATGATCTTGTATCTAACAATTTATGAGAATTCAATTGGGTGTGTATTGGGATAGCATGATAAGTCTGGAAAGAAAGAAAGAGCTATCTACTATTTGAGTAAAAATTTCACCGACTGCGAAGCACGGTATCCACCAATTCAGAGATTATGTTGTGCTTTAGTGTGGGCTACTAAAAGGCTCCGGCAGTACATGTTGTATCACACCACCTGGTTGATATCTAAATTAGACCCGTTAAATTTTTTGATGAAAACACCGACACTCACTGGGAAGATGCCCCATTGGCAAATGCTGTTATCAGAATTTGACATTGTCTATGTAAGCTAGAAGGCGGTAAAAGGGAGCACTATAGCTGATTTTTTAGCAAGCCGTGCCTCAAGTGATTACGAGTCCTTAAATTTTAACTTTCCCGATGAGGACTTGATGTGCATCACCGCTGAAGAAGAGACTGCACTTGAGGAGAAGTCATGGAGGTTGTATTTTGATGGAGCATCCAACGCCCTTGGTCATGGAATAAGTGTAGTATTGATCTCCCCAAACAATGTCTATTACCCTTTCACGAGCAGATTAGAATTCTTCTATACAAACAACATAGCCAAGTATGAGGCTTGTGTTATGGAATTACATGTGGCCACTGAGAGAAAGGTCAAGATACTTAAAGCTTTTGGAGATTCGTCTCTGGTGATTTATCAGCTTTGCAGAGAATGGGAAATAAGAGACCCGAAGCTAATTAAATATTATGATTTGATCCAAGAGCTGATTAAAGGGTTCGAGAAGGTTAGTTTTACCTACCTTCAAAGAGAAGATAACCAGATGGTAGACGCATTGGCGACCCTAGCCGCAATGTTTAAAACAAGTACAAGGGCGGAAATGAGACCAATACTAATGTAAACTTTTGAAATATCTGCCCACTGTTGTAGCCTAGAAGAAGAAATGGATGGCAACCCATGGTACCATGATATCTTACAGTATATCAAATTTCAAGCTTATCATAAAAAAGCAAGCGAGAACGATAAGAGGACTCTTAGAAGAATGACGGCTGGGTACGTCGGGTACGTCCTAGATGGTGAGGTCCTGTACAAGAAAGACAAAGACCAGATGTTGTTAAGATGTGCGGGATACTCGGAAAGCTAAGAATATTCTTACAGAAGTACATAACGGTTTGTGCAAGACACGCCAATGGCTTTTCAATAGCCCGAAAGATCATGAGATATGGGTATTACTGGTCAACCATGGAAGGAGATTGTATTGAATATGACAAGAAATGTCATAAATTCCAGATATATGCTGACAAGGTTCATTCTCCACCACTACCTTTGCATACCATGAACTCACCATGGCCATTCGCAATGTAGGGTATGGATGTTATTAGAAAAATTCATCCAAAAGCTTCCAATGGACATCGTTTTATCTTAGCGGCTATTGACTATTTCACTAAGTGGGTAAAAGCAACATCATATGCCAGTATCACGAGGGCGACCGTTTGCAAGTTTATAAAGAAAAAGATTATTTACCGATATAGCTTGCTAGGAAGAATCATCACCGATAGTGCTTCCAATTTAAATAATGCAATGATGACAGAGGTGTATGAACAGTTTAAAATTATACACCATAATTCCACCATTATTGCCCTAAGATGAATGTGGCAGTGGAAACAACAAATTAGAACATCAAGAAGAACATAGCAAAAATGACAGACACTTTTAAGGACTGGCATGAGAAGCTGCCGTTTACTCTGTTCGCCTACCGAACGTCTGTACGTACATCGACAAGGGCAACACCATATTCATTGGTTTATGGTACAGAAGTAGTACTACCCATTGAAGTAGAGATCCCGTCGCTTCGAATTTTAAATGAAGTGAAGTTAGATGAAGCCAAATGGATGCAGACTAGGTTTGATCAGCTGAATCTCATTGAAGAAAAGAGACTGAGAGCTATCTGCTATGGTCAAATGTATCAAAAGAGGATGATGAGGGCACATGACAAGAAAGTTCACCCGAGAGAATTCTGAGAGGGGGATCTAGTGCTTAAAAATATCCAGTCAATTCAGAGAGACTTCCGTAGGAAGTGGATGCCAAATTGGGAAGGGCCATATGTCGTTAAGAAGGCATTTTCTAGAGGGGCGTTGATTTTAACAAATATGGACGAAAATAAGCTGAGTTATCCAGTAAACTCAGACTCGGTCAAAAAGTATTACGCCTGGAGAAAAAAAAGAGAAAAATAGAACAAGAAAAAAAGAGAAAAAAAGAAAAGAAAATAGGGGTTCAAGATGAAAACCCGAAAAAGGCTTCTTGAAACCAATGAAGCATTTAAGTTGAAAACCCATAAAGGGCGGCTCAAATGAATTTTGAGATTAGGCATCCAGCAGATAAACCCTCTCAAAAAATATCGATGCTCTAGAGAAGAGCATGAGGCTAGGATTCTACCTCTGACGGTGGGCTCACGTGTCATTCATGCAGTGAATACTTGGGATTTTGTATCACCTTTTGTTTTCTTTTGTCTCATATTTCATGACTTTTTAAACTATTTTGAATTTACTAATAAAATATTATTTTATTTTTTTTCATTTTTCTCAAGTAAGTTAACATAGATTCTTGATAAGCAAAAGATTTCTTGGCATTACTATGTTTTAGTTCTAGTCTACAAAGTGCAGGTGATTCAGGGGAAGAATTAACCTCGGTACTAAGGTTTCTATATGCCACAGTGCACCTATACGGGGATCTCAGGCGACAGGTTTTCAGAGTGCGCCACGGTGAGACAATGAATGTCATCTAAATTCAAATTTGTCCAAGAAAAACAAGAATACGAAAATGACAAGAGCATAAGAATTTTGAGGCAGAAACCCAAAAGGGTGCCAAGCAAAAAGAAAAAAAAGGAAAGAAAAAAAAGAAGAAAAAGGAAAAAGAAAAAAGAGAAAAAAGAAAAGAAGCTAAGAGTTTGAACCCATATGTGAGATGGAGTATCGCTGCCACAAGAAAAAATAAAGAGAATGAAACATCAAAGGAATCTACACCACTCAATCAAAGCAAAAATGTCAGAATGATCTCGAGATATCATTACCCATGCATCATATAGATAGGCATCCCTAAGCCTAAGAGCATGCTAACTTATAATTTTTCCAATATTATTATTTTCTTGACAGGTATTCAAGAATCGGAGGGAGATTAGATTGCGCAACCGAGCAATCAAATCTTAACAAAAATGAAGAGTCAAGTTTGATCAGGATATCCGATTAATGACGCCTAGACAATCAGAAATTGGGGCACCATTTCAAACATTTTCGTTCTTTAGCATTCAAAAAAGAAGCAAAAATTGCTGATACTTGTGGCATCAAAGAACATAGTGCTGCTGATGGAAAGTGATTCTATATAGGAAGAATTCATGACCTTAAGATGAAAAGCTCTATATAGGGATAACTAGTAGTCTTAAGACTTCAGGGTAAAACATTTGAAGTTCTATGAAGGAAGAACTTATGGCTTCATGATTCAAAAGTAAGAAGTTCTATATGTGAGGAATTTGCATCTTGAAGAATTCACCCCAAAGAGAGCGAAAGGTTCTATACAGGAAGGACCTACAGCTTAAAAGGTTTTGAAGAAAGAAGTCTTATATAGGAAAGGCGTTTGCTATCAGATTCTAAGACTATGAGTTCTATATAGGGAGAACTCTCAGTTTGAAGAACCCACTAGGACGCATAAGGCTCTATATAGGAAGAACCTGCAACGTTGATAACTGAAGGCAAAAAGTTCTATATAGGGAAGACTTGCGACCCGAAGATTTTGCCAAAGATAAACTGAATTCTGTATAGGAAGAGTTCATTTCTCTAAAGCTCCAGACAGAAGATGAGGAAACAGTTCTATATAGGAAGAACTGAAAACCTCGAATTTCAAGTTTGAAGATTATGTATCCTCAAAAAATCCTCTTGTTTTGAAGATTTTGCCTTCGAGGGCGGCTGGACAAACCAACAGAAGCCCAAAGAGCAGGCGGTGACAAGAGAAAAGAAACTCATACCCACAAAAAATGGTTATTCTTTTGTCTTTGCTCTATTCTTGTTACACATCAATAATCAAAGAGGGGCAGCTGTAATAACCTATTTTTGCCCAGGCCTAAGCCCAAACCAAACCCAATCCAACCATAAAAAAATTAGACCGAATTTTATTAAATCTAATAACCCAAATCCATTACAATATAATCTCAACCCAACAACCCAAATACCCAATTATAACCTAAAAACCCTAAAATAATAATAACCTAATACCCTAACCCTTCATCTGCCGCCGACCCTTCATTTCCCCGCGTGTGGCCGCCATGCGCGGCTCTTCAACACCCGCGTGGTCGCCACGCGCACTACCCTAACCCACCACCTTCCTGTGAAAAAACAAAGAAAATACGGATTATTATCCTGAAAATTATGACATTAAGGCAAATCAACATAAATAAGGGTTTCTTTTCATATTTCTATACGTGTAAAAGTAGGTATAAAACCCATTCATGTGTAATCTAAGGGGAAGTTTTTTTAATACAAAAAAGAGGGGTTCGAACGGGAAATAAAAAGCAAAAAAAACATAAAAATCTAGATCTACACTTTTTTCGAACAAGAAATAAACAAGGCAAAATCTCAAATCCAAGTTTCGAAGTAAAAGAGAGAGAGGGGTATATTTTTTTTTATCTTTTCCACTATAATATAAACACAAGAAAAAAATAAGAAAAAAAGGATATGACTTATCTCGGTTCGATCTCGAATCACCGCCGGTGAGTATGGCAAACTGTGAACCACCTTTATTCAAACTGGATCTAAGGGGTTTTGTTATCCTAGGGTTTGAAAGAAAATGAAAAATAGAGAGGATGGGGGAAGCATTGCCGATTACAAAGAAAAAAAGGGAAATAATGATTCTGTTAGGCTTAATTTTAGGATATATATTTGGGTAAAATGGATTAATCACGTACTAAGTCCCTTCGCCTTAAGCTTCTTTCATTTTGTCTCCGCCGTATGGTATAATCACCCCCGCGGTCCTTCGTGTTTTAAATAGCTTTGCAATTCAATCCTTTAATTGCTTTCGGATTTGGTCCTTTATTCTATTTCTTTATCTTTTAGTCCGTTAATTATTATTATTATGTTATATTATAAATTATTATTATATTGTAAATTATTATTATGTTATATTCTTATTATTGTTGTTACTATATTTATTATTATTATTATATATTATATTTAGTTACATTAGTAAGTTGTGCAATAATGTATTGTTAAATAATGCTCATGTTCACGTTACATTTTAATTTTACTTACAATTTCGTTTATATATTGTTGTAATTTAATATTTTGTTTCGAATTAATTGATCATGCATATAACTGTCGCATATAGTTTTAGGCCTTATTATTCTGGTATTCTATTGGGAGTGGCATCCCACTCTCTGTGTGTTATCTCCTTTGACTACCATGGATATCGAGGCGCATTTTACACTATCATGCATACATGCATTTAAGAAATTAAAATTAAAATTAATTTGAATTTTGTTTTCTTTAATAAGTACAATGCGAACCTTTCGATACCAATTTTGGGCGTTGTGAGGTGCTAATCCTTCCTCATACGTAACCAACTCTCGAACCCAAATTTTTCTCTGGTTTTGCTTTCAGTGTCCGGTCTACCTGAACCAAGTGACCGGTGGCGACTCCAAATCTATACAGGAAATGATTTTTCACAAAAATAGTCGCTACAAGTTGTAATCTTTCGAATAGTCACTTACAACCCTATATAAAGGATTGTTAGTGATGGAACAAATCATTCAATTTTTGTACTCTTGTAATAACATTCTATATCTCTTTCTCTCTATCAAAGTATTACAATTTTTCTTCCACCTATTTCTAACAAAGTGGTATCACGAGCTTGGTTCGATAGTAAAAGAAAATGACCAACAATGATATGTTTTCATTTCAATCTCCTTGTCTTACAAAAGACAATTATGAAAATAGGTGTCTCCATATGAAGGCTTTATTTGGGGCACAAGATGCTTGAGAGATCACTCACAAGGGTTATGAGTCTCCTCAAGAAGAGGCGTCATTGTCACAAGAAGAAAAAGAGGCTTTGACGAAAACAATGATGAAGGATCGATAAGCTCTCACCCCCATTCACCAATGTTTGGATGATTCAATTTTTGTATAAGTGGCAAATGCCAACACTCAAAGGAAGCATGGGATATTTTGTAAAATTCTTTCCAATGAGTTGACAAAGTGAAGAAGGTTCAACTCCAAGTATTACGAGGTGAGTTTGAAACCTTGCGGATGAAGGAATCTGAGTCTATTTCAGATTATTACTCAAAGGTGGTGGCTATTGTTAATCAACTGAAGAGATACAGAGAAACTATAGATGATGTTCGTGTGATTGAAAAGATCTTTCATTCTTTAACTCCAAAGTTTGATTATGTGGTTTGTATTATTGAGTCAAAAGATTTAGACTCTATGACTATTAAAAAAGTTATGGGTGATTTGCAAGCTTAAGAAGACAGATTCAATAGAAGACAAGATGAGTCCATTGAACAAGCCCTCAAAGCTAATGTGTTTTTGAAAAACAATCAAGAAGAAAAGAACCAAAAAGGACGAGGACGTGGACGAGGTTGAGGTTATGGCCAACGAGGATGTGGAAGAAGTGATCGTAAAAATCGTATGAATTACAATGGTGTACTCATCATCAAAAAACCAAGAAAGATCAAGAGGACGATTTAATTATCAAAGATCGAATGAAAAAAGGAATGACAAGTCAGATGTTGAATGTTATAATTGTAAAAAAATTGGGCATTTTTCTTGGGAATGCCAAAATGAAAGTAGAACTGAGGAGAGAGTTAATGTCATTGAAGATCAACAAGATGTTGAAGAGCCAATCTTGTTGCTAGCACTCAAGAATGAAGAGAACAATGATGGAAGCACATGGTACCTTGACAACGGAGCAAGCAATCTCATGTGTAGAGACAAAGAGGCATTTGTGGAACTTGATGAGAAATTTAATGGCAATGTTTCATTTGGAGACTCCTCAAAAGTCCAAATTCAAGGGAAATGAATAATTTTAATTTCTCCAAAGGATGAGAGCCATTGCCTTATTACCAAGGTTTTTTTATGTGCCCAAGCTAAAAAGTAACATTTTGAGTTTGGGACAACTCGTTGAAAAAGGTTATGAAATTAACATGAATGATTGTTGTCTTTGGCTCAGAGATCAGTATGCCAACTTGGTTGCTAAAGTATCAATGTCGAAGAATAGAATATTCTTGTTGAATCTCAAGATGATTGATGCAAAGTGCTTGAAGGCTAGCGTGGAAAATGAAGCTTGGTGTTGGCACATGAGATTTGGTCACTTGAATTTTGGAGCCCTCAAAATGCTTGGAGAAAAGAAGATGGTAAATGGAATTTCAACCATTAGTCACCTTAATCAATTGTTTGAAGTGTGTTTTTTAGGCAAGCATGCAAGGTCAAGTTTTCCAAAAGAAGCAACGTCAAGAGCGACCGAGCCCCTTCAACTTGTTCATACTGATGTATGTGGACCCATCAAACCGCCATCATTCGGTAAAAGTAGATACTTCTTGTTTTTTTATTGATGATTACAGTAAGAAGACTTGGGTGTACTTCTTGAAGCATAAATCTGAAGCTTTCGTTGTTTTTAAAAATTTTAAAGCATTCATTGAAAAAGAAAGTAGCTATGAGATAGAATCTCTAAGGTCCAATAGAGGAGGCATATTTATTTCTAATAAATTCAATGATTTTTGTGAAGCAAATGGAATTCGTCGTCCTTTGACAATTCCCAGATCCCCACAACAAAATGGCGTTGCAGAACGAAAAATAGGACTATTTTTAACATGGCAAGAAGTATGTTAAAGGCAAAGAATATGCCCAAGGAATTTTGGGCCGAAGCTGTTTCATGTGCAATTTATATATCCAATCGCTCGCCAACAAAGAATATGGACAATGTACCTCCTCAAGAAGCTTGGAGAAGAAGAAAGCCAAGTGTAAGACATATTTGGTAGCATTGCCTATGCATATGTACCTGACCAAGGTAGATTAAAGCTTGATGATCGGATTTCTAAATATGTTTTCATTGGCTATGATTCAAACTCTAAAGGCTACAAGTTGTACAGTCCAAGCAATGGAAAGATTATTATAAGTCGTGACGTTGAGTTTGATCAATAAGCAAGTTGGAATTGGAAAGCACAAGAAGAACAATCCTATGATTTCTTTCTGTATTTTGCGAAAGAACAAGATGTGTCTCCACCACAAGTTGTGAACCCTCCACAAAACATGACTTCTCCACAGGACATGACTCCTCTGCCTTCACCTGCTCCGATCCATGAAGAAATTTTTGAAGATAGCTCTAGTTTTGGAGAAAGCTCAAGTGAAAGACCACATAAATTTAAAAGTGTCAGAGATTTGTACCGCTCCACTGATGCTATCAATAACTTGTTTTGTCTATTTGTCGATAGTGAGCCACTTAACTTCGGTGATGCAGTGAAAGATGAGAGTTGAAGACTAGCCATGGATGAAAAAATAAAATCAATTGAGAATAAAAACACTTAGGAGTTATCAGAACTTCCAAAAGGACATAAAGCTATCATGGTCAAGTGGATTTTTAAGAAAAAAAAGAATGCAAGTGGAGAAGTGGTGAGATACAAAGCAAGACTTGTTGTTAAAGGCTATAAGCAAAATCATAGGACCGATTATGATGAAGTCTTTGCACCAGTTGCTCGAATTGAAACCATTCGATTGATTATTTCTCTAGGGGCTCAAAAGAAGTGGAAAATCCATCAACTTGATGTGAAATCAACATTTCTTAATGGTTTCTTAGAAGAGGAAGTTTACATTGAACAACCTATTGGATACAAAGTCAAAGGGCAATAAGATAAATGTCTAAGGTTGAAAAAGGCATTATATGGGTTGAAACAAGCACCTCGTGCATGGTACAACCGCATCGACAAGTACTTTCAAGATAAAGGTTTTGATTGTTGCCTACATGAACATGTACTCTATATTAAAATAAAAGATGATGGGGATATCTTGATAGTTTGTCTGTATGTGGATGATTTGATTTTTACAAGCAACAATCCCAATTTAATTGAAGAATTCAAGAATGATATGTCACTTGTTTTCGAGATGACTGATGTGGGTCTAATGTGTTATTATTTGGGCCTAGAAGTGGAACAATCCGAGGATGGAATATTCATCTCACAAAAGGGCTATGCAAAAGAAGTGTTGAAGAAATTTGAAATGCTCAATTGCAATCCTGTTGATACTCCAATGGAATGCAAAGTAAAGTTGTCAAAGTTCAATGGTGGAATAAAGGAAGATCCAACTCTCTTCAAAAGTCTTGTGGGAAGTTTGAGATACTTGACTTGTATAAGACATGATATCTTATTTGTAGTTGGTGTAGTGAGTCGCTACATGAAAGCTCATACTTCAACTCATATGAAGGCTGCTAAAAGGATTCTTCGCTACCTAAAAGGTACTATTGACTTTGGGCTATTTTACTCATCTTCTCATGACTTTCAGCTCATGAGATTTTGTGATAGTGATTTTGCCAGAGACATTGATGATAGAAAAAGCACCTCCAGATCTGTGTTTTTCTTGAGAGATTGTTGCATATCTTGGAGTTCAAAAAACCAACCCATTGCGACTCTTTCCACATGTAAGGCAGAATATGTGGCAGCAACTTCTTGTCTTGTCATGCCATTTGGCTTAAAAGATTAGTAAAAGAACTTCACTTGCCACAAGAAGGGCCTACTAAAATTTGCATTGATAACAAGTCTGCACAAGCACTTGCAAATAATTTGGTGTTCCATAATCAAAACAAACATATTGACACCAAATATCATTTTATTAGAGAACATATTGCCAAGAAGGAAGTGGAGCTCAAGTTTGTAAAGACTCAAGATCAAGTTGCAGACATTTTTACAAAACCTCTCAAGTTTGAAGATTTTCGAAGAATGCCTGAAAGCCTTGGCGTGATCAAGAAAAGTTAAAATTAAGGGGGAGCGTTAAAAATCATAATTTAACATTTTCATGAATAGGTGTAACTCTTCATGAACCTATATTAATGAATGGATGTCATGAATAGATGTAACCTTTGCATGATGAATGGATGCAAATGTCGAGTTGTAATCTTTCGAATAGTTATTTACAACCCTATATAAAAGATTGTTAGTGATGGAACAAATCATTTAATTTTTGTACTCTTGTAATAACATTCTATTTCTCTTCCTCTTTATCAAAGTCTTACAATTTTTCTTCCACCTATTTCTAACATAGAATAGCTGGTAATTCATCAACATTATCAAAATAGAACCTGCAGAAGGAAGTCGCTTTCCTTGGAGATAAGGCGAAAGTTGCTCGACTTCTATCATTAACTAATCAAAATACTGTTGCATCGAAGTCGACCTAAATCACAAGTACATTCAACATGTTTAGAATATCACCATCATTAAATATATTGAATTCTTTGGATATTGTGGTTAGTGGAAATCCAACGGCAAGGCCAAGGAAAATTTTGCTTTTTTTTGTGCAGTGAGGGATTTTGAAGTGAAATGAACCTTCTTTTCCTTTCTTTCCCCCATTTGGGAATGCAATATTCATTTTAGTCACCTTAGTCACGGACTCCTAACTGTGCTTCATTAGTTTCTGTATCGACTCTCAAAACCATGAGCCATGGGCCACCGCTCCGAGCAATAAACGACATGAAACTCGTAAGAACGATAGAGACAGCTCGTGGTAATCCGACCATCGTTTACACTTGTTTGTGTCCCTGCTTGTAAACATGTCCCAGTGCCAGCTGTTATTTGTCAACTGTTCGAAAAATCAATATCTGCATGGATATGCCACCACGTTCCCCTCTCCATTTTTTGCTTCATTAATTAGGTTTTGGCAGTGTTGTACTTTATGATTACAATCCGTTAAGTTCCACGCACATGATTCCTTGCTCACGGTTTAGCTGAAAGCCTGAAACCCTTGATTTTTTGGACATGTTCAATTGGTTTTGTTGCTGTTTATGGAATAGTATAAACATAAAATTCATGGCCATGATATTGAGAAGCACAAAACCAGGTCATGTTTCAACCTGTAGATTTTAGAGCATAACGAAAAAGGTCACGGGAAGAAAGACTGTAGCATGAGAATTGAGAACACTGAGAAATCGGACATGCTTCTACTCTGCAGTTAAGAAAGATTGTCGGCTTGTAATAAACAAGCTGAATTACACTAGTATTTCATTTCCCACAAATTAAGATACATAGATCCAAAGAAATTAAACACCTTTCTTATAAAGTATTACATTTATTCAGTATCAATCCAAAAGGACACAACCCTACAGGCTACAAGTACAACAAGGTAACTAAACCAGCAGCTATGAGCTACCAATAAAACATCAAAAACCACGCAACACTAAGAGGAGAGAAAACCGATTTAAGGACATTGGAAACCAGGGGGAACTTTCTTCGAGCAGACGTTGAGAAGCAAGCTGAGGGAGAGTGGGACATTAAGGTTGATGCCCAAAATGTTAGCTTTGATAGCTGTGCAAAGGCAAACGGCAGCCTCAAGATCAGCAAGGCCTTGGATGAGGGAGCAACATGGCTCAACGGGAGGGGTACCAATGGTGAGGTTGAGCAACCCACCGAGCAGATCAGCACATACACCTAGTTTAAGGGCATCCGTGGGGCACTTGCCTCCTGCGGAAGGAGAGGGAGAGGGGGTGGGTTTTGGCCTAGGTTTATGTTTATGTTTTGGCTTGGGGGAAGGGCAGGAACCACAAGCAGTGACTAGGGAAAAGAAGAGAATGTTGAGTGCAAAGAATAGGGCAAGTGAGGCTGTTCTTTTTGAGGCCATGACTCCGAAACTCGTAGCTTCTTGCTTCAAGTTGAAGTAATTGATGGGATGGAGAATTTGGAGTGAAGGGTGCGGGATTTTATAGCGGTTTGAAGAGGGTAAGTCGGTTGGTTTTGACGGTGCTTAATTGCATACATACAATATAGTTGAAGTTATCGGAATTTGAACAGATTTACTGAAATCAAATACAAAACACTTTATAAACAAATCATGCCGACATTAGATTAATTTAATTTTTGTCGAACCTAATAATTGGTCATAATAAAAAAAAGTTGATATTCATCTTAAAAAATTTAAATTTAGTCTTTTTTTTTCTGTAAAATATATATTTTATCATAAAATAAAAAGTATATATAAACATATATTATATTTTAATCATCTTTAGATTATTAAAAAAATTATTTCTTACCAGTTTAACTGGCAGGAGAATGATTAGATATTGGGCTTCTGGGGTGTGATGTTTGGGTGTTTGTGATCGTGAGGTGGGAGATTAGGAAATGGCCCTGTTAATTCTGCTCGTAACATTTATGTGGATCAATCTTAGTTTGGGGTGAAAATTTTCAGTACTACTAAAAAAAACTTTAAAAAACGAGTTAATGAAATCTAGTTGTTTAAATTGTTTAATTTATCAAATAACTCAAGTAAATACACCTTGAATATCCGAAAAGTTATTTAGTAAATAGGGTTAACTACACCTTAGGTCCTTATAATTTTGAAATTGAACAAATTAGTTATTCTAAAAAAATTATAAAACTTGCAAAAACATTATAAAAACATTCTTAAAAATAAATTAAATTATATAGTAATTAATTATTGAGTAAAGTTTCATTAAGTTTAAGCATTAAACAAATAACAACCAACACAATTTTATCATAGTAATTTGATTTGATTAACTAATCGTATGAAATACTTTTCGATTTTTTCAAGTCAAAACCAAAATTTGATGTCCCTTAACTCTAGCTTGGTTTTTTTAATTAAATTACCAACAAAATTTTGATTTAATTTAATTTTTATTTAATTCAAGATTCTACTAGCCCAAACTTTTTCGGGGTAGGCCGAACAACTTTTGAGCATTATAGTCAGTATGAAATACATAACTAAAATATAAAGTGATAAATAAAATAGTATAAATATTTTTTTTATAATTGCTAGTATCCAACCTATTAATTGATTAAGGCTTCATTTAGCATTGTTTGTTGAACGGGCGTTGGAGCCTCTAACGATAAAGCAGCGCTGAACAGGGCACCAAACGGGCATTAGCCCCTCTCATCTCACCGAATTTAGCCTTCAAACCGACGTTGTGCTACCGTTGGATTTTTTAGCTTCTGCATCTCAAACAGGCGTTGGCCCCTCCCGGGTATTTGAAAATCTTTCGTGAACGAGCCTTAAATCATATCATTTAATAAAGTGATACATTATGAGGATGACCTTCCGTACTCATTTACACCACCAGCTGATTGTTAGTTGTATAAATATGATATAATAAATTTTCCACATATATAAAATATAATACTTCAAATATAAAAGATGACTACAGATACGACATGGGTCAAAGGTTTAACGTTTTGGGCCCATCAATCTCTTAAATGGACGGGTTTTCATTTTCTTCCTGAACACAAATGCAAAGTATTCTTGAAGTAAACAAGTTTAAAAAACACCCATTTGCAGGAGAAGTTGGGAATCAAATGGAGTATAATTTATATGCACTTTACGGCTTGGACCGTGACGCGAAAACACGGGAGTTTTTCACCAATGCCTGTCTGGTCTTCATTAATTAAATGTTTAGTTGTTTTAATTCTCTTGAAGACCTGATTTACCCATTTCTGTGAAATGCAAACTCGAATTGTTTTCCACTTGCAATGTGAAGCGAAAACTTGATTTCCCCGTCTCTTTAAATAACTACCCATTCGTGCCCGTGAAGCGAAAACTCGTGGTTTCTGCACTTTATTACTATATTTTCCTTCTTAATTAATGTACCCTAACCACAAAACAATCAATTTATATTAAAGTTCCGTCATTCATATCATTTACCGTTATCTGTTGGTCTATTTAGACGAGATGTTACACTCTTTAAGTAAAATTAATGATTTAAACTCTTGCATTGTGAATTTAATAAATTGGGTTTAAAGACCATTCAATAATAAATTTGTAAAGTATCTGATTCGAATTAGTCGATCAATAGACTGTATACCGGTATTGATAAAGAAAATGACAATTTATACAACGTTTATAACATTTTTCTCCAAAGTTGTACATTTTAATGTTTCTTTTTGTCATTTGGAGTGTATTTACTTTTCATTATATAGACAAATGGCCACCTTTACTAGTTGGGGAGGGTGGGAGAAAATATCTCTCTAGCTTGGGTCATGCATTCCACTTTCTCTTGTCTACATGGGATTAGTTAGCAACACAATGGCATCAACTTCGGGTAATATAATTTAAAGAATGAAAAATGGATCTGAATCCAAAAAAGTTGAAAAGTTGTACACTCCCAACACATGGGATCATCTTTAATTATAAAACAAATTCAATGGCTGCCATCCATTGTCGACACTTCCCCCAGTTGTGGACTTCCTTAGGTGTTAGCTTCACCACCAATTATTTTAATTATTCTTTTAACAGTCTAAAAATGATTATAAAGTAGTATTTGTTTAGACATATTTTTTACCTTTTAACAATGTACATACACCTCGTAAACAAAGCTATTTGAACACATATATTTTAAGATGAACATCATCCGTTTTTCTACTGAGACACTTGCTGAGTTTATTATTTGAATTCTTTAATCAAATTCTTTTCTGCCATCTGTCTGGTATCAAGGTTCCTGGAATCCACATCATTTCCATTTTTTTCTTTTAGGGTCGAAATTTCCAATCAATTAAACTTGATTAGGGTAGATAATTATACTATGTTCCAAAATAATTATAAAAATACTCCATCTCTTCACAAATGGAATATTCAAATATATATGTCCAAATTGAAATAACGATAAAATATTTGTTAACGTGTTATTCATTTCTAATAGGGATTTTTCTTGACAAAAACAAACTATAATAAATATCGGATTATTATTTGATACGCTAACATTTGATAGTTTTGTTTCTTTTATTTGTCAATACATTAATCATTATCATACTTATGTGTATGAATCACATATGGATTGTGTAAACTATGTTTACAAATAGTGATAAATGATGATTAAGTTTGGATTAGATTATAATGAATGGAAAAGTATTAGATTAGAGTTTGATCTTAATTTATTGATATCTCTTTAATTAATATTTAAATATATAATATTATTACTAACAACTAATTAATCTAACGAGATGAGACTCTAGTTCCTTTAAGCAAGACCAAATGTTCAAATTTTGGTATTGTGAATAGAACAACTGGGTTAGGAGGGTCACCCTATAATAGACTTGTGCAATATCCGATCTGAATTAGTCAACCATTAGATTAAAGTTGCTAATAAAGAAAAAAAAATCACCGCTGAATGTATCAAATATATATAATTATTTAACATATTTTTTGATATACATGTTGGGTACAAAACTACACATGTCTGCATATTTATTCATTAAAAATAAAATTTAAATCTTTAATCCTAAATCTAAAATTTCAAACCCTACAAACTAAATCATTAAATTATAAATCATAAAATAAATATCTAACCCTTAAAATAAAAATACTTGTGCAGTCTAAAGACTATTCAGAGTACACATCATGTGTATCAAAGGTTCCTTCACTATTTATACACTAACAACATTTTTTTTTCCACGAATGACTTTTTTTAATGTGTATCAAAGGTTCCTTCACTATTACACTAACAACAATTTTTTTTCCACGAATGATTTTTTTTTAATGTGAATACACTAGTTTTATTGAAACAGGAAAAATTCACAATACGATGAGAGTTTACAATTCAGGTAAACAAACTTGCCTAAAAATATGAAAACTAACGTCTCTTGATCATAAACAAGACCATATAAAGAAAGGGTAGAACCTTAACTTAAATACTCGAAACAAAATAGATACAAACATCAACAACGCTCGACGATGAAAAGTAAAAAAACCCAAAAACAAATGACATTAAAAAATGCATATTACAATAATAAGACACGTTGCCAACACGGTCATTACCACAACTCAATTGCGAACAAGAATGGTGATTATTCCACGAACGTCTTTAATTAACTATTATGTGTTATTAATTAATATTTGAATAATCAATGGTGGTGGATAAAAACCTTGTGGAAAAAATGTCGATGTACCGAATTATAATCCTTATATAAAGAAAAAGAAGAAGTGAACATTGAAATCTTGGTTATCTCATTATATTCGAAAACAAATACCATAAAAGAATTGAGAAGTAGCTATAACTTGACTACAGATCAAGCTGCAATGTCAATCCTAACCAGGTATACGAGCTAGTGTGTCGTATTAAAACAATGTATATAGAACACGATAAAAAATGTATCAAAGAACATGGTTTGGCTTTACCCAGGAACGTGTTTTGTTTTAGCTTGAAAGGTGAGCAGGCTAGTGTGGTTCCTTGTAACTCCTAGATCGTATGTACTCTTTTCCTCCAATTTAGATTTAGGGAGGTTTTTAATGAGGCATATGATCAAGGTTATATTTTCTAATAAAAATTTTGCTGAGCAAAAAAATTTGGCCACATCGGACATGATATCATGTTTGTTCTAAAAGTTTTAATTCGTGGTGGATGATTAATCCTGGTTACCCTAATCATGTCCCAATGCTGAATTTTTAATTTTTTTTGTCTCTAATTAATCTTATTTATATATATATTATTTGATTATTTCATTGTTCGACTTGCAAGAGTTTGTGCCGTCCATTCATGGGTTAGGCCACAGATTATCATTCAAAAATCAAAACCAGTTACATGTATGAGTTGAAAACTTGGGGCGACCCTAGGGTTCTTTCTTTCTTTCTTTCTTTCTTTCTTTCTTTCTTTCTTTCTTTCTTTCTTTCTTTCTTTCTTTTGCCTTGTATTAATTAAAAACGTAGCCTATCAGCCAATCATAATGTTACACCTGGATTAATTGCTTCTCTCTCCTCTATTATAGGACTATTTTAGTGCGAAATCAACGTACCAAAGTGGTTTATAGTTTTCAATCTTTCAAGTTTCTTAACAGTTATAGTTTACCCACTTGGCATGTTTGTATATATATTTTTATGTAGTGCATTGGCTCTTGGCGAAGTTGAAGAAATACATGAATATTCTACTCTACAAATCCTTAATAATACAAACATTTAATACATTTTAGTATAATTGTTATCCACTTCTGACCTTTTCTTACCGTTTCCGGAAGGTGGGAGGAGGATGCAGCTTAATGGTTGATGAATATTTGGTTGACTTTTCAATAAAAATGATATTTAGTCATAATATGAAGTAGTTAGTATAACTATAAACCCACTCCTCAATCCTTATGTCTTATTTTTTTCTTCGAATATCTAATCTGATTATAAGATAATATTCTAGTCTGATTTTATATTTGGATAAACATACTCATGTTTGCAGACTATACTGTTTTAACCCGAATTACTTAAGAATAACGTCTTAGTTCTAAATACTAGGCATTGCATCATATAATATAAGATGAACAAAATGTTCTGTTGACGTTATATTTATCTAGTTTTAAGATTCATTATGAAATGGTTAATAGCCCAAATGTTTAGGATAATCTCTTTTTCCTCCCCGACTCCTTATGAACTCAACAAATAGAGGCCAAAGCGAGTATATCTATGAGCATTAGAATATTAACTTGCGTATTACGAACCCATATGAACAACAAAGCATGAAAAAAATCCAACAATCAATTAATCTAATGAGATGATGTGTTAAATCCCTAAGCAAGATCAGATATTCGAATCCTGATATTGTGAGTAAAAACTGTGTTGAAAAGATCACCCTCATAATAAACATTTATAATATTCGATCCTGATTAATCGATCAATAATTAAATACCGATGATTATATCAAAATCAAACGGAAAAAATAGCGATTTGGCCAAGGCCGCCACCATGAACCATATACCAATGAAGTCTATGTTATTGACTTGTTTTTTAAGTGCGTTTCCTGGTCAACTCAACCCCTATGGCTCGATCAGTGCAAAAAAACATCTTATGCCTCTCTTTTTTTATTTTTTTTACATCCTAACATTAAAAAATTAAATTTTAATTTTAAATTCTATATACTATTTACGATTTCTTAAATCCTAACATTAAATCTTAACACTAAACTTTAATTTTAAACCATAACCATAAAAAGCACTAAAAAACGGAGAATTTCTATTTCCATCGTTGTGGTTCGTGGGGAAAGTATGAGCGGCGGAGAATGGAGCATGTTGTGTGTTTTGAGTGCTACGCAAATGGTGTAAGTGAACACGTCAGAAGTAATAAATGATAAGTATCGAGTATCGTTTCCTCAGGCATTGGTTTGGGCCACTTTGTTTAAGTTATTGCCTTGTAAAAGAAATAGATTGATGATGATGAATAACAAGTAAAATAAACTAAGTAAATAGGAAGAAACGAAAAAGTAATCGATTAAAGAAAGTAGGCCGGGTTATCATGAGTAATGGTATGATGTCCGAATGGATTGTCTGGGCAATTGATTGCTGAGGCAACTTGATTGCCGTGGCAACTAAGACCGGCTGACTTGTCGTGGCAATTGAATATTCCGCGGCAACTGGGATTGGTTTGATTGTCGTAGCAATTGGTTCCTTCTTTCAAAGCTCGGCGAAGCGTTCTTCAATGTCTTCTTATTATCCCTAATAGAAGAACTGGTTGTTTGAACATGCCTTGGTGATACATCCCCGCGTGAACCTTGGGTGATCAACAACCGATCTACGCTCCTCTTAGCCGTTGAAATCCAATCCTTATTCCTAAGGTGGATTAATCTTCACCAACAATCGTTCGAATGAAGATCATGCTCATTTGTTTCTTGAATCTAACTCTCCCAAGTCTAGATAAATGGATAACACTCAAGATCCTCTCCCGATTCTTTCAAGATAGAAAATTAAAGAACCAAGAATAAACAAACTTTGAATCCAATTGCAATCAAGAACCTAAACAATCTAATCATTTATCAAAACCACAAACCCAAAATAACCCCAGCCAATTTACATCAATTCATGGCTGGGTTCGAAAGATAAAAAGGAAAAATTCCCAGCCATAGATCGCATAAGAATAAAGAAGAAGAAGGTGCGTGTGACCTGCTCTCTCTCCCTAACGACTTTCTCCTCTTTGTCGCAAGTTGGATCCCTATTTAAAGAGATGATTTGATCGGTTCTTTGCTGATAGGAGGAGTTGATTCTCGTTGGAATTCCTTGGAGTTAGAATTCCTATCCGATCAAACTCTATTAATTCTGCAGATTATGCTTGTTGTTGAGGATATGATTAGACTTGATTTAATTTGGATAAAAGATAACTAATCTTTTCCATCTTTATCTCCATAAAATTCTACTTGTAAATTCGAATTTTGGGGAGTTATCCCTTGCTTTTTGAACTTATCCAGAAATTGGGGCAGACTTATCCAGCATCGCCGACAATCAGGTTCGACATGTCCTTCAGAAATCAGCTTCAATTTCCACGACAAGCCCTTTAATATTCTTCTTAATTGCCACGGCAAGTAGCATTTGCTACGACAATCTTAACTTGCACAAAATAAGCACACGAGCAGTAACTTTTCCACAAAAAACCAACAATATGTAATACCAATCCCATTAACCAAGGAAACTAGGTAACTATGCATGAATTCCTATCAATGCAACTAAAATGAGCCTAAGTCTAACAATAATATGAGTAAAAAAGGCAAGAAAAACAATATTTTTACACACTCATCATACCCTAAAACTCAAACTATTGCTTGTCCTCAAGCAATGCAAAACACTAATAATTACCCGCCAATGCATTTACCACCAAAAATATGCTTCTTACCCGACTTCAATCCTCAGAATCGTGGCACAAAGTTGATTACCTTTCAATCTTTCGAATAGCGAAGAAATTACCCAAAATAAACTATAATGCTAGTGACAATGTGTGTGTGGAGTTGTGTAGAAGTCAACTAATGGGATTCTATGTGAACAGTAGATTTTATCAATTTAATTATTGGGGTATTTAAGTTCACTAGAGCCAGTGTTAGGAACCTCTAGCAAAGCAAGCAATTTCTTGTTTAATTATAGTCAACTAGAGCCGGTTTCAGGCACCTCTAGTGATTCTTAATGCGTGACAACTAGAGCCGGATAGGCACCTCTAGTAAGAAATTATCTTTAATCCAATTTTAGGCTAGAGTCAGGTAGGCAACTCTAGCACAAATTACACAATTTTAAATAACCTAAGTTCACTAAGTCTCCCGTAATCAACAAGTCACAACAGTGTCAATATAAGTAGCATCGTAGTAAAATCTAAAATCTAAGGTTTTCTCGTTTAAGCACAGTGGCAAACTCATCATAGGATATCACAGCAGGTTTTAGCAGTTTTATCAGGTAACTGTCATGGCAAGTAATATACGCAAACTAACATGAGCCAATAAAATAAATGCAAACTAACATGAGACAAACAAAAACAAAAACAACCCCCCAAACTCGAGAGAAGCATTGTTCTCAATGCATGCAAAAACAAAGAAAATAAAATAAAAAATGAGATGTAAATGAGTTAGACGGTGAGGTCATTACCTGGTATCGCTAGTTTTCGTCGAGCCATTTGCTTAGTTCATGGTGGTGGGGTTAGACTTGCCGCAACATGTTGGCTTTATGGGGCATGTTCACTTATCTTGACATGTCTGATTGTCTAGGCTTCTTTTAACACCCTGGTTTTATTAGAATGGAAAACAAAACAAAAACTAAAACCTAAATAAACATAAAAGAAAAGAAAAATTGAAGGGAATAGAATGGCCTTAAAGAAAGCTTGATGAGGGTCATTTCTGATACTTCTTATAGTCCATCTGTACCCTCCATCGGGTAACAATGTTGCCCAAAAAGAGTTGGGCCAATGTGCTTGCAGCTACTCCTTTTTGCGTTACCATGGTGGAGGTGCATTTCTTTCGTGTTCCCTTTTAGTCCATGTATACCCTCCACCTTGCTATTGTTCCTGATGGCATGAATATATTAATAGGAAAAGTTATATCAACACCCAATCATTTAATTACCTTATTCTTGTCGACCTCCATCATGGTTGGATGTAGTCTTCATTGTTGTGACAATTGCTGCTCAAGCCACTTGGCGTGGCAATCATCTGCCAAAATTCTATAAATGTCAAGGGAAAAACCAATTTTTTGAAAAGCTTCATAAATCCAAACACCGTTTTCTTTAGGCTCCTCAAACATCTCTATCAGTAGAGATTTCGATGGCTTCAAATCTACCAGTGTCGGTTCTTCAAGAAATATCTGCAACGAATGAGGTGAGTTTTTAAAGAATTCAAAAGGTTTAACTATCACTTGCTCATATTCCATTAGCAAAGTATTGTCATCTCATTGATATTGCATGTGGTCGTGCAATTGCCGTGGCAAAGGTGGATGAGAGCAATCTCCAGATTCTTGTTTTAGCATCAACGTTGTAACATTCCGGGCATCAGATTCCTTATAATATTATGTAGCAATACTCTGCTTTACCTCGCTGAGTGTTTTCGCGGCATTGCTCTGTTCAGACTCTGCAATTGTCGTGTCAATTCGTTATATAGGCTCATCAAGTGTCGGACAATCTTTCTTATTGGCAAGCTCTCGACTTGGATATTTTAGTTGATCCTCACACATCGGGATCTCTCTTTGTATTGCTCCTTCTCATCTTGCCTTAGAATTTTTGTATCCCTAAGAATTGATTGTAAGGGCATGTTATCCATGGCATATGTGGATCTCCTCAATTGATCTTCTGAATCCCTCAATGGTGCATCTAACTTAGCTATCCTTGCATCTATGGACTTTGATAGCTCTCGAATCTCCTCAATTGATCTATTAGCTCTAGCCAAGAAAGCTGAAACCGTTTCCTCCAAGGAATTTGAATGCTATTGTCATGGCATATTTGTTGTTGCGATAAAATTGTCATGGTAAAACAAATTTGAGTTTTGTTATCATACCATGAAGGATTTTGTTGTTGGTTCCATCTATGTTCCTCCATGTAGCCATATGCACCAGGATTTTGAGGGCAATCTTTAAATGCATGATGCTCTTCACAACAAGTGCAAGAGTTTTCCACGGTATAGGCTCTTTGGGCTTTTCGCAGTTGGTATAGGTAATCATCGGTGAATGTAAGAAATTCTTGATTGGATTGATTCCTATCTTCCCACATCAACTCTTGAATAGATCGACTTTTATTTCCCCACATTGATGTCCCTTAACTTGTAGCGCACCTGAATTTTTTTGATAAGACAAACAAAAAGAAAAGTTAGTAAAAATAATAAGAAAAATACAATAACAAAAACAACTAACACCAATTGTCAATACCCGGTAACGGCGCCAAAAACGTGTTACGTGTTTTGAGTGCTATGCAAATGGTGCAAGTGAACACGTCGCAAGTAATAGATGATAAGTATCGAGTATCGTCTCCACAGGGATTGGTTTGGGCCACTTTGTTTAAGTTACCGCGTTGTAAAAGAAATAGATTGATGATGATGAATAATAAGTAAAATAAACTAAGTAAACAGGAAGAAAGAAAAAAAGTAATCGATTAAAGAGAGTAGGCTGGGTTACCGTGAATAGTGGTATGATGTCCGAATGGATTGTCTGGGCAATTGATTGCTGAGGTAACTTGATTGTCGTGGCAACTAAGACCGGCTGACTTGCTGTGGCAATTGAATATGCCATGGCAACTAGGATTGGTTTGATTGTCGTAGCAACTAGGTTCCTTCCTTCAAAGCTCGACGAAGCGTTCTTCAATGTCTTCTTGTTATCCCTAACAGAAGAACTGGTTGTTTGAGCATGCCTTGGTGATACATCTCTGCGTGAACCTTGGGTGATCAACAACTGATATACGCTCCTCTTAGCCGTTGAAATCCTATCCTTATTCCTAAGGTGGATTAATCTTCACCAACGATTGTTCGAATGAAGATCATGCTCATTCGTTTCTTGAATCTAACTCTCTCGAGTCTAGATAAATGGATAACACTCAAGATCATTTCCCGATTCTCTCAAGATAGAAAATTAAAGAACAAAGAATGAACAAACTTTGAATCCAATTGCAATCAAGAACCTAAACAATCTAATCGTTTATCAAAACCACAAACCCAAAATAACCCTAGCCAATTTACATCAATTCATGGCTGGGTTCGAAAGATAAAAAGGAAAAATTCCCAGTCATGGATCGCATAAGAATAAAGAAAAAGAAGAAGAAGAAGAAGGTGCGTGCGTGCGATCTGCTCTCTCTCCCCAACGACTCTCTCCTCTTTGTCGCAAGTTGGATCTCTATTTAAGGAGATGATCCGATCGGTTGTTTGCTGATAGGAGGAGTTGATTCTCGTTGGAATTCCTTGGAGTTAGAATTCCTATCCGATCAAACTCTACTAATTTTGCAGATTATGCTTGTTGTTGAGGATAGAATTAGACTTGATTTAATTTGGATAAAAGATAACTAATCTTTTCCATCTTTATCTCCAAGGACTTCTCACAAATCTGAGTCTTTATCTCCATAAAATTCTACTTGTAAATTCGGATTTTGGGGAGTTATCTCTTGTTTTTCTAACTTATCCAGAAATTGAGGCAAACTTATCCAACATTGCCAACAATCAGGTTCGGCATGCCCTTCAAAAATCAGCTTCACTTGCCACAGCAAGCCCTTTAATATTCTTCTTAATTGCCACGGCAAGTAGCACTTGCCACGACAATCTTAACCTGCACAAAATAAACACACGAGCAACGACTTTTCCACGAAAAATCAACAATATGTAATACTAAGCTCATTAACCAACGAAACTAAGAAACTATGCATGAATGCCTATCAATGCAACTAAAATAAGCATAAGTCTAATAATAATACGAGTAAAAAAGTAAATAAAATAATACTTTTATACAATCATCAGAGCCCAAAAGTTAGAATCTTAGGAATCAGCCGTGTCACGTCACGTGTTCAATTTGTGGGCTCTTTCGTTGGCAACAGCTGCAAATACGAAATGTCCTTTCCGGATTCCAAAAACCATTCCCCAACACATAAAATATTAACGTTGATTTTTTCCCATTTAGGAGTTGATGTATATTCTTTAATCTTTATAATTCGGTGACGTTTTGGTTTTTATTTAATTATATACCCGAGAAAGTTTAGTTTTAATTTCATTGAGAATATTTTTAAAAAATGTATAACAGTTATTTGTATATGAATAAAAATCTTTTATCGTTTTTTGGTGCTTATATTTATATCATCATACTAAAAAGTTAAGTTCAGTGTTTAAGGTTAATGATTAAAGTTTAGTACTATGATTTAGGAAATTGAAGGTAAGATATATTTTTAGAATTTAGAATTTAGAATTTAAAGTGAGTAAAATCAAATAGAGTCGCAACATTCAATACAACTAATAGAAATTAGAATGATACAATCCTTTATTTATATTTTAGATAGGTCAATTTCAGTATTACTTGTATATTAGGCCTTTCGTTTTCATTCTAGTAATAAATAAATTATTTTACTAACCGACTATAACTTTTATTGTTGGTTAGGATTATTATTCTATTTACTATAAGCAGAATATTTTACCATTAGAACGTTTAATTAGAATTAAAATTAAAAATGCAACTATAAATGAAGTTATTAAATCGAGACATACATATTCAAATTGCTCATGGATGGTATGATGCAACTATAGAAGGGGATGCAATAAACATTGTGAGCAGACTTGCTAATCCGATCATGGATCTTTCGATCGTTCGAATTCATTTGGTGACGGCTCGAGAACAATTAAAACATTTTTCAGTGTAAAAGTTAGATATGTGAATAAGATTGCGAATACGATTTTGGTTATCGACTGATGTAGAGTCGATATTATTTGGAATGTACCATCTTAATTGAATAAGATCTGATATTTTGTCGGATGCGATTAATAATTAATTAATAAAATCTGTTTCTCCTTTAAAAAAATTGTATATATACACCCTTCTATATATAATATACATAAAAAGGAAGAAACATAAATTTGTGAAAAGTGTAATAACTAATAATGCATTTGTGAGAAACTCCGGGGTGTTGAGAATTTGATAGCAACTCTTGTGGTATAATAAATTCAGAAATGGGTCCTTGTTATGAGACACACACAGTAAAATCAGTGCGGAACTCGGCATTGTTTATAAAGGAGTCGTTTAAGAATGTTAAAATTTATGGGGTGTCACAAATAAATTATACGTTTTTAAAGGATTAAATAACAAATTCATCGTTATGTCAACTTATAATTTTTCTAATTTTAAAAATTTTATGCCCCTGTAGGACGTTTTTTGAAAAACCTTTAGAAAATTATAAGTTCAACGCTACGAGTTATCCCAAAATCCTTTCTTTGTAATCTTGGTTTAAAGTGATTTCTTTTGAAAAATTCTTTTTCTTTAGAAAACTGATTGAAAACTGGGAGTCGCCATCGGCCACTTGGATAAGGTAGACCAGACACCACAAAACCAGATATTCATTTTGAAAGGGTTCGGAAGTTGGTTACGTGTGGGGAAGGATTAGCACCCCCATCACGCCCGGAAATCGGTACCAAACTATTTGTTGCTTTTAATGGAATGAAATTGTCGGAATTTGAAAAGAATTTAATTCGGTGACCTTAATTGAAAATTAACCTTAATTGAACGGGCTTTATCAGGATGGTGGGTTCAAATTAATTGGACATTTAATTAATAAGGTTGACGATACATCAGACCCTAGATTAAACCGACATCGAATAAGCCTGACTGTCGTGTTAATTTAGGGTTCGAATCTCGTATGTCACCTTTATGCATGGTGCAAGCAGGTAAGAAATGATGTAATGGCTTTGTTAAGTTTTAATTCTTTCTTGAGTCGGTAAGGATTAATTCAAATATTTGGTCAACATCCTTTAAGCTCAGACTGTTGCGACCCAAATACCGGAACTAATGAATACACCCCCTTTTTGTGATCCGAGTTAATTAATGTGTAATCAACATTATAGTCACATGAATAACAAAATGGGAGATGGCAAACTAGAGGCATAAACCCGTAAGGCCCTCCCCAAGTCCTAACCTAAAAAAAGGCCCAAATTATCGAAGTTCAATTAGCGATCTAACTGTTAATTAAGTGATTCTAATATTAAATCCTGAATTAATTAGCCCTAAATGACGAAGATCCTAACAAATTATGATAATTAATCGGGAATTTAAGCGTCAATCTAAATTTGAGATTAATTTTAACCTAAACCATTAAGAACACATTTTCAATTAATTTAACGAATTTGACATTTGCTCTAATGAGCCAAGAGCAAATTAAAATTCCTTAGATTAATCCGAACTTTAATTTAACCAAGGCCCTAAGGGATCTAAATCTAGAATTAATTCAATTAATTTAAGAATCACGCCCCTATGAGATGGGCACGTGATTTTAATTAATCCAATTAATTCACTTAATCTAATCTAAAGCCCAAAAAGACTAAGCCCAAGACCTAAGGCCCAAAAAACTAAAGCCCACAACCTAAGGCCCAAAACTAACTAACACCAGAGAACTTAACCAAGCCTGTATATCACAAATATATCACATATTGAAAATATACATAATCCTCTTCTTACAAAAAGTACTACATGATTAACTATAAACACCCAAGAACCTATAATGCTTCACTTTATCCCCTTTTTTAAGAACACATTTTCTATGTATTTTATAAAACTATATGCTCTTTATAAAAGGTAAAATTGTATCATACATTTTTTAAATAAGCTATATTCTACATCCCTTCAAAAGAAACTACACATTATAAAGTTTTCACACATACATCACACAAACACCGTATATTAAAGGAAATAAAACACATGATTGTCGCACAACCACATATTAAAATAACGACCAAACCAACAGATTTAAATGCGAATGGAGGGCAATAACATACGAACAAATTAAACTATGAATAAAATGCATGATAAAAGAAACTGGAAACCGGGCCAAGTTGAAAAGAAATAAAATTTTGGGGTTTAATTAAAAGGATAACAGGGACGGGATTATAAGGAAACGGAATGTTAGGAGGACCCTGACGGTAATTATAAAAGGCGAAATGACCTCGGAGGGGATTTTAGAGACACGAGGGGACTATTTGCGTAATTAAAAAAGGCGGAAGGGCTAAAGCTAGGATTAAATCGACGCGAAGGCCCTTATTATACTAATTCCCCTTTTTTAAAACGTGAAAACATTATAAAATCCCCTCTATTTCATTTCTTTTCCTCTTTCGAAAAAAAACTCTCCCCCTGTTATAACACCTTGCCGGTGTTCATCTAGGTTCTTGATGAACCCAGATTCTAGCGGTCCTCCGCCGTCATACCCAGAACCCAGCCGCTAAACTACCGTGCCGGTCGTCGTACGACGGTGGCCGGTGAAGCCAAAGACACCCTAAAAAACCCTAGAAAATAGATATACTCCACCCTTTTCCAAAAATGAAAACCAGGCGCAAGAAATGGACCAAAAAGACCACCACACCGTCTGCACCCTTCTGTTTCACCTTGCACGACTCAGGGGAGTCGTAGGGTTTATTAACAGCAACGAGATGTGGAGCAGTGTGAAGGGAAGTGAAAACAACGAGGGTAAGAAAACTCACAAACCCTAAACTTTTATGCTTTTCTCTATGTAAATGTTTCGAAGTAGAAGAAGGAAAGATTATACCGCTAAAATTTGAGGCTGATTTTGTTTTCTATTGATTCTCTAAATATTCCCCTTCTTGCTTACTTTTTTTCTTACATTTCCTTTTAGATTGGCTTTTATAGCCAGAATTACATGAAAAATCGAAATACGGGGAAATTGCATCAATTAATCCTATTGGTTGCTGCTATTTTCTCTGAAATTGTTGTGCATCTCTGCAATTGTCGGCCTGTCCCCTAATTCGTTTTGCTCCTTGACATTTGTGTTATTTGCGTTTCTGAATTTCTGCTAATCTCGTCATTTTTGTTGGATGTACTGCCGTGGCCGAGCGGTTGGAAGGGGGACCAGCGTATCTGCCAGCATGGTGGTCGTCGTGAAGTGCATCAGCTGCCGTGGCGTCGAGGTGGCGTTGGTGTGGCCAGAATGCGAATGATCACGGGACCTGAAGAGGCGCGGTTGGAATGCACGCGCGCGTGGGCGAAACCAAAGGTCGCGTGTGACGCGCATGGCGAGTTTTGGAAGTTTCCGCGTTTCAATCTGAGCCGTCAGATGAAGACTTGATCCAACGGTGGATGAATGTCTGCGTGGGGAATAAGAGGAATTAGGGTTGTTATCAGATGAAAGAGTTTTGGGTTTTGATTCGGTTGGGCCCAAAACAGGCCACTATGTAATATTTTTAGGGCTTTTGTAATGGACTGTTATATAATATATATTTGAGCTGTTTTTATTTAATTGTAACACTCTTTATATTTCCAAATTTATTTTATAATAATAATAATGATAGCATAATATAAATGGTAACAACATAGTAATATAATAATGATACTAAGGTAGTAAAACAATACGACATTCTAATAATATCAAAATGAATAATAACGTAACAATGAGAAGAAAAAAAGCATGATACTAATAACCTAAGTCCATTAAACCCTTTAGTCTTTTAATTCTTTTAACCGAGTAATATATAGCCAACACATATCTTAATATGACATAAAAATCTCTAGTGTTTTCTTTTCGAGACAAAAATTAGTGATTACAGCCCCATTCGTACCTTCCGCCGCTGAGTAAACCCCACGGCAACATAGATTTTGACCTACAATTCGTAATAGTAGAAATGAAGCTTTTTCCCAGCTGGACAGGGGATTTGGGTGGCGTTCATAGCATGAGAAATTTGAACCGTTAACCAAAAGATTTTGTAACGGATCTTTTCTAACACGATTTCTTACAATTTGTTATGCTTGAAGGGGATGGACCAAATTAACGTTGCTTTTTGCATCACTACCAATAATTATTAATGTGAAAACTGAAAGTAGCTTCTATTAAAGATGCAAAATCGATTATCATCTGATGGTCTAAATGGTAACCAGCTTAGTACTATTTAAATAGGTCTCGAGTTTAATGTCTTGTGTATGTAAAAAAATTCATTAGGAGTCTCACCCATTAAAACCAGTTGTATAATGCGGTAGGTCCGAATTAATCAGGACAAAATTCTAAGAACCGAAAAAACAAAAAAAAATAATAAAAAATTGCCACTTTTATTTAATATACTTTTATGTCTTATCCTCGTACAATGCTTAATTGACAATTTAAGTAATTCTTTTAGATAGAAATTTTAGTTTGTTTTTTTAACTCAAATGAAATGTTTAAGAAAATTTTAACAGAAAATTATTTAAATTATCAATTAAAGATTATTGATGAAGATATGCCAAAAAATATGTTAGGTGAAAGTGTCAATTTTATTTTTTTTGTTTGAATTATTTAACTCTGCTAATATAAGTGATTTAGTTTATTAATAATAAAAATTAAAAGATGTAATTTGATTAAATTAAATTTTTATGATTTGAATAAAAGTTTAAGTTAATTTGTAATTATTGGAAAAATCTTTAATAAATGACAATAAATAAAATATATATGCGAATAAAGATCGTTGGTGGTTAAATCATCTACCAACGTTAATTAAATCGACATAATTAATAAATAAATGTGAGAAAAGAGAGGAGACAATAAATAAAACAAAGAAAATGTGGATAAGAGAATTAAAAAGTGGAGGAAAGAAGAGGGTGAGATAGAAGAAGGTTGAAGGTGGATCATTTGCCGAAAACAATAATAGTCGAGTAAAATTGTTGTGCAAAAGTGCGGGAAAAAACTCAATATTAATAATTTATGCTATTAATTAAAATTCTAACGAGCTGGTGTCATTGGCGGATAGAAATTCTTTACCCTTTTTAGTGCTTTTATTTATGCCCCACATTAAAATTTAGGTTTAGGGTTTATGATTAGAATTTAAGAAATTTTGGGTGGGTGTATTTTTTAAGGTATAGGGTGTAGGAATTAAAATTTAGGATTAGGGTTTAGAATTTAATTTTTTAGTATTTTCTAGTATTGGGACATAAAAAAGAACAAAAAAATTTTATCCGTTATCGGCTAACCAAGTACCTACTCGACTGGAAAAAAGATTGGAAACACATATTTAAATGATTATAGCGTAATTATTATACCAAAGATTGATGGTGGAAACAAAAAAAATTCACAAGTGTCTTAAATTTAAGGTTTATAGATTTAGTTTAGGTTTAGGAGTTTAAAATTTAAGATTTGTGATTACCCTAAACTAGAAACACTTCTTTAAATAAGATGATGATATTTATAATAGTGTTTGACTTTTTATTTTTAAATAATATTTAAGAATTAAACACGAGACTGGTGTATTAAAAGATGAATTATTTGCCACCCATCTATGATAATTGATTCAATAAATTTTGATATATATTTTTCTTTCACTAAAGTCATGAGTGAGATAAAAAGCCACTAATTTATATTACGAATGAACTTAATCATGTAATTTTATAAAAAAAAAGCTAAATTTACATTACACTAATATAAATTAAGTCTTATTTTTTTTTTGGCATAAAGCTAAAAAATGTCTCTAAGAATTAGTTGAATAATTATTTTAACTATATTATTTATTTTTATTTTAGGTCAAAATAATCACTTTGCAAATGAAAACTGTTAGCTAACGGTAAATGGTTTGAAATGTTGTGACAAACATACATGTCAATACAAGTTAACATGACAATGTTATATAGATAAAGGTGTTGACTTGAAAGAATGTCACATAATCAAAAAGATATTTTATAAAATATAAAATTATTTTTTCTGCTGACATATCATTCTACAAAATCGTTTTAATTTGTTTACAATTAATTTACTAACAATTTTTATTTGCCAAAATAAAATATTAAAAATTATATGTTATTTTTTTCTTTTTGGCACTTATGCTTAGGTACTGCCGACCTTCGGTTCCTAACCATGGTTTCCAACTCCAAATTTCAACTTTCCCACAGGCGAGGAGGCATGCGAATCAATTATTCTTGCCCAACAACCATTTAAATAAAAGCAAAGCCAATCAGTGTAGGCCATGTGTCATTTGCACCAATTTTGACTTTATCTCAACATGACTGTGCTACCACCACCCTCCTCCTCCACTCTCTCTATATAAGTACCCACCACCAGCTTTTGCTTCTCATCGGCGCCGCAGCTACTCCTTTGATCTTACCATCACCATCAAAGCTTTTTCCGACCCTCTTTTCACCTTGTCTCAAACAACGTCCCTCCCCATAACACATGGGAAAACCCTCCCTGATGCTTGGGACTACAAGGGCAAACCCGCCGAGCGCTCCAAGTCCGGTGGCTGGGCCAGTGCTGCCATGATTCTAGGTCTTTAAATCTTCTGACTTTTGCTTTGCTTTGAATTTCTCATATGCTTTTGGTTTGGACCTAATTAACCATAGAGGGTTTCTTATTTCTTTTGCTTCGATCTGTATATCTCTTTCAGGTGTTGAGGCATGTGAGAGGCTAACAACGTTGGGTATCGCTGTTAATTTGGTGACGTATTTGACTGAAACCATGCATTTGGGCAATGCTACAGCAGCTACCACGGTCACCAACTTCCTCGGCACCTCCTTTATGCTCTGTCTGCTCGGTGGTTTCGTCGCTGACACTTTCCTTGGCAGGTTTGCTCTCTTCTCCGACTCTCAAAACACCTTCTGCAGTACTTTCTCATGCACCCACTCAGTTAAGTAATTAACTTTCATCTTATGAATTCTCTCCTATTCACAGGTATCTCACCATCGGAATCTTCGCCACCGTTCAGGCAACCGTAAGTTTTATTTCCTTTTATTAGACCCCCATCGTTCAGGTTTAAAGCTAAAGTTCATTTTGTTTATTTATTTGTTTTTATCACGTTGTCGAGCAGGGCGTCACGATCTTGACAATCTCAACAGCAATCCCAAGCCTAAAGCCTCCAAAGTGCAGCAGGAATTTGGGACCGGCGGACTCAAGTCCAGTGTCTCAGGGTTCGGGTCAGACCAATTCGACGACTCGGACCCCGAAGAGAAATCCCGGATGACAAACTTCTTCAATTGGTTCTTCTTCTTCATAAACATAGGCTCGTTCACTTCAGTCACTGTTGCGCATGATAAGTGCTACGCAATTGTGCAAGTATACACGTTGCAAGTTATAGTATAAAAGATATCGTCTCCACAGGGATTGGTGCTACTTCAAGAATCTAGTCTCTTGCACTGTAAAAAGTAAAAACACAAATAAAGGATTATAGGAGTTTTAACTAATAACTAATCTAGAAAGCAATAAAGTAAAAGAATAGATGGGATCAAATGAGAGAGATAGCTTAGGTTATCGTGAGTTGAGGTGTGATAGCCGATTGGATCGTCTTGGTAAAAGAGTGCACGGGCAACTCAGTTGTCGTGGCAACTTGCACAACGGGGTTGCCTTGGCAACTAATCGATGGTTGCCTAGGCGACTAGTTGGGAAACTACTTGGGCGTCTGGGCAGCAACCTTCAAGGTTCGGCAGAGCGTTCTTCAATGGTTTCTTCTTATCCCTAAGTCGAAACTCTAGCTACTTGTGCATGCCTTGATAATACATCCCTGCGTGAATCAAGGGTGAACAACAACCAATCTTGCGCTCTTCTTAGCCGTTGAAATCCTTGACTTATTCCTAAGCCGGATTAATCTTCACCATCAATAGATTGAATAAAGATCATATTCATTCGTTTCTTGAATCTAACTCTCCTGATATTATATAAATAGATGAAATCACAAGATCCTCTCCCAATTCACTCGCAACAAGAATAAGAACCAAGAATGAATAAACCTTGAATAGAAAAGTGCAAACTCTTATTACCTAAACAAAAACCAATAGTTTCTCACAACCACAAAACACAATAACCATAGCCAAATAGATTTAGTTCATGGCTAGGTTCCAAAGAAACACAAGATAAATAATCCCTAGCATGAACCCAATCGAACAAGAAAGAAAAGGATGAAGAAGGAAGCTTGTCGAAATCCTCCTTGCCCTAGATGCTTGTCGAAAATTCTCTCCTCTTGCCCTCTTTGGAGTTGTCGAAATTCCCCTCTCTTTTATAGGGCTAGGTCAAAGTCATTCTTTGAGGAGGAAGTTAAGTTGGAATTAAATTATCTTTAAAGAATATAATTCTTTATTATAATTATATTCATACTAGAACTTCTCCTATCTTCTTGGAATTTAATTCTTCTTTAATATCTTCATGGAAATCAAATTCTTTTGGGATTTGGCTTTGCTCCACGTCATCTTGGGCTTGTCTAGTCATCAATTTCGACTATCATATCACCTTTGTTCTTTGTCGACAATTGCCCTGGCAACTGGCTCGGCGTCTCCTTCATGCATTGCCCTGGCAACTAGCTCGGCATCTCCTTCATGCATTGCCCTGGCAACTAGCTCTAGCCTTGCTTTGGCAAGTGATCCTGCACATACACACAAAACACACCAAAGCAGCATCTTTTCCCACAAAAACTACCAAGTTATGTAATCAAGCTCAACGATGGAAGGAAACATGGATTAATGCATGAATGGCTAATTATGCAACTAATATGAGCCTAAGTCTAACAATAATATGAGTAAAAAGGGTAAGAAAAATAGTACTTTTGAACACTTATCACACCCCCAAACTCGAACTATTGCTTGTCCTCAAGCAATGCAAACTAATAATTACCTGCCAAGACTTCAATTTTCACAAACTTAGCTTTGAACTTGATTTCAATTCTCAGAACCGGGGCACAAAGTATGATTGGCTTTTCCTTTTTTGGAAAACTTAGAAGTTACTCGGAATCAAACTATAATGCTTGTGAGTGTGTGCGGACTTGTGTGCAAGTTGATTTTTTGGATTCTATGCAAACAAGAGGTTTTCAAATTACTTCATTGGGTTCTTTTTAACATGTTTTAACTAGAGCCAGTTTTGGGCACCTCTAGTGTTTAGTTTTATTTGACTAGAGCCGGTTTCGGGCACCTCTAGCGATCAAAATTTTTTTTTAGCACATACTAGAGCTAGTTTCGGGCACCTCTAGTGATCGATTTTTTTTAGCACATGCTAGAGACAATTTCGGGCACCTCTAGCATTCATCCAATTTTTATTCTAATCCCCCAATTTGTTAATTATCAACCTAAGTTCACTAGAATTCCTTAAATCAATCAAACCACAACAGTGTTTCATCAAATTTAGCATCATAGTAAAATTCTAAGTTTTTCCTTGGTTATCCTAGAATCAAAATTCTATCAATTAAGTGCATTGGCAAAGTCATCGTCGGATATTCATCAAATCTAAGCAATTCTTGTTCCAACTAAAGGCATGGCAAGCAATTTATGTATCCTAAATGTAATATTTAAGATGAATGTGACTAAACATGGTAACTACTAATAACAATCCCCCCCAAACTCGAGTGAGGCATTGTCCTCAATGCATGCATTAAAGAAAAATAAAAATAACGAAAAATAAAATTCATACGAGGACTTACTCCGAGAGTTCGTCATCGTAGATGATTAGTTTCTTTTTAGTCGGTATCTTGATTTTCTTATTTGAACGCGATGGTTGTTTCCTTGTTGCCGGTGGTGGAATCGATCCTCGTACGGGGTTGTCCTCATCGTCCTCTTCATCAGTGTCATTGGTTTTTCGCTTGGAGGATTCAATTGATGCGGTCTTTGTTGGTGCAATGGAGGACTCGTCCGAATCTGAAAAATCAGAAAATGATTCCGTAGGAGTTGATTCGGGCATAGGTGCTTTACCTTTGGCTTTTCGCTTGGTTGCCGGGATGTCTTTAGCTTTGGTTGTCGTGGCGTCTTCAGGGTTGGTTGTCGGGGCATCATCTGTTGTGATTACCGTGGTAAGTAGTCGGTACTGAATTTCCTTAGCATGGTGGTTGTGAGTCTTATTGTGGAAAAGAAAACAAAGAAAACCTGGAAACTAAAGATAATGAAGAAAAATAAAATATCTCCTAAAAATAAAAATAAAAATAAAATATTGAAAGGAAAGCATGCTCATGCATCTCCTAAAGTGACCACTTCTTTGTTACGTTCCACATGAGCTCCATTGTAGTGTTTCAATCTTTGTCCATTAACTTTGAATTCATGTTTGTCAGTGATGGACTTGATTATCACGGCACCATGGGAGAATGGTTTGACAACTTCGAATGGTCCCGACCATCTTGATTTTAGCTTTCCCGGGAAACGTTTTAGCCGAGAATTGAATAGGAAAACTAGTTGCCCTGGCATGAATTGCCGCGACAATAGTTTCTTGTCATGCCATCGCTTTGTTTTCTCCTTGTAGATTCGTGCATTGTTATAGGCGAGTGCACGGAATTCTTCTATCTCATTGAGGTCCAACAAACGCTTTTGTCCGGCACTTTCCCAATCTATATTCACGGTCTTGATTGCCAGTATGCCTTGTGTTCGATTTCCACCGGTAGATGGCATGTTTTGCCATAGACAAGTCGGAAGGGGGACATACCTAAGGGTGTTTTGAATGCAGTGCGATATGCCCAAAGTGCGTCATCTAGTCTTAATGACCAATCATTCCTAGAGGGATTTACAACTTTCTCGAGTATACCCTTCAATTCCCGGTTAGAAATTTTTGCTTGCCCGTTGGTTTGTGGGTGATATGCCGTGGCGATCTTGTGTGATATGCCGAAGCGTTGCAACATCTTGGCAATTAGTCTGCTGTCAAAATGCTTGCCTTTATCACTGATAATTGCTCTAGCATCCAAAACCGTGTAAATATGTTTTTCTGCAAGAATCGTTGCACGATCTTGGAATCGTTGTTGGGAACTGCAGCTGCCTCAACCCATTTAGACACGTAGTCGACGGCAAGTAGAATGTAGAGGTTGCCGAATGAAGATGGGAAAGGTCCCATAAAATCGATCCCCCATACATCGAACAATTCCACCTCGATGATGTTCTGGAGCGGCATCTCATGTCGTCTAGAGATATTGCCCGTCCTCTGGCAACGATCACTTTGCTTGTAAAAGTCTTGGGCATCTTTGTACAATGTTGGCCAATACAAACCGGATTGCAAAACTTTGGCCGCGGTACGAGTTCCTCCGAAATGTCCTCCATAGGGTGAAGAATGGCATTGCCGGAGTACATTCTGTTGCTCTTCTTCAGAGACACATCGGCGCATAACCTGATCTGCATATTGTTTAAACAAAAGAGGCTCGTCCCAAAAGTAATGCTTAGCATTATGGCGGAACTGCTTCTTCCCTTGGTGAGTAATGCCATAAGGTAAAATACCACAAACAAGGAAATTAACTAAATCTGCGTACCAGGGTATTGCCGAGGCATGTGCTGCCGTGGTGACTGCTCCCAAAATTGCCGAGGCGTGCGCGTCAAAGGCTGCTGCAGCGTCGAGAGTTGCTGAGGCGTGTGCATCTATGGTTGCCGAGGCGTCGAGGGTTGCCGAGGCATGCGCGTCCATGGTTGTCAAGGCAACTAAAATTTGTTCATCCGGGAATGCATCGCATATCTCTAGATCTGCGTCCTCCTCCCTATTGCGTTCTAAACGTGATAAGTGACCGGCCACTTGATTTTCTTTTCCTTTCCTGTCCTTAATTTCAATATCAAATTCTTGTAAAAATAATATCCAATGAATCAAACGAGGTTTGGCATCCTTTTTAGCAAATAGATATTTGATTGTCGAATGATTTGTATGAACAATTACCTTTGTACCAATCAAATAGGATCGAAACTTGTCAAATGCGAAAACTACAGCTAGTAACTCTTTCTTCGTTGTTGTGTAATTCACTTGAGCACTATTAAGAGTTTTACTAGCGTAGTATATCACGAAGGTCTTACCTGTGTGTTGGCCTAGGACTGCTCCTACCGCGAAATCACTTGCATCACACATGAGCTCAAAAGGTAGCGTCCAATCTGGTGGAACGACAATGGGTGCCGAGGCAAGCTTTTTCTTTAGGGTTTCGAATGCTTGGGTGCAAGAATCATCAAAATCGAAGACTTTATCCTGTTCAAGCAAATTGCACAAGGGTTTAGTGATTTTAGAAAAATTATGAATGAACCTCCTGTAAAACCCTGCATGTCCAAGAAAACTTCGAATTCCTTTAACCGAACTTGGTGGGGGTAATCTCTCGATCACGTCCACCTTGGCTTTGTCTACTTCAATTCCCTTGGATGAAATCTTGTGGTCGAGCACTATTCCTTCATCTACCATAAAATGGCATTTCTCCCAATTGAGGACTAAATCAGTTTCTTCACATCTTGACAACACATTCTCTAAATTACCGAGGCAACTGTCGAAGTCATTACCAAAAACAGAAAAATCATCCATGAAGATCTCAAGGAAGTCTTCGACCATGTCTAAAAAGAGTGCCATCATGCATCTTTGGAAGGTTGCTAGGGCGTTACATAATCCGAACGGCATCATTCGGAAGGCATAAGTACCGTATGGGCATGTGAAGGTTGTCTTTTCTTGATCTTCTGGTGCTATGGCAATTTGATTGTAACCTGAATAACCATCAAGAAAATAATAAAATGGTTTACCTGCAAGACGGTCAAGCATTTGATCAATAAAGGGTAATGGGAAGTGATATTTCCTAGTGGCTTTGTTTAGCTTTTGATAATCCATACAAACCTTCCAACCGGTCACAGTCCTGGTTGGAATGAGTTCATTGTTTTTATTACTTACCACCGTTATACCTCCCTTTTTCGGAACACATTGTACCAGACTTACCCATGTACTATCAGAGATAGGGTATATAATGCATGCGTCAAGCTACTTGATGATTTCTTTCATTACAACCTCTTTCATGGCATGATTCAGTCTCCTTTGGGCCTCAATTGAAGGTTTGTGATCATCTTCCAACAAAATCTTGTGCATGCACACTGCCAGGCTAATTCCCTTCAAGTCGGAAATTGTCCACCCTATTGCCTTTTTGTGTAGCTTCAACATCTTGATCAGCTTCTTTTCCTACTCAGGCTGTAACTTAGAAGAAATAATTACAGGCAATGTATTATCGGTTCCTAAGTATGCATATTTTAGTTGCTCTGGCAATTGTTTCATCTCAAGAATCAGTGGTTGTTCAATAGAGGGTTTTTCGAGTTTACCTTCCTTACCTGAGTAATCCAATGGTTCAAAGTATGTACCTGGTCGATTAACTAGCCAATTTACCTCTTCTTGTTGTTCCTCATCGAACGGTTCTTCATACTCCTCGGGTTCCTCTTGATCGGCAATGTAGTTACCGAGGTAACTAAATTCCTCGTTGAACTTAAACTCTGCCGTGGCATGAAGAAGTTGGCATTCTTCTGGATCATCGACATGCCTTAGTGTTTAGAACACGTTTAGTTTAACTTGCTGGTCATTCACTCTCATTGTGAGTTCTCCCTTTTCAACATCGATTAAGGTTCTCCCTGTTGCTAGGAATGGTCTACCGAGAATTATGGGTGCATGCTCATCTACTTCACAATCCAAAACAATAACGTCAGCGGAAAAAATAAATTTATCAATTTTTACCAGTATGTCCTCGATTTTTCCCTCTAGATGCACATAGGATCTGTCGGCTAGCTGTAGCATAACTGTTGTAGGTCTTGCCTTCCCGATTCCTAGTTTCTGGAAAACCGATTTAGGCATCAAGTTTATGCTAGCCCCAAGGTCGCATAATGCTTTCCCGACATAGTGATTTCCAATGGAACAGGGTATTGTGAAACTTCCGGGATCCTTCAACTTGGGTGGCATACTATTGTGCATCATTGCCATGCATCCCTCTGTTGCAGCAACTGTTTCAAACTTTCTTAGCCTTGTTCTCTTGGACACAATGTCTTTAAGAAACTTTGCATGGTTTGGCATTTGTTCAATTGCTTCCACCAATGGCAAGTTGATGTGTATTTGCTTTAGGATATCAAGAAATTTCTTGAATTGATATTTTTGCTTTTGTCGTTTCAACCTTTGTGGGAATGGTGGTGGAAGTCAGATAACTTCGATCCTTTCATTGGTTTGAAACCTGATTGACGGTATTGCCGGGACAACTAGAGTTGTCGAGGCATTATCAATTGGGGTTGCCGAGGCATGCTTATCACAAGTTGCCGAAGCATCCTTATCGTCGGTTGCCAAGGCATGCTTATTGCCGGTTGCCGAGGCAATTCATGGTTCAACATCTGAGGCTTTGTCGCTAGGTTCGTCTTGATCTTTTTGTGGAGTTTTGTTTGATGAGCGGGTTTGAGCCTCTCTAAGTTGTTGGCCACTTCTAGTGGTGATTGCCTTACATTGCACATGGCCAGTTCCTCTTGCGACTTCAATATCGCTAGGTAAACCTCCTTGCGGTCTAGTATTCAGATCTTGAGCAAACTGTCCGACTTGATTTTCCAATGATTTGATTGCCGCCTCTTGGTTTTGCAATCTCATCTCGGTCCTGTTAATAAAAGCATCAGTTCTTTTTATGAAGTTACTATTCTCAGCCATATAAGATTCAGTTTTCATCATAAAAGCATTTAGAGAATTTTCCAAAGAACTAGATGTTGTCGGTTGTTGCTGCGGCAACTGTTACCGTGGCATATTCTGCTGGAATCCCGATGCTTGTACATTCTGATTGTTCTGGTTTAGAGTATTTTTGGGATTACTCCATGAAAAATTCGGGTGCTTCTTCCAAGCTGGATTGTATGTATTGGACATCACTTGTTGTTCCGATTGTAATTCCCCACATAGAAGCTGGATTCAGGATTCTGCATACATTCAGAAGAATTATGGTTATCACCACATAACTCACAAAAAGAATCCATTACCTTGACTTCATGTGTGTTGTTTGGTTTTTGCATGTTCTGGACCATCTTGGTTAAAGTGGCCAATTGTGCCGAAATTGAATCTGATGATCCTAGTTCATGAATTGTGGCTTGGCGTCTAACTCATCCTCTTCTAGTAGAGAGGAATTGATAATTATTCTTGGCCAGCCTGTTTAGAATTTGCATTGCTTCCTCCGACGACTTATCTAAGAGTATGCCGTTTGCCGAGGCATCTAGCATCATCCTTGTTGGTGTATTCACGGCGTTGTAAAATATTGTTACTTGAGTCCACACTGGGAATCCGTGTAGGGGGAATTTGTGTAGAAGTTCTCTATATCGTTCCCAATCCTCGTACATGGATTCATCATCTGCCTGCCAAAAAGAAGTAATATCGTTATGAAGCTTATCAGTCAAATTTGTAGGATTAAACCGAGCAAGGAAATTACGACAAAGATCGGTCCAAGATGCTATTGATCCGGCAGGAATGCTATTCAACCATGCTTTCGCCCTATCCCTCAATGAATAGGGGAATAATCTTAATCGTAAGACATCGGGGGTGACTCCGTGTATTTTGAACGAGTTGCAAATCTCGAGGAAAGATTTCAGATGTTGTCGTGCATCTTCAGTTGCTGAGCCGCCAAATTGACCAATTGTGTTGATCATATTAAACATTACCGGTTTTAACTCAAAGTGGTCGGCTTCAATTTCAGGTGCGACAACTCCTGGATTAAGTCCATCAAGATCTTCTTCAAGATAGTCTCGAATAGTTCTGTTTCGTGCAAGAATCACTCCTCCTCTTGCTGGAACATCTTGATTCATATTTCCGTCTTGATTAGCCATTGCTACTCTTATCCTTCGTCTAAGTCTTTGTAAGGTTCGTTCGATTTCTGGATCAAAGGGATATTCTGGTGTAGTCGGTCTCGCCCCTAGTCATATACCAATGCAAAACCAAAGTTTGTTAGCCCTTTGAATCTTAAACAAGAAAAGTAAAAAGAAAGTGCAAGAAAATAAAAACAAAGTCGCTATTGCCAATCCCCGGCAACGGCGCCAAAAACTTATTGCGCGTAATAAGTGCTACGCAATTGTGCAAGTATACACGTTGCAAGTTATAGTATAAAAGATATCGTCTCCACAGGGATTGGTGCTACTTCAAGAATCTAGTCTCTTGCACTGTAAAAAGTAAAAACACAAATAAAGGATTATAGGAGTTTTAACTAATAACTAATCTAGAAAGCAATAAAGTAAAATAATAGATGAGATCAAATGAGAGAGATAGGCCAGGTTATCGTGAGTTGAGGTGTGATAGCCGATTGGATCGTCTTGGTAAAAGAGTGCACAGGCAACCCAGTTGCCGTGGCAACTTGCACAACGGGGTTACCTTGGCAACTAATCGGTGGTTGCCTGGGTGACTAGTTGGGCAACTACTTGGGCGTCTGGGCAGCAACCTTCAAGGTTCGACAGAGCGTTCTTCAATGGTTTCTTCTTATCCCTAAGTCGAAACTCTAGCTACTTGTGCATGCCTTGATAATACATCCATGCGTGAATCAAGGGTGAACAACAACCAATCTTGCGCTCCTCTTATTCCTAAGCCGGATTAATCTTCACCATCAATAGATTGAATAAAGATCATATTCATTCGTTTCTTGAATCTAACTCTCCCGATATTAGATAAATAGATGAAATCACGAGATCCTCTCCCAATTCACTCGCAACAAGAATAAGAACCAAGAATGAATAAACCTTGAATAGAAAAGTGCAAACTCTTATTACCTAAACAAAAACCAATAGTTTCTCACAACCACAATAACCATAGCCAAATAGATTTAGTTCATGGCTAGGTTCCAAAGAAACACAAGATAAATAATCCCTAGCATGAACCCAATCGAACAAGAAAGAAAATGTTGAAGAAGGAAGCTTGTCAAAATCCTCATTGCCCTAGATGCTTGTCGAAAATTCTCTCCTATTGCCCTCTTTGGAGTTGTCGAAATTCCCCTCTCTTTTATAGGGCTAGGTCAAAGTCCTTCTTTGAGGAGGAAGTTAAGTTGGAATTAAATTAACTTTAAAGAATATAATTCTTTATTATAATTATATTCCTACTAGAACTTCTCCTATCTTCTTGGAATTTAATTTTTCTTTAATCTCTTCATGGAAATCAAATTCCTTTGGGATTTGGCTTTGCTCCACGTCATCTTGGGCTTGTTTAGTCATCAATTTCGACTACCATATCACCTTTGTTCTTTGTCGACAATTGCCCTAGCAACTGGCTCGGCGTCTCCTTCATGCATTGCCCTGGCAACTAGCTCGGCATCTCCTTCATGCATTGCCCTGGCAACTAGCTCTAGCCTTGCTTTGGCAAGTGATCCTGCACACACACACAAAACACACCAAAGCAGCATCTTTTCCCACAAAAACTACCAAGTTATGTAATCAAGCTCAACGATGGAAGGAAACATGGATTAATGCATGAATGGCTAATTATGCAACTAATATGAGCCTAAGTCTAACAATAATATGAGTAAAAAGGGAAAGAAAAATAGTACTTTTGAACACTTATCAGTCACCGTCCTGATGTACATCCAGGACAATGTAGGGCGTGATTGGGGATACGGTATCTGTGCTTGTGCTATCGTGACAGCGTTGGTGGTGTTTCTATCGGGGACCAGGCGTTACCGTTTCAAGAAATTGGTGGGGAGTCCATTGACCCAAATCGCCGCGGTGTATGTAGCTGCCTGGAAGAAGAGGCATTTGGAGTTGCCATCGGATCCGTCGATGCTCTTCGAAATCGACGATGCAGCTAAGGGACTGAAGAAGAAAAAGCAAAAGTTGCCCCACAGCAAAGAATACCGGTTAGTAACACATGCAATCTTAAATGTCGCCGATACAAGGTTAGGTGGCGGGCAGTGGGTCCAAAACATGATAGATAAACATCAACCAGTTGGTTTACATAAGGCAATCATAGTGTAAAATTATTGAATTTCTAGGGTCCTCAATGATTGACAACCCTAACCTGCCCCCGGATAGCATACTCCAAGTCAAGAATCTACAGCAACCCTTATTGGTTTTGGTTTTGTTCTCTCTTGCCTTCAAAACAATTACTTTACACCTTCCCCAGTTAAAGGCTGAGACTTGATGGATTTAGTTGTCCAAAGTTTGTTCTTTTTTAACACTTACTTAGTATATGTAATAATTTTGATCCCACGAGTTTCAATTTTATAAACGTGTTGGTTGAGATGTGGAAGGGTGGTTGATTTCGGCCGGTCATTATTTAAATGTTGATATTGACTTTTTTTGTACAGTTTCTTGGACAGGGCAGCGATTATGGACCCGTCTGTTGGTGAGGCAAACAAGTGGAACTTAGCTACCTTAACAGATGTTGAAGAAGTGAAATTAGTGCTAAGAATGTTACCCATTTGGGCAACCACGATCATGTTTTGGACCGTCCATGCCCAAATGACCACCTTTTCAGTGGCTCAAGCATCCACCATGAACCGTCACATTGGCAAATTCCAAATCCCTGCAGCATCCCTCTGGGTTTTCTTCATCTGTAGCGTTCTCTTGACCTTCCCAATTTACGACAGAATCATTGCTCCAATTGGCAGAAAGGTTTTCAAGAACCCACAAGGCTTGAGCCCTTTGCAAAGGATATTTGTTGGTTTAGTTTTGTCCATCATCGGAATGATAGCTGCCGCACTGACCGAAATCAGGCGGTTGCGAGTCGCAAGCTCACACGGTCTAACGAACAACCAATCGGCTCAACTCCCGATGACCGTATTCTGCCTGGTCCCCCAGTTTTTGATAGTGGGGTCTGGGGAGGCCTTTACATACATAGGGCAACTCGATTTTTTCTTAAGGGAGTGTCCGAAAGGGATGAAAACAATAAGCACGGGCTTGTTTTTAAGTACTCTTTCATTAGGGTTTTTCCTCAGCTCATTGTTGGTTACAATAGTTCACAAGGTGACCGGAACCAAGCATGCATGGCTCCCAGACGATCTGAACAAAGGAAAGCTCAACGATTTCTACTGGCTTTTGGCAATTATGAGCACTTTGAACTTAGCAGTTTACGTGTTTTTTGCAAAGAGGTGTACGTGTACAAGGACAAGAGACTTGCTGATCAAGGGATTGAATTAGAAGAAACCGAAGCAGAACCTACTTTCCACTGATATGAATCAATATGTCTTTGAGTGGACCGAATCACTTTGATTAAGATTTTGTGTTTGTAACTTTGTAATCTAAGTCCTTTGTTGGGCGTCGAAATAAGTTTGAAACACCCTCTGCATGTACAAAATGAATGTGGCAGAGGGAAAAGAAGAATTTCCCAAAAAAAATTTCACAACTTGTGTATCAATTTTTTTCATATGTGATATTCGATATATAAAAATGATACAAATACGATATGTGTCAAAGATGCAACGTTTTGTGCCCATCAATATCTTAGTTAGACGAGTTTTCATTTTGTTCCTGAACCAAAAACAAAGTTTAGAAAATACCCATTTGCAGGTAAGTTGGGAACCAAAAATAATTTATATGCACTTGATGCCTTGGACCGTGACGCGAAAGCACGAGAGTATTTCACCCTCATGCATATCATTTATGTATTACATCCAGCATTGACGTCTGGTCTTCATGTTTGCATTATTCATTGATTATAAGTTTAGTTGCTTCAGTTCCCATGAAGACCTGGTCTGGTCTGCCCAATCTGTGAAGTGAAAACTCGACACATTTCGCATCTTTCATTTTCCACTTGCAATGTGAAGCGAAAACTTGATTTCCCCCACTCTTTATTTAACTATCCATTCCTATTTCCTCCCCGTGAAGCGAAAACTCGTGGTTTTTGCACTTTATTACTACTACGTTTTTCTCTCTTAATTAATGTACCCTAACCCCACCGTCAATATTCTTGGTTGTGAAGTGAAAACTCGAGCAAACCAAAACAATGATACTATATTGAAGGTTTAATCAATCACCAGTCACCCATTAATTTACTAGTATAAAATATTTGAATTATGATGTTATTTTATCAGTTCCTACTTAGGGGAAGAGGAGCAGAGAAATTTACAATATCTTAATGAGTTTGTGCAATATTCTGATGTTTTAAATTGCACAAATTAGGTTGGAGTGTCGTCTCATAGTGAATTTGTGTAATATCTTATCCAAATTAGTCAGTTATAAAAAATTGATCATTTGTCACATTTTCCTTAAGTTGTTTATTTTAATGTTCTTCTTTTTGGTCATTTGGAATGTGTTTACTTTCCATTTTCTGACTTTTATTTATATAAAAGAGAGAAATGGCCACCTTTAATGGTTGAGGAGGGTGGGAGAAAATGGTATCTCTCTGGCTTGGGTCATGCATTCCACTTTCTCTTCTCTCCATTGTAAATCTATAAAGGATTAATTAGCAAAACAGTGGGATCAAACTTCAGGTAATATAATTTAAAGAATCATGAATGGATCTGAATCCAAAAAGTGGTACATTCCCAACACATGGGATCATCTTTTATTATAAAAGAAATTCAATTGCTGTTGGCGAATGGCTGCCATACACTTCCCCCAGTTGTGGACTTCCTTAGGTGTTCGCTTGACCCAACACTTGAACCGATTTATTTGACACAATATTCGATACTAAGCCGAAATCAAAAATAAAACGAATCGAATCAAAATCGACCTAAATTTTAGTTGAACTTAAATGGACTTGAATCAATTTTCAATCGAACCAAAGACAACTTAAAATAAAGAAAGATGTAATGTGAACTAACGTACAAGTAACTAAAAAGCCAAATATACTGTCTTATCATTAATAAACAATTAATAACATATTTGTACCAAATATACATTTATTCTTTAAAAATAAAATTTGAATCCCTAAAGCCTTAAAAACTTAAACCCTACAAACTAAACCCTAATCTAAATCTCTAACCCCTAAAATAAAAAAGACTTGTGTAATATAAAGACTACACAACACGTGTATCAAAGTTTGTATCATTATTTAATAGAAAATACTTTGATACACAAGCTTTGTAAGGTGTAGAATTTAAAGTTTATGGTTAGAGTTTAAGGTTTAGGTCTTAGGGTGTTAGGGATAGAGATTTATATTTTAAATTTTATAGCTTAAATATGGAGGGTTGCATAATTTTTTTTACACAGCTTGTATATCAAAATATAACACTTATTTAATACATTGAAAGTTAATCTTTTTCCACAAACAACTTTAATTAATTATGGTGTGTTATTAATTAATAATTGAATAATCAATCAAGGACACGTGTCAATAAATAAAAGCCTTTTGTGAGGAAAAAATCCAATATCAATATACCCAATAATATTTATATAAGAAAGAAAATAAGTGGTAGAAATTTACATCTTCATTATCTCATTATATTCCAAGACAAATATCATAAAAGAATTGAAAAGTAGCTTGAAATCTAATAACTTGACTACAGATCAAGCTGCAATGTGGATCCTGACCAGGTATACGAGCAAGTGTGTCATCTTAAACCAATGTATCATAGAACACGATAAACATGTCGGTTTAGTTGCCACATCGGACATGACATCATGTTTGTTCTAAAAGTTTTAATTCGTGGTGGATGATGAATCTCTGGTTACCCTAATTATGTCCCAATGCTGACGTATTTAGTCTCTAATTAATTCTTATTTGATAATTCCATTGTTTGACTTGCAAGAGTTTGTGCCGCCCATTCAAGGGTTAGGCCACATGTTATCATTCAAAACCAGTTACATGTATGAGTTGAAAACTTGGGGCGACCCTAGGGTTTTTTTTCTTTTTCTTGTTTGCATTGTCTTAATTAAAAACGTAGCCTAGCAGCCAATCAAGACGTTACACCTGGATTAATTGCTTCTCTTTCCTCTATTATAGGACTATTTTAGTGTGAAATCAACGTACCAAAGTGGTTTATTGTTTTGAATCTTTGAAGTGTTTTTAAACAGCTATAGCTTACCCACTTGGCATGTTGTATATATTTTTATGCAGTGCATTGGCTCTTGGCGAAGTTGAAGAAATACATGAATATTCTACTCTACAAATCCTTAATAATACAAACATTTAATACATTTTAGTATAATTGTTATCCTTTCTGACCTTTGCTTACCGTTTCTGGAAGGTGATGGGAGGATGCAGTTCAATGGTTAATGAATATTTGGTTGAATTTTCGATAGAATCGATATTTAATCATTCCTTCCGTATCACAATTTTTTGTCCCCGTTAGTTTTTTACGTAGTTTTAAGAAGAAAAAATTTATATAAGAGATGTGTTGTAAAATAATTAAAATGATAATTTTATCTTTAAAAAGTTAAAAATTGTTTTGTTAGGAAACTAAAAAGATGGTAAAAATGTGTCTAATAAAAAGTAGTTGAGTTTTTTAATGAGACAAATTTTATGGGACATGGAGAGTAGTAGTTAGCATAGATAGATCCACTCACATGTAAATATAGGCTTTGCATCATATAATAAGACGAACAAAATGTTCTTATTATCGTTATATTTTTCTAGAGTTTTAAGATTCAATAGGAAAATGTTACTCCTTCTGTCCCAGTAAAGTTGTCATATTTGTGTTTTAAAATTGTCGCAGTCAAAATGTCACTTTAAAAAACTCAATAATTTTTATAAGACATGTTTATTTTTCTATCATTTTTTAGTTTCTCGACAAAAATAAAAGTTAATATTTTAAGGGTAAATTTTTCATTTAAATTATTTTACATTACACATTTTATATAAATTTTTTCTTTCTAAAACTCCGTGAAAAATTAACATATGACACAAATAGTGGGACGAAAGGAATAATAACAAAAAATTTTATTATAAAATAAGGGTTTAAATAATAAATTTTTGTTTTGAGTACTTAAAGGTTTTTAATAAAATATGTGTCTAACATTTTATTTCATTGATTTTTAAAATTAGTCTATAAAAATAAATTTGCTATAACCAAAATGTTTTGGGTATCTAAAGTTTTTTTAATAAAATAAATGTCTAAAGTCTCGTTTCATTACATTTTAATGTGAATCCCAAAGCTAATCTATGAGTATTAGAATATTAGTTTGCGTATTACGAATCCATATGAACAAAGAAACAGAAAGAAATGAGCGATTCGGCTAAGGCCGCCACCATGAACCATAAGAACCGACCAGTGAGGTCTCTGTTATTGACTTTTTTTATAAAAAAAAAAAAAAGTAATTCCGAGTCAACTCAACCCCTAAGCCCTAAGGCTCAATGAGTGGGGTTTGTGGAGAAAGATTGAGTGGCGGAGAAGTTAGAATCTTGGGAATCAGGCGTGTCGCGTCACGTGTTCAATTTGTGGGCTCTTTCGTTGTCAGCACCTGCAAATACCAAATGCCCTTTCCAGATTCCAAAAACCATTCCCCAACACATAAAATACTCACGTTGAATTTTTTGTTTCCATTTACGGATTTTTTTTTAAATATATTCTGTATAGTGCTCAACATATACTTTTAATATGTATAATTCGGTGACGTTACGGTTTTTATTCTAATTATATATTTGAAAGTTTGGTTTTAATATCAAATAAAAGTCCACATATTACATTATATATGTTGTATTATAATTTATTTATATAAAAAAAATAAAACTAGAAGAATATGGTATGTATTGTAGTGATTATTTTAATGCCGTTAGTAAAACCAAATGTTTATGTTTTTTAATTTATTATTTTGAAATGAGTAAAATCAATTAGAGTCGCGACATTCAATACAACTAATAGAAAATAAAATGGAAGAATCCTTTATTAAAAATTTAGATAGGTCAATTTCAGTATTTTTTTAAAGGTAAAACTGTATGATTTTATTAATTATTATCATACAGTACCGACAAAAATTTGGGCCTCATTAAAAAACTTCCCTAAACTTAATTGGAGGAAAAAGAGTGCACCAACTCAACGTTAAAAATGTCAATTTCAGTATTACTTGTATATTAGGCCTTTCATTTTCATTGTAGTGATAAATAAATTTATTTTACTAACCGACTGTAACCTTTATTGTTGGTTAGGATTATTATTCTATCTACTATAAGCAGAACTTTTTGCCATCAGAATTTTTAATTAAAATTAAATTTTAAAATGCAACTATAAATGAATTTTATAACGTTAACATTTTACTTTGGGCAGCTTCATGTGGACGTTGTCACGCAAGGATGCACCCCACCCACCCGTACCCCTAACTTTTCTGGTTTCGCCCCTTCACAACACCTTAAAATTTTTAAAACAATGATATTCAAAAAAAAAATGTAGAGATTTCCATTAATCATAGTTAGGTCGACCGATTTCTTTTCAAAAAATGTTATAAAATCCAGAAATACATATTTAAATTTTACCATTTTTGTATTAATGTGGGTCTTGAGAGAAGCTCCTGCCCCCATAAATTTTCATTTATTCTTGTTTTGTATGTAATTTTTTAAATGAATTAATTATGAATTTATTATTTTTATTTTTTAATATTTATCTTTTACTCTTCAACTTTTAATTTTGGTTTTATCCCTATGAACACCTATCTTTATATAATATACATAAAAAAAAAAGATATTTGTGAAAAAGTAAAAGTATATTCAATGGAAGAATATAAAGCAATGAATTGTGAAAAAGTGTAATAATGCATTTGTGAGAAACTTCGTTACTCCGTTACTTTTTTTAGTGTATTTTTCTATATCCTAATATTAAAAGAAAATAAATTTTAAGTTTTAATCTTAAATTTTAAATCCTACACCTTACACCTTATTTCAAATTTCCTAAACTCTAACCATAAACCTCAACTTTAAACCCTAAACTCTAAACCTAATTTTTAATATAGGAGAATAAATAAGAACACAAAAAAGGTAGAGAATTTCTATACCACTCTTTTGATCAAGGACGAAGTTTTATATTGTGCAAAATAGATTATTGTCCATCCTAAATCTTTTGGCATAATGATAATTTAAGTTTTTTAATTTAATTATTAGTTAAAGAATATTTTTGTCTCTTTCAATTTTTAGATTAAAAGCTTAATAGACTTTTATCTCTTTTAATGTTAGCTCGTAGTTATGTTCCTGCTTCTGATATCAGTGACGAAACTATGTGGACTATGAGAGGGGCAATTGCCCCTAGTCCCCCCAAATTTTTTTTTACCTTTGGTCTCTTATATATATATATTTAAAAAATTGAGTTATTTATAAATTTATCCCCACTTTTAAATATTTATGTTTTACCCTAATTTCAAATCCTGGCTTCGTCCTTCTCTAGTATAATAAATTCAGACATGGGTCCTCGTTATGGAACACATACAATAAACCTCATGGCACTACGAGGCTAGGGCAAAGGCAACATACATTTTGACCTACAATTCATAATAGTAGAAAGGAAGCTTTTTTCCCAGCTGGATAGGGGAATTAGGTGGTGTTCATAGCATGAGAAATTTGAACCGTTAACCAAAAGATTTCGTGATGGATCTTCTCTAACATGATTTCTTACAATTTGTGATGGAAAAGAGAATGAGAAGAAAGAAAAGTGGGGAAGGAGGAGGGTGAGATAGAGGAGAGCCGATTGTAGCACTATGTGAAACAACATAAATAATTTTGATTATCTGGTCAATGAAAAGATTGCGACTATTTATTTTCTTTAAATGATCTTTAAATAAATCAAATGTGCATTAAAAGATGAATTATTTATTACCCATCTAAGATAATTTACTGAATAAATTTTAATATATATATATATATATCAGTAAAAATATTTCCTTGTGATAAAAGCTACTACTTTATATTATTATAAATGAACTTAATCATGTAATTTTATCAAAACTAAAATTACATTATACTAATATAAATAAGTTTTATTTTAGACAGCCGACCCTAACCATGGTTTCCAACTTTCCCAGAGGGGAGGAGGCAATGCATCCGTATTAATCATTCTTGTTTAAAAAAAAAAAAAGCAAAGCCAATCAGTGTAGGCCGTGTGTCATTTCCTCCAATTTTGACTTTATCTCAACATGATTGTGCTACCACCCTCCCTCCTCCACTCCCTCTGTATAAGTACCCACCACCACCAGCTTTTGCTTCTCATCGGCGCCACAGCTACTCCTTTGATCTTACCATCAAAGCTTTCTGCGACGCTTTTTTCACCTTGCCCCAAACAATGTCCCTCCCTATAACACAAGCGAAAACCCTCCCTGATGCCTGGGACTTCAAGGGAAAACCCGCTGAGCGCTCCAAGTCCGGTGGCTGGGCCAGTGCGGCCATGATTCTAGGTCTTTAAATCTTCTGGTTTTTGCTTTGCTTGGAATTCTCATATACTTTTGATTTGGACCTAATTAATCATATTACTATATCTCTTTCAGGTGTTGAGGCATGTGAGAGGCTAACAACGTTAGGTATCGCTGTTAATTTGGTGACGTATTTGACTGAAACCATGCATTTGGGCAATGCTACCGCAGCTACCACCGTCACCAACTTCCTCGGCACCTCCTTTATGCTCTGTTTGCTCGGTGGTTTCGTGGCCGACACTTTCCTTGGCAGGTTTGCTCTCTTCTCCGACTCTCAAAACACCTTCTGCAGTACTTTCCCATGCAAAACACTCAGTTAAGTAATTAACTTTTATAAATTCTATCCCATTCACAGATATCTCACCATCGGAATCTTCGCAACCGTTCAGGCAACCGTGAGATTCATTTCCTTTTATTAGACCCTCATCTCTACTTTCATACCCTTTTGTTTATTTATTTGTTTTTGTTACGTTGTCGAGCAGGGCGTCACGATCTTGACAATATCAACAGCAATCCCAAGCCTAAAGCCTCCAAAATGCAGCAGGGACAGTTCAACAACTTGCACCCCAGCTAACGGCATGCAACTCATTATTCTCTACTTAGCTCTCTACATGACCGCCCTTGGGACCGGCGGACTCAAGTCCAGTGTCTCAGGGTTCGGATCAGACCAATTCGACGACTCGGACCCCGAAGAGAAATCCCGGATGACAAACTTCTTCAATTGGTTCTTCTTCTTCATAAACATAGGCTCGTTCATTTCAGTCACCGTCCTGGTGTACATCCAGGACAATGTAGGGCGTGATTGGGGATACGGTATCTGTGCTTGTGCTATCGTGACAGCGCTGGTGGTGTTTCTATCGGGAACCAGGCGTTACCGTTTCAAGAAATTGGTGGGGAGTCCATTGACCCAAATTGCCGCAGTGTATGTAGCTGCTTGGAAGAAGAGGCATTTGGAATTGCCATCGGATCCGTCGATGCTCTTCGAAATAGACGATGCAGCTGAGGGACCGAAGAAGAAGAAGCAAAAGTTGCCCCACAGCAAAGAGTACCGGTTAGTATCTAATTTTAACATAATATTTAAAACAAGACTATTAACACATGCAATCTTAAATGTCGCCGGTATAAGATTAGGTGGCAGGCAGTGGGTCCAAAACATGATAGATAAATATCAAACAGTTGGGTTTCATAAGGCAATCATAGTTACTGAATTTCTAGGGTCTTTAATGATTAAAAACCCTAGCATATCACTATTCACTACTCCAAGTCAAGAATCTAGCACAAACCTTGTTGGTTTAGGATCTTGCCATCAAAATCAAAACAATTACTTTACAATTATTGAATTTCTAGGGTCTTTAATGTTGATTATGACTTTTTTTTTTTGTACAGTTTCTTGGACAGGGCAGCGATCATGGACCCATCTGTTGCCGAGAAAAACAAGTGGAACTTAGCTACCTTAACAGATGTTGAAGAAGTGAAATTGGTGCTAAGAATGTTACCCATTTGGGCAACCACGATCATGTTTTGGACCGTCCATGCCCAAATGACAACCTTTTCAGTGGCTCAAGCATCTACCATGAACCGTCACATTGGCAAATTCCAAATCCCACCAGCATCCCTCTGGGTTTTCTTCATCGGTAGCATTCTCTTGACCGTCCCAATTTACGACAGAATCATTGCTCCAATTGGCAGAAAGGTTTTCAAGAACCCACAAGGCTTGAGCCCTTTGCAAAGGATATTTGTTGGTTTAGTTTTTTCTATCATCGGAATGATAGCCGCCGCACTGACCGAAATCAGGCGGTTGCGAGTCGCAAGCTCACACGGTCTAACGAACAACCAATCGGCTCAACTCCCGATGACCGTATTCTGGCTGATCCCCCAGTTTTTGATAGTGGGGTCTGGGGAGGCCTTTACATACATAGGGCAGCTCGACTTTTTCTTAAGGGAGTGTCCGAAAGGGATGAAAACAATGAGCACGGGTTTGTTTTTGAGTACCCTTTCATTAGGGTTTTTCCTCAGCTCATTGTTGGTTACTATAGTTCACAAGGTGACCGGAACCAAGCATGCATGGCTCCCAGACGATCTGAACAAAGGAAAGCTCAACGATTTCTACTGGCTTTTGGCAATTATGAGCACTTTGAACTTGGCAGTTTACGTGTTTTTTGCAAAGAGGTACGTGTACAAGGACAAGAGACTTGCTGAACAAGGAATTGAATTAGAAGAAACAGAAGCAGAACCTACCTTCCACTGATATGAATCAATATATCTTGGAGTGGACCGAATCAATTCGATTAAGATTTTGTGGTTGTAACTTTGTAATCTAAGTCCTTTGTTGGACGTTGAAATAAGTTTGAAACACCCTTTGCATGTACAAAATGAATGTGGCAAAGGGGAAAGAAGAATTTCCAGCAAAAAAAAAGTATATACTTTTTTTATTGCTTTTGTTTGAAAATGATAAAGTTGGCACAACGTGTTTGAGAAAAATATATCTTCCAACCGCGATGGCTTAAGAATAATTTAATACTGCTTGGCATGCTGCTAAATACTAAGTTATTAATCAGGACCACCAGCAGAGTCTTGTTTAAAATAGTGAATTTATTGACGTGTATGTGTAGAATCAAAGAAGCAGTGCGTACAACAAGGTTGGAAACATGTTTGTGCAATAGAGGGATAGGTGTCCTTTCGTTCATCTGAAAAGTGGGGGGAAATTCATATTCTATGGAATTAATAAAAAATTATTTAAGCTTTCAATTATTGTTCAGCAGGAGTAATAAAGATTACCACCCATGCACCTCGCAGGATTCTCTGTGACTTTGAATGAATGGGCAGAATATAACAGCGCAAAAATTCATGGTATAGATTGTGTTCATGTTTATCTGTTTGACCGAGTAAACCTGAAAAATTATATATGAAAATAGCAATGGATGGGGCTTGCATTTGTAGCAATGGATGGATGCTGCCAGTTGTGTTGCTAATATTTATCCCCACTCCGTAGCTTGGGACGCAATTATTTATTTTTGATTAATAAAAAATATCATACAGATCTTTTTCTTTCTCTCATTCTAATAATGTTGTGGAACCCATAATAATTTAAGACCCACTTTTGATTTAGCTGCTGTATCAGTATCACTATTGTTTTCCAAACCATATGTAATTCATCGAAAAAGTTTTATGGTAATTATATCATGCATTAGTAGAAATATTTTATTTTTACAAGTGCTCTAATTTTAGGGATTTAATTTATGGTTTATAGTTTAGGAGTTTAAGTTTATGTGCTTGGAATTTAGGGACTGTAGTTTGAATTTAGAGTTTAGTGTTAGAATTTAGAGTTTATAGGTAAAAACCTAAATATCTACCATATTACTCTAAAATTTAAACCCTAACCTCTAAACCCTATACCCTTACAAACTCTAAATTTTAAACCCCTAAACTATAAACCCTAAATTGAATCCTTAACCCCTAAAATTAGAGCGCTTGTGGAAAAAAAATATTTTCACCACATGCATCATATATTTTCCCAAAGTTTTATCATTGGTTTCTAAAATGTTAAGATAAATAATTTATTTCATTTAATAAATAAAGATGTGTGATTAAGATATTATTTGCAACTTAAAGTAAATCACAAGTTAATTCCAATGATAATCATATCGTACGTCTTGAGATGCCGATGTAATAATAATAATAATAATAATAATAATAATAATAATAATAATAATAATAATAATAATAATAATAATAATAATAATAATTGCTCTAGTTAAGTGTCGAGACTACAAAGCAATTATTGAGGAGATCAAACAATGAAAGGTGAATGGGTTTTTAACATGATGATATGTGCCAATTTATCACGAGGAAATGTTAGTGCGATGTTTTCCCACAATTTTCTAAGCTACAATAATATTTAGGCCATTTATCCCTGTCGATGGTGAAAGTGAGACGGTGATACTCGTTAATATTACAAGTGGTTTATCTTTTCTGATTCGAATGAAAAGTCACAGTTGATGGTGGTCGGGGAGGACGAGAGAGGAAGAAAAATGGTGGTATAGTTCTTAATTAGTCAAAGCTCACTCTTGTTCGGTTTTCTTTCTTGCTTTATGATTATATTGGGGAGGCTTGACGAGCGTGTCAAGTCCAGGCCTTGTAGTATATGATGGATGCGACAATATAGCTCTCACTACCAGTTTATAGACATAGTTGGTGGATCAGACTGATTCAACGTCCATCTTATCAGGGGAGTTGTAGCCCTTTGGTGAGATTATTCTCAAGAGCTACAACCGGTTGATATAACAAGCAAGCAAGCAAAGAGATATATATCTGACTTATTCATCAATCATCCCAGTGCTGCCTTTTCAAACATTAGTGGAAGAATCACTCCAGAGATGTACCTGACTTATTCATCAGTCATCCCATTTTTGTTATATACGCATCTATGTCCTCAAGATTAGAGGACTATGCACTTGCTCGGTTCGAGTAGCCTTATCGATTATCTGCAAGAGACGCTTCTATACTTCTTTTCAGACACACCAAACATTTCTTATATAGCAAAAACTAAAAGGACGAAACATCAAAGGCCAACCAGTCTGGCTGGTTTAACCAGAAGACAGCATATGTACGATTGGAATAACAAGATGGAAAACTCAAAAATGTTCCTCTTTAGGCTTAGTATCTCTATTCAAAAGTAGATTCTAAGTAATTACGATTCGAAAGAACAATCACAATCTTAGAGAACCTCGACATAAAACTAAGTCACATGAGCAACTAAAAGCAGTTAGCCAATCACACATTAAGAATAAGGAAATAGAAAAGGCGATTATTTTAACATCCAGAGATTATGATGCATTCAAGTTGTGTTAGATTCTTCTAAGCACATAAATGGTTAAAAACTTTTAATCCATCCACAAAGTAAAGGTTTGGGAGAAGCAGCTGCTAGAAATTACCCTTGCAAATCCTTAAACTTTCCCCAAAACCAATTTCTATTAATTTCTTCAGCTGAATTGTTTAAAAGAATTCAGTAAAACATGACATCAGAGAAACCACATCAGAGTAGTGTGATTCGGGATATACAAATAGAAACTGCCATAAAAGTTGAACAACAAAGCAATTTGCATAAATTGTCACTCCTAAGCCAAAAATTATGCTAAAGGCAACTGAAATCATGAGATCAACAGAAAGCTATTCTCAAATACCAAGCATGGACTAGGAGGAACACAGCCTAGAGCTTGGAATGATGGGCTAAGCAACAGGTGGATTTAAACATTTGGTTTAGTCCAACATCTCATAGAACCTTTAGGATTTCCCCTAAAGTTCAGAGCTGCCATTATTAACGTTGGTACAATGATAGCCCAATAAGTGATTCCATACAAGGCAATTACACGAAATTCTCTTGGAAAGGAATATGTTACCGAGGTCAAAGAGTAAGTTCTACATGTTTACTTGCAAAAACGAACAGAAACAGAATTACCAAGTTTCTAAGGGTTCTCTAGGATGGATGATTTTCTCCACCTGTTAGTCCAGTTAGACCTCAAAGAAAAATTCTATAAATTTTTCATCAGGAAATAACCAGAGTGATTAATATACATGTTAATAATATTTGGTATCAACAAGTCACCTTGGATCAATCAAAGGGGACCAAATTATATAAAGAAAAGGGCGGGACTAGGAAAAGGGATTTCATTTAACACTACGGTCCAGATCTATGCATCCTAAAACGCTCCAGATATTAATCTTCTGATGGAAGAATTTTTACATGGTTGTAAAAGAGAGGTACCATAAATAGACAAAAGAAAAGAGACCTTAAAATTGGCATCTTTAACGACTTTCTAAATGAAAGAAACAAGGAAATATACGCAATTGGTTTGAATAATTGTCAACAATTCAAAAGGGAAGAAAACTTCCACTTAATTGCTGAAACTAAGATCATCTACTTCATGTAAAAAGTGCACCTACAGTAGGACATAGCAATGAAGCAACTGAAATATTGGTCATATACCTTCCTGCCTGATAGCATACCAACTGATTAAACAATCAAAATCTTCATGCGTGAAATAATGATGGTAGCATACACATTTATAACTCGAATCGTGATTTACAAAGGTCGATATGAAAGCTTCTCTATCAAAAGGAGGTGGCTGATTTTATAGAGCCAATTATATGACTGGGTTGATTTACACGAGGAACTATGCCACTAACTTCATCAATTAACAACAAACCATGCTGTGTTCATAAGAAAGAATTAGATCCATCATCCAATCAATAAATAAAACACCTTCAAAATGTGACATTGGTAAAAAAGGATGCCAAAACTCATTTATATAGCTGATTGACGAATATAAACCATGTAAAATGTAAAGCTTCATGACAGCAAAAGAGACATGCAAACAATTCTCAAGCTTAAAAATTGTACACGAAAACAACACTTGGAAAGCAATCCCAGCTTGAAATACATAATTGCAATTTGAATCATCAACAACTTTGACATGAATTAGAATTACTATAAAGCAAATAATCCACCCTTGTAAAATGTACAGACTTTAGCAACAAGACTCAACCCCATACCTCCGAGAATGGTTCCTAGAACCTCAAATACCGAAACGCAACAATCCCTTCAAGCGCCCCAACAAACGCCCCCGCCAAAACGTCGAAAAGGAAATGTCTTCCAAGTAAAACCCTTGAAGTAGCGGTCATTATAGCCCAGACCCATACGCCTAATAGAACAAAACCGGGTTCAAATTGAATCCACCGTTGAATAAAACCCGAAACGATTTCCTCGTCGTGTTGAAAGACAAGGTGGAAGAGAGTAGCTAAAAATAGAACCCGCGAAGCGTGGCCACTCGGGAAAGAGAAGTTGTCGGCGTGAACAGTGGGGGACATGTTTGGGTTGTAATGAGGACGGGCACGGCGGAACATCAGTTTGATGAGGCCGATCAAAGCGAGATCCAGCAGATGGCCAATGATGAGAGGGATGGCTAGAGAGGAAAAGGAGGGGGAAGCGAGAAAGAGAGAGAGGGAAACAGGGAAGGAAAAGCGGAAATCGGCGGAGTATTCGAGGAGGAGGAGAAGGAAAGTTGGGAGGATAGGTTTGAAGACTGTGTGGAGGAAGAGTGAAATGGAAGCGTCTATGGCTATTAGGGGCTGAAGGAAATGTGGGGATGATGGCGTTATTGTTTCCGCCGAGCCCATTGGTGGTGGCGGCGGCGGCGGCGGCGGGGTAGGTAGTTGCGAGAGTGGAGGGTCAACTCAGAACAGACAGTTGACAGTTAAAATGGCAAGGATTAATTATATGATTACTTGTAAGGGTTTTATTGGATGAGAAGGGTGATTAGGCAAAACGATGCCGTTTTCGGATATGGGCTATTCTTCTTTTGTATAAAGGCTTAAAAGTAAGAGCTAAGAGGTGGGTGTTGGGATAATTCGTATGTTATTTTGGGCTTGTTGGTCATTTTAACGAATTAAAACACTTAGATTTCAAATTGAAGTATGAGATTAAACTTCCAATGTATCATCTCTATCGGTTGTTCAAAATCAAATTCGAGAATATAGTTATATTTGAACATAATTTTTTTTTTATAGTTGACGCCTATAACAAAATATTTTTAAGTGATATTAATCGAATTAAAATATTTTTTTATAGTGACATATTTGTGACAATATATTAATGGAGTGATAAATTTTTAACTTTTAAAAGAAAAATGATTTGTGTGTTATAAAACCTATAATTAAGTGATATTGGCTGTAATTTACCCTTTATTTTTAAGGATGGATATAATTTGATTCAAAGAGATCAAGACATTGACTATTTTTTTGAGTTTATGAAATCGAGTTAACATTTTTTAGTCAATTTAAATAAATAATTTGTTTTTTTTCGAATTTGAGTTAAATTAGATTTTTACAAATAAAGAAAATAAACTTGTGTAATACATTTTGGTTCCATCAATTTAAAAAGGGATAATGACACATATGTCCCATGTACTTTCACAAATTTGTCAATATGGCGTCTAAAATTTGTAAATGTTCAATGTGCTCCAAGTACTTTACTTTCGTCTTCTAAAATGCCCCTCCAACCTAACGTTAACTGATGACGTGACATGGACACATGGCACTCTCCTACACCACCACATGTGTAACATCCCGATTTTGGGCCTAGCGGTTTGTGGGCTAATTAAACGACCCAGTGGATCGGGTTAGAGATTTAAGTTGGATTCAGGATTTAAACCGGATTAAATATTTTCGAGTGAGAAAATATTTGGGAAAAATAGCTAAAAATTATTATTTTATATATGAATATTTTTGGTAAAGTCGATTTTGAAAAATGGAATTCGAAAATGTGACATTTTGGATTGTTTTTAGGGTGCTAGTTATGTGTTTTTTAGGAGTTGTGGAGGTTTAATGTATGTTGGAGATATAAGAATTGTTTTGGATTGTTTTTGGATGCCAATTGATGTTAATTGATGGATTAAACCTTTAGGTTTTGGCCGGGTTAAGTTTGGAAGATGTTTGATGTTGATTTGGGTAATTTTGGGAAAAGTTTCGGCAAATGTTTATAGAGGGTTGTTGTGGATTAATGTTGATGGGTTTGTGAATGCATTTTGATGCATTGGATCCTCTATTTTTGTATGGTGAAATCAGGAAAGGTTGATCCTCAAGCTTGAAGTGTCGCTTCAGAAGCTTTGGAGGAGTAATTCGCATCGGCGAATGAGGCTTTGCGTTGTTGGTGAGTGAGAACATGGATTTCAGCTTTGAAATGGTTTAAAGGTTATATTGGGAGTTCAAACTTAGCTTGAAAGGCTGGTTTAAACTCGGAAGTAAGTATAAAAAGATTTCTCTATTGGTCGTGCTTTTATGAAATAGATTTTATGCACTTGTTTTGAATGTAAGGTACCTACTATTTAAACATGGTTTAAAGTATGTTTAATATTGTTTTGATCATATAATGATGATGGATGCATTTGGTAAATGATCCATGTAAGTATGCGAGATACTTGTTTTAAAGCATGGTTTGTTGCTTTGGAAATGGTTTTGAATTGATGCATATAAAAACAGTGAGGTACATAGTTAATAATGAATTATATTGGCAAGTGATATGGTTCAAAATGTTATCGGATATAGTGGGACGGTCATAGAATTGATAGTGCACTATAAAAAGTTGCCCCAGGTGTTGAAGGCCTGTAAGGTACCGAATACTCCACCCAAGTACCCTAACAGTTGAGGGGTTATATGGTACCAAAAACTTTTGTTAGTAGATTATACACCTAACCAATGATTTAGGTTGTGATTGTACCCGGTTGTGATTGTACCATGGTTGTGATTGTACCATAATTCTGGTTGAGGTTGTATAAACTGTTGAGAGGACACTTGTTGAATCCGTGTATTTGATGTAATATTTTGTAAAGTGGAACTTGGTTTATGATCACTTGAAAGCCAATATAATTGTTAATGTATTATGTTGATGGATGTTAATGTATAATGTTGGTTTATACATGAGTTACTCTTTGAGCTTTGCATATGGTTGTTATACATGGGAAGGCTTAAATTGAGGGTTAGCAAATGAGATTTGTTGTTGATTCATGATACATGTTGCATATGGTTTAATATTCAGATTTTTGAAAGTGTTAAGTGCATGGTTTTCAAGGCATGATGTTTTGAAAGATGATTTAAATTGTTGAACTCATGTGAGTTGGGAAAATGGTTTTAAATACATTGATGGTGTTGTGTTTTGAGTGCTCCTCACTAAGCCTTGTGTGCTTACGCTCCCTTTGTCCATCAATCCAGAGAATTAAAGGTTGGAGGCAGTGAGCAAACGAGGGGAAAATCCAAGGACTAGAATAACGAGAAAGTATGGTTTTGAACTAGACTTGTAGTAATAAAGGCAATGGGGTTCGTTGCTGGTTTTTGGGATGGTTTTGGGTTAAACTCCATGTTTTGAGAAAGTTTTTTGTATTATGTTGGAGTTGTAATTGGCTTTATATGCTTGGTCGATGCTTCAGATTGTGTTTCATGCTTGAAATGATTTGTTGCTAGGAAGAATGCGTCTAGGTTATTTTGAGAAGTATAATGCCATGATTTGAAGATATTTCTGTGAAGTTGTGGTAAGGTTTAATCCTTGATGTAGTTGTATATATGTTTAGGATGGCAATATAATCTGAATCCAATCCAAAGAAAAAAAATCATATCCAAATCTGATCGAAAAAAGTTCGAATCCGAATTCGAAGAAGGTCCAAGTCCTAATAGGAGGTGGGTCAGATATGGACATTGCCATGATCCGATCCAAATCTGATCTAAATCTATATCCGATCTGAGTCTGATCCATATATGAATCCGAATAAAAATATTTAAAACTCTTAGATTTAAAAATATATAGATATATATTGAAATCTTAATTAAGTTGAATTAGGATTATGTATAATTAATATAGATATATATTGAAATCATAATTAAGTTGAATTGAGATTATATTTTTTTGCTCAGAAAATATGATTTTATTAATTTCATATAAGCCTACCCTGTATTATGTGCCCCATTCAAAACCTCCATAATCCTAAGTGGAGGAAAAGAGTACACATAAGCCGGAATATAAACTAATGCTCTCCCAAAACAAAAATAAAAAATAGAACCTGGTAATACATTACACAGTTTCGCCATCTTCCTACCGAAACAGATTAATCAAAAGTAAACAACAAGTTACCACCAGGCTTTAAAGGTTTCTGCTCTGGTTGACCCTGTCTTCGCTAAACCTCTGGCCAGTCCGTTAATTAGGATTTCTGGATCAAGATGAGGAAACTATACTAAATGTGAAGAGAATTCTGAGAAGCTTTGAAGTATGCTCGGGATTAAGTATTAACTTCAGTAAGCCGTGCATTGTGGGAATTGGAACAAGCTTGGAAAAAATTGAGTTGTTGGCTACATTTTGATTATATTTTTAACTTGTTTCATCTTGGATTGTAATATTTATTAGACATTTTATAATTGTGGTTTAGAAAGTAGTTATGTTAGTAGACTAGTAAGATAATAATAGTTTATATAAGGATAATTTATTTGTTGTTGAGTTTTTTAGTTGAAGTTTGAGTTATTACTTTAATTTGTTTTATATTGGATTGTAATATTTATTGAGATTTGTTTGTGCTATTAGTTTAAATATATTTGTTTGATGAAAATTATTTTTTATTTAAAGATATTTGTTTGTGTTGTTACTTTAAAAAAGAAAAAAATTAATTAGATTCAGACTTTCAGATTTAGATTTGGATTTTAGATATTTTATTGGATCAGAGTTGGATTTATGTAATCAGACTTGGATTTCTTTTTTAGGTCTGATTATTAATTGGATAGGACTTGAAATTTATAAAGTTCGATCCAAGTCGGATCCATTACCATCCCTATATATGTTTGAGGAATGTTGGAATGTGTTTGAACCCTTAAAAGCATGTTAAACCAGCAAAATTGGACATTTCAGGTCCAAACGTATCGGTACGTGTGTCCATGTACCGATACGGGTAAACTAGTTTTGGGATAGTGTTACGGTACACGGGGAGCTGTTTCGGTACGGGCAAGAGTATTATGGTAAGGTGTATCGATACGCATAAGCCGTATCGATACGATTTTGAGCTACTGGAATCTGGGATTTTAAGAAATGGAAAAGCGTACTGATACACATGCTAGTGTACCGATACGGTCAGCTATTATTTTAGTTAATATGATGTTTGGAAGTTTTTATTTTCTTCCGTTTTGGTCCCTGAATATTATGCATACAATAGAATGAGTTTGGATGATCGTTATGAGATGATTTCTGACATGAGTATGAAACTTAATTAATTAAAGATTGGTAACTTAAAAATGGGTTAAGTCCGTGTAATTTTTCAGAATTGCAATTTGGTCTTTAAATTGCATTTATGTGTAATTGGATGTCGATTCAACGCCCAATTGAGTTGAGTTGTCACATGTTGCCAGTATGCACACCATAGGTTAATAAATTGCATCTAGATAAGATAAAAGAAAAAATAGACGTAATTCGAGTTAATCTTTACGGGTTTGTTTCGGCAAACCCAATGTAGCTCGCTCGGTTCGGTCTTGCGGCTAGGCCAAGTCAAGGGGCTTACAACGTAGCATTTTTTCAAAAAAGATAAAGAGTATAGGGGCAAGATTACAATTTTCCCTTTTTCTGTAACCCTCTATAAACCCGCCTATGTATTACATCGAATTTTAGGAGGTCACATTAGGGTCACAAGAGCGACCCTCAGTAAAAAAATCCACATGAAAAATGTTTTTCTTTATATACATTAAAAACTGTAAAACAAACTTCTGTTCAAAATACCATTTCATAAAATCATCTAAACATATAACAGTAGTTTAGAAAATATATAACATATACTAACATAAAACAATACATGACATACCCCACTAACTGTATCAGTACCGTACTCCGAAGCAACGTCGAGAGAACTCCAACACTGATGTCAATCACCATACCATGATGGATTTCATCTAACCTGCGATGGTAAGAACAACATGAGCTTGGGAAAGCTCGGTAATACATAAGTACCAAATGATGTTGTAAGCACACGAAGGTATAAGGTAAAGTATAATACAGACATAAAGATTGTGGCATCAACAGGGTCTCATTACGGTATAGAATCTCGTATTACGCCATACTTAGAGACATCATGGTTTTTCAATACTTGAACTTCTGAATATCAGTCGGACATTCTACAATCCAGAATAATCATAAAGGAAAGATATTTTACTAGAATTAAGCAAGGGGTTTGGTGTGTCCCAACAAACGCAAATTAAGAATGATCGACGGGAAGTTTCAGACAACAAAAGAATATTGACAAAAGCGAAAGATGAGACATGAAAAATTTGGCATTAGCCTAACTACCCTCTAGCCGTACTCCAGTATGCAGTTCCCCAGAAATACATCTATACAGGCGTTAATCCAGGCCTAAAGGGCGTAGGTACCAACTTAAGGGGTTACTTTAGGTCTCAGGCAGAATTACCCTAGCCGAAGCATAAGAACAAAATACAGGTGTTAACCTAGGCCCAATGGGCGTAGGTACCAACCTAAGAGGTTACCTTAGGTCCTGGGTGGAATTACGCTAGCCGAAGCTAAGAACCTAGTACGGGTGGACTTACCCTAGTCAAAGCGTAGGAGCTAAATACGGGTAAAATTACCATTCTGATCAGGGCTGAACCTACAGTCTTCAATCAATATCTCAGTACCCAGTAAAATAGTTTTGGACGGTAACGAACAATTTAGTAATTAGTAGCAGTATGTCAAAATTCAAGATACAGACAGATGTTTAATCAGTAGAACCAAAGTATCAGCAACCATGAATCGGGTATACTTGTGTTAGATATCAGGAACCAAGAGTCATGTTTTTACTTTAGATAACATGATTACTTGGGATTAGAATGGATACATTGGTTTCCAATCAGGAAGATTAATCATGTACTCATGGGACACGCTAAATGGTCCAATTTATTACTCGGGAACCCTTGCTAATTACTAAATCCCAGACTAAGGAAGGACATATCCAGAACCTAAGAAAGTTGTTCCTAAGGTTGAGGAAGTACCAGTTGAAACTTAATCCCAATAAGTGTACTTTTGGAGTAACATCAAGAAAACTCCTAAAATTTGTTGTCAGTAGAAAAAGGAATCGAAATAGATCCAGACAAGGTGAAAGCAATCCAGAATTTACCGACACCTAGTTCATAAAAAAAAGTTCAAGGTTTCCTTGGGAGGTTGAATTATGTTTCTCGGTTCATCTCCCAGTTGATCGATAAGTGTGATCCAATTTTTAGATTGCTTAAAAAGAATAATCTAGGAGAATGGGATGAACAATGTCAAGAAATGTTTGACAAGATTAAGAAGTACTTGACAAACGCTCCAATATTGGTGGCACTAGTCCAAAACAGGCCACTCATCCTTTATTTGACGATCTATGAACACTTAATGGGGTGTGTGTTGGGGCAACATGATGAAATAGGGAAGAAAAAAATAGCCATTTACTATTTAAGCAAAAAATTTACAGAGTGTGAAGAACGGTATTCGCCAATTCAAAAATTATGTTGTGCTTTAGTTTGGGTGACCTGTAGACTCAGGCAATACATGTTATACCACACTACTTGGTTGATATCACGGCTCGACCCATTAAAGTTTCTGATAGAAGCACCAACACTGGCTGGGAGATTGGCTCATTGGCAAATGTTGTTGTCAGAATTCGATATTTTATGAGTCAAAAGGCAATAAAAGAAAGTGCCATATCATGTTTCTTGGAAAGTCGTGCTTCAGATAATTATGAGCCCCTGAATTTTGATTTCCCGGACGAGGACGTAATGAATGTTTCCATGGAAGAAAAAGGAATCTCAGACAAAGAAACTTGGAAGTTGTACTTTGATAGGGCTGTTAATGCCTTAGGACGAGGAATCGGGGCAGTGTTGATCTCTCCAAACAATGTACATTATCCTTTTACAAGCAAGCTAGAGTTTCTTTTCACTAACAACATGGTAGAATATGAGGCCTGTGCTATGGGTTTGCAAGCTGCTATTGAAAAAAAGATGGAAAGTCTGAAGGTATATGGAGACTCTGCATTGGTCATTTACCAACTTCGAGGATAATGGGAGACAAAAGATGCCAAATTGATCGAGTATCAAAAGTTAATCCTCGAAATGATAAAAGAGTTCAAGGAAATTACTTTTACATATATCCCCAGGGAAGATAATCAGATGGTAGATGCTTTAGCTACACTGGCTTCAGTATTTTTGGCCAATAGACCCGAGGATATGATGACAATCCAAATGCAGAGTTATAGCACCTATGCTCATTGTTGTAGCATAGAAGAATAGGCGGATGGAAATCTCTGGTATTTCGATATTTTGTTATCATCAAATACCAAATTTATCCCAAGGAGGCGAATGACAATGATAAAAGAACTATTAGAAAAATGGCCTCAGGATATGTGCTTGATGGAGAAATTCTATACAAAAGGGGCAAAGATCATATATTGTTAAGATGTGTTAATGCCAATGAAGCTAGAAATATTCTAGCAGAGGTGCACAATGGGATATGCGGTACGCACACAAATGGGTTTGCAATAGCCAGGAAAATTATGAGATATAACTATTATTGGTCAACCATGGAGGGAGATTGCATTGAATATGCCAAGAAATGTCATAAGTGCCAGATATATGCGGAAAAGATTAATTCTTCACTAGTGCCTCTTCATACAATGAATTCACCTTGGTCTTTTACTGTCTGAGGCATGGACGTTATTGGGCAGATTCACCCTAAGGCTTCTAATGGGCATTGTTTCATTCTTGTGGTCATCGATTACTTTACCAAATGGGTAGAAGTCGCTTCTTATGCCAATATCACACGAACAATAGTTTGCAAGTTTTAAAAGAAAGAAATAATCTATCATTGTAGACTACCAGAAACAATCGTTATTGATAATGCCACTAATTTCAACAACAAAATGATAGCAGGGGTGTGTGAGCAGTTCAAAATTATACACCACAATTCTGTGACTTATCGTCTTAAGATGAATAGGGCAGTGGAGGCAGCAAATAAAAACATTAAGAAGATCATGTCGAAGATGACAGAAACTTACAAAGATTGGCATGAGAAGTTACCTTTTGCTCTGTTTGCCTATCGAACGTCAATACGAACTTTGAATGGGGCAACGCCTTATTCTTTGGTTTATGGGACAGAAGCAGTACTTCCCATCGAGGTTCAAATTCTATCTCTCTGAGTTTTTTCAAAAGTAAAATTAGACGATGCAGAATGGATACATGCTCGATTTGATCAGTTGAATTTGATTGAGGAAAATAGGTTGGGAGCCATTTGCTACAACCAAATGTATTAGAAAAGAATGATGCGGGCCTATGATAAGAAAGTCCGGCCCAGAGAGTTCCGAGAGAGAGATCTTGTGCTAAAAAAGATCTTACAAATACATAGTGATGATCATGGAAAATGGATGCCAAACTGGGAGGGACCTTATGTTGTTAAAAGGTATTCTCTAGAGGAGCATTGATTCTGACTGAAATGGATGGTAAAAAGTTACATAAACCAGTGAACTCTGATTCAGTCAAAAAATATTATGTCTAAAGAATAGAAAAAAGAAAAAAACAACGTGAAAACCCGAAAAGGGCGCTTCACAAAATGAATATCTATGGTGAAAACCCAAAAGGGTACTGTAGATATCATAAAGAAACAAAAAAATAAAAAAAGAAGAAAAGAAAGGGGGTTCAAGATGAAATTCCGCAAAGGGCGTCTTGAAACCAAATGAGGATTTGGGTCGAAAACCCGTAAAGGGCAGCTTAGATAATTTGAGAATAGGCATCTGTCGGTTAAAGCCTTTCAGACACCTAGTATTTCGGAAGGGATTTCACATCTGCAATCATCAAAGCAATGTTTGAAGTTTGTTAGACAAGGGTTAAGCTCAAGGCTATTTCCGGTCTATAGGGTGGATGTATCTTTTATGTTGTGAATGCCCAAAAATCTGACCTTGTTTCTTGATTTTGTTATTTTAGTTTGCCATGACTTGTTTTCAAAAACTCTATTGTACCTAATAAGCTTCAATAAAAATCATGGATTCTCTTCCGAGCCTTCTTTTGTTCTAAAGCATTATGAAATGGTTAATATAATGCATAAAAGTAGATAACTTCTTGGTATTGCTATGCTTTGAAAGGTACAGGTGAACTTTAACACTCTAGGTTATTGAAGAAGAGTGTATAAAGTAAGGAGATTGTGGAATTTTACGTAAAGCTGTGGACGGAATTCAGAGTCCATAAAGATTGCTACAGAAAAGCATTGTGATGATCTTGGCAAAGATACCCAAAATAAAAAAGTCTAACTTCCGAAGAACACTGATTTTTATCTCCGTGCTCATAATGGAGATGATTGGGACCACAAGGCCAACACGTTATTATGATTGGAACTTGTCTATTCTCTGGGAAGTGTACATTTGTTGATCATGGTTCTATGGTATTGATATTATCTTTATGCGTGGAAGTATTATTGTTGGATCTGTAGCCTTTTTGATTGATAAGAAAAAGAAACGAAAAAAAGAAAAAGAAAAAGAAAATAAAAAGGAAAAGGAAAAAAAAGAAAGAAAAACCAGGGTGAAAACCTAAAAGGGCGCTTTAGAGAAAAGGGCCAAAAACGCAGAAAGGAGATTCTGAAGGTGAATCCTAAATGTGAGACGCGACATCAAAAAAAATGAGAATCAATAAGGAAATATGGAATAAAGCACCGAGATGAATCCCCATGGAGCAAAAGCTGACTGATTAATCTTAATGAAGCACACTTCATACATCATATAGAAATTAAGATCATATTAATCCTCATTCATGCATAGAAGTCTGTTTTGAGAGGAAATGAAGAAAGAATTCCTAAAATGAAGAGTTCGACAGCAAAGAAGAATTCTTAATAAGAAGAGTTCGTCTCGTGAAGAGGAGCTCCTAATGTGAAGAGTTCGTCCAACAAAGAAGAATTCTCAATGTGAAGAGTTCGTCCAAGCAAAGAAGAATTCTTAATAAGAAGAGTTCATCCCCAGCAAAGAAGAATTCTTAATAAGAAGAGTTTACCTTGTAATCACTAATTTTCGTCCCGAAAAGAAACACTAGAGATTTTTATGTCATATTAAGATATGTGTTTGCTATATATTACCTGATTAAAAGAATTAAAAGACTAAAAGGGTTTAATGGGCTTAGGTTATTAGTATCATGCTTTTTTTCCTCCTCATTGTTATGTTATTATTCATTTTGATATTATTAGAATGTCGTATTATCTTATACTACCCTAGTATCATTGTTATTATATTACTATGTTGTTACCATTTTATAATATACTATCATCATCATTATTATAAAATAAATCTAGAAATATAAAGAGTGCTAAAATTAAATAAAAATAGCCCAAATATATTATATAACAGTCCATTACAAAAGCCCCAAAAATATTACATAGAGGCATGTTTTGGGTCCAATCGAATTAAGACCCAAAACCCTTTTATCTGATAACAACCCTAATTTTTATTCCCCGCGCAACCATTCATCCACCGTTGGATCAAGCCTTCATCTGACGGCTCAGATTGAAACGCGGAAGCTTCCAGAACTCGCCACGCGTGTCACGTGCGGCCTTCGGTATTGCCCACGCGCGCGTGCGTTTCAACTGCACCTCTTCAGGTCTTGTGACCATCCGTATTCTGGCCACACCAGCGCCACCTTAACGCCACGGCAGCTACTGCACTCCACAACAACCACCAATCTGGCAGAACGTTGGTCCCCTCCACCATCCTCAGAATCGGCCATAGTGACAGAACAAACAAGGAACATAAATGTCAGAAAAGACTGATATACACCAACAAATGCCAGGGAACAAATCGGCATCACAGAGGAGGCGCAAAAATTTCGGAATCAACAGAGATGACAGACCAACCAATAGGAAATTACTAGGGTTTTTCTATTTTTTTTAAAAGCATTGTAAATTCGGGTACTATATAACCGAAGCAAAAATGATTGTAAAAAAAGGCAAAAAGAGGAATATTCAAAAAAATCAAAAAGGAACCAGCCTCAAATTTCAGAGGTATAATCTCTTCTATTTCGCATATTTTTTTAAAAAAATGCATAGAGATGTAGGGTTTTCAATTTTTTCACCCTTGTAGTTTCTCCAGTTTGCGCGTCAATCTGCCTTCCCCGCCCGTTGATGAGCCTTAAATGGTGAAAGGAGTGGAAATGGCCTCGGATAAATCCCCTTATTTACCCCGGTGGGTCGAATAGAAAGAAATAGGGTTTTTCATGGTTCTATTTTAGGGGATTTTCAAAAGAAAAGTTTCAAATTTTGAAAAAAAAAGCTCGAATCTGAGTTTTAGAGTGAAAGAGGGGGGTTTTGGTAACTTTTGGGGTCACCGGCCACTGTCGAATGACGGCCGACACGGTGACAAAGCTGCCAGAATCTGGGATATATGGCCGGGTTCTGGTTGTGACGGCGGAGGACCGCCAGAATCTGGGTTCATCAAAAACCCAAATGAACATCGGCGAGAGTGTTATAACAGGGAGGGGAGAGTTTTTGTCGAAAAAGGAAAAGAAATGAAATAGCGGGGATTTTATAATATTTTCACGTTTTAAAAATGGGGAATTAGCATAATAAGGACCTCCTCCCCACTGTAATCTCACATTTGGCCCTTCTGCATGTCTAAATAGCGTTATTAGTCTCCCCTCATAGTATAATCACACCTACATGCCATTCCGCTTTTTTAAATGCCTCTATGGGTCCTTGAAATTTTCCAGAGTCTTCTAAAATTTTGTTTTCTTTGCTTTTTAGTCCAAATTCCAGAACCCTTTTATCCCCTTGTTACATGCTTTTGATTTTTTTTTGGCTTTTACATTGTTGTTAGTTTTACTTAGCTCATTAAATCTATGGTTGCTATCTTATTATATGTGATTAAGTTTGCCAATGTCTAGTGCTTGTTTTAGTATATGATTTTTTGTGTAATGTTTAGATGTTTGTTTTATAATATATACATATTCTTCATATACCATAATTCTCTATTAAGATGGTATAGCATATAATTTTCTTTGATGTATATATGTATAACCTTCTTTAATTATATAACATATAGTTTTATAAAAAGTGTAGTGTACAGTTGTATATATTATAAGGTTTTTATAATATATGATATACATATAGTTTTTAATATATATACTAAAAAGGGTCATGGTCTTTCCTTAATATTTGTGATATATATTTTCTCTTAGTATATTTGATTTAGTTTAAAATCTATATAATATTTCCTTGACCTATGTATGTTGTTATTCTTATGGGCTTGGCTAAGTTTTAGTGTAGGCTTAGTTTGGTTTTGGTTTTTTTTTTCTTAGTTTTAGGCCTAGTGTTTTAGTTTAGGCTTAGTTTTTAGTGGTTGTGGGCTTTAGAATTAATTAAGTTAGCCTTTGATTAGTTTAGGCAAAGTTAATTTAATTAATTTAAAATCGTGTGCTCGTCTCATAGGGGCATGGTCTTTAAATTAATTAGATTAATTTAGGAATAGTTTTTTAGAGCCTTAGTTAGATTAGGCTCCGACTAATTTAGTAAATTTAAATTTGCTCTTGGCTTATTTGAGTGATGTTAAATTTATTAAATTAATTGAACATGTCTTAATAACTCTTAGGATAAAATTAACTAAGGTTTAGATCGACATTAAAATCAATTCTCATAATTTGTTAAGCTTTTTGGTCTTTTAAGACTAATTAATTAATTTAGGATTAAATACTAGATTCACTTAGCTAATGATTTGATCATTAATAGGGCTTTCAATATTTTGGACTTTTTTAGGTTAGGTCTTGGGGTGGGCCTTTTGTGCTTATCTTTTATGTCTTTTGTTTGCCATCTCCTATTTTTGTCATTCACGCGACTCGAATGTTCGATTACACATTAATTAACTCGGATTACAAAAAATGGGCGGTATTCATTAGTTCCGGTATTTGGATTGCGACAGTTCGAGCTTAAAGGATGTTGACCAAATATTCGAATTAATCCTTACCAACTCAAGAAAGAATTAAAACTTAAGAAAGCCATTGCATCATTCCTTAACTGCTTGCATCATGCATAAGGGTGACATACGGGATTCGAACCTTAAATTAACACGGCAGTCAGGCTTATTCGATGTCGGTTTAATCTATGGTCAATGTATCATCAACCATATTAATTAAATGTCCAATTAATTTAAACCCACCAATCTGATAAAGCCTGTTCAATTAAGGTTAATTTTCAATTAAGGTCACTGAATTGAATTCTTTTCAAATCTCGACAATTTCCTTCGATTAAAGGCAACAAATATTTTGGTACCAATTACCGGGCGTGATGGGGGTGCTAATCCTTCCCCATACGTAACCAACTCCTGAACCCTTTCAAAATGAATCTCTGGTTTTGTGGTGTCCGGCCTACCTTATCCAAGTGGCGGGTGGCGACCCCCAGTTTTTAATCAGTTTTTCCAAAGAAAGAATTTTCATAAGAAATCCCTTTATGCCAAAAAAAATTTCAAAGAAGAAAAAAAATGTTGTTACAGCTTGGCGACTCCGCTGGGGATCAATTTTTGTTTTTATAAAACAAAAGGAGAGTTAGGCCAAATAAATTATTTGTTGCTTATTAATGATGGAAAATTGTCACAATTGTAATAGATTTTAGTAAGGTTGAACCTTTCTTGAAAATGTGACTACAATCGAACAAGCTTTGATAGTTGGTGGCCTTTGAATTAATTTTTCATTTAATTTCTAAAGAATCTCCGACATATGTTGCACCATCTCATCAAGCTCTACACCCGAGCTCCGTCCCTTAAGTGGGAGTGAAACACCACATACCCACGTGAGTAGCCCTCAACGGGTCAGTAATTCACTTCCGGAATCCACGCCTCTCGACATGTGAGCGGCCCTCCACGTTATTAGGTCGTGCTTTCCCTCGAACTGAAACCAATTCGCAAGCTTGTAATGGGCCATAATTGGGGTTCTTGTTGCCTTAGTAGGTGATAAGATAGGTTCGGGTACCCCAATTAGAACCAAACCCATGTGTGTGAATTTAAGAAGCCCACCCCGTTAGAGCCATGTGGATAACCATAGTGAATTAGATTTCCTGTGATTAGGGTTTTCTTTTATATGCTTGCCATTTGCTTAATTTATTTAATTTTACCTATTTTTGTTTGCAAGTTTATTTTTCACCTCATGACTAACCTTTTCCCTTGATTTCTGTTCTTTTATCTTTATTTCGCATATTATGTCATAATCATGAAGAGCACACTGAATCTGGAAATAGTTTGAAATTAAAAACTAGATCGATGGGAGACTTAGTTCGCAGCAGTGACGAGAAGAATTCCGACGTTCAGATATGGTCAGAAGGGGAACAGTTACATGAGGGAGATAGTATTGTTGGAGGGTTCAGATCAGCCATGTCAACCACAACATTCATGAACACCAGATTTAATGATGTATCTGATTTGAAGTTAGTATGGAACAGTTGGGACTTCGAAACAAAGAGCACTTTTAGAGAAGAGTATGGTGACATCACATATCTGATGGAGATTCCAGTGGACCAAGAACTACTGCAAACTTTGGTGGGTTTTTGGAACTCCGCCTACAGTTGCTTCACATTTGGTAACTTCGATCTCACTCATACAATTGAGGAATATTGGGATCTCATAAACTACAAAAGGATTAATATAGATCAAGTGTATTCAAAGCCGAGTAAGAACAAAGCTTTATGAGGAAAGCTTGTCAGAATATCGGATACATTACCATCTTGGGTTGAGCAACAGATCACCACCTAGAACAACAATGAGTATTTTAAATGGAAAAGGATCCTGGCTTTCGCTTCTGTACGCCCTAAGGGTCGAGTTCAGCGGAACCTGTTCGCATTTTTGATATATGGGTTGGTACTATTTCCTCGGGCTTTGGGCCTCATTGACCAGTCAGTCTTGGATCTTTTTGAACATTTGAGCAGTAGGACCAATCCAGTACCTGTTATTTTGGCTGAAACCTTCCTATCCTTGAGGTTATATCGGGAGAATGGAAGAGGACATTTCCAGGGATGTTCGCAACTTTTGACAGTTTGGTTTTACAGTCACCTTTGGACCAATCCTAGTTTCTCCAGGCCCCTTTACGATGGTAAGTTCTCACCTTGGAAGAGTTCTTACGAAAGAATGATTTGTCAACTCGTAGATCTGAGTAGGTATGGCATGACGTTCTCTGAAACTTAAAGGAAGAAGATATAGTTTGGAGGGTACCGTGGTTGTTGGCGAAGAATGTTCTCTACAGATGCGGGGAGTATTCGTGGGTACCATTGCTTGGCCTTTGGGGACATACTGCCTACGCACCCCTATTAGTCCTAAGGCAATATAGGTCAAAACAGTTCGTGCCAGCCACCAAAGGGCTGAATGAGTTCAATGTGGATTACGCAAATGAGAAAGGCTATAAGGCGATAGTATACAATGCTTCTTCAACCTGGAATAGCGTAAGACGGATTATGATCATGAATGCTCCATATATGGTTACTCCTGAATATGAGGCATGGCGATTCAACCGTGCCAACGACAATGTTCCATATTTAGCCCCCGATAGCAAGAAATCGTTAGAAGAAAGATTGGCTACACTCCCCACCGAAGCTGATCTAATGAGGAAATAGCTTGAAGATGAGTGGGAGAGGTACCTCAAGCTCAAGGAGAAAGCTCGTCAGGAGAAGTTCGACTTTGAGTTAGAAAACGCACAGTTCGAAGGAGTATCCAGAGACCTACAAAAAAAGAGAGATGAGCTAGAACTTGAACTCAAGCTAGAAAAAGAGGAGATTCAGCAGCTCAAGAGGTTAAATAGAAGCAAGAGAGTCGTAGAAGGAGGGTCGAGTGAGGGGCTGGAACATCAACTTAGAGAAGAAAAAGCACAAGCTGAGAATTGCAAAATGATGTTTCTCGAACATAAAGATCAAATGTTCGCTTTGACCCAAGAAATGAAGGATCTGCGAACCTCCTATTCAAAATAGATTGAGAAGGAACAACACCAAAGCAGAGCCCTGAGAGATCAAATGAAGTGTCTAGAGAAGTCTCTCTTCAAGCACAAGGGCTCGACCAGCAAGTTGAAGGCCAACAACTCAGAAAATCAAGCTTTAATAACACGTGTCGAAGAGTTGGAAGCTGAGGTTTAGCAACTCAAGAGACCATGTAGCAAGCATGAGAGGGGCAATTCAAGTACGCCCGACTCCGAGTTTGAAACATTTGCACTTTGCCGCCTATACAATTTGGAGGCAGGAGCAAGAATTGGTATGGCTGGGAGCCCAGATACAAGAGGTTTCCCAGAATATACAACTTCTAGCTGAAGACGCTACCGAGCTTCACGATTGTGTTGATGATGACTTTGAGGAAGGAGAGAGGATTGTGTAGATTTTGAGGGATATTATCGACCTCGACACTACCTTGAAATCATATGTGCAGTTAGCTTCTTCTAAGTTATTGTAATAGGACGATGTTCCCATCAATGAAAGTTGTTTAACGATGATATTTACAGAATTCAGTGTCGCTCTTTGCATTCATGCATCATACATTTATTTGCATACTTCATCTAAATACCAAAATTAACTAAAAGACTTTTCATTACAGAGAGAGAAAGAAAGAGAAAGTATTTTAATTCTTAAAAAATTCAATCATTCCGCACCAATATGGAACCCAGTTACAGTCCTGAACCATGGAGGATAGACTAGCCAAGGTAGAATAGGGGCAAGATATTAGGGACCAGATAGCTCAGCCACAAGATGTCGTTATCGCTCAGATAACCAATTTATTAGTAAAGATGAAGGGCAATGAGGGAATCTCCATCAACAACCCCAGTCTTGACGAGCAGGAAGGTGTTTTGTCTCATGCAAAGGTGCAACCGGATATGCTAGAACCCGGGAAAAGGGTTTATATTAATCTTGCAGGAGTTTCTGCTGACCCTGCTGTTGGGGCATCAGCGAGTCACCACGGAGGAGCTCAGACAAATCAACCCATTGATTTGGGAGCAGGATACGAGAATGAAATGCCAGACCTGAGCATGATGGATGAAGTAGAGAAAAGAATTAGGGCTGATATGGAGAATAAGTATGAGGAGCAATTTCGTATGCTCGAGGAAAGGCTATCCAAGGGGCCGACGAACATGAAAGCGATGCAAGCGATTTGAGTTTAGTGGCTGATTTGATCTTCCCACCTAAATTCAAGGTGCCAGACTTTATCAAGTATGACGAGACCATTTGCCTTTCAACACATATCACCATGTACTGCAAAAAGATGGTTGCTTTTGTGAAAGATGAGAAGTTACTTATCCACTGCTTCTAGGAAAGTTTGACTGGGTCTGCAACCCGTTGGTACACTATGCTCAGCCGAACAAATATCAAGTCATGGAAAGACTTAAGGAATGCCTTCATAGAGCATTACAAGCATGTAACGGACATGATCCCCAGTCAAATTATGCTAGAAGGGATGGAACAAAAGACAAATGAGAATTTACGCCAGTATGCCCAGAGATAGCGTGACGTGGCCGCTCAAATCCAGCCACCGATTTCTGAACACGAGATCACACCCATGTTTGTCAATACTTTAAGGGGAGTGTTGTTTGATCGTTTGATAAACAACACTACCCAGAACTTTGCTGATATGGTAAGGACCAGAGAATCGACCGAAGTAGCAATAAAGAGTGAAAGATCAATAGTGGGGAGAATATGCGTAAGAATTACAAGAAAAGAGATAATGAGGTGAACAATGCAAGAACTTACGTAGCTCCGAAGAGTTTCACCATTTCACTACCCCGAGCCATAGCCGGAGGGGGCATGACTCAAACAAGAAGGAAACCAGGGCCTCGAAGAGGGAAAATAAGAAGATTTCGTTCACCCCACTCCCAGTATCATATGCTGAGCTATACTCGCAACTGCATAAGGCTGATTTGGTCTGGCCTTATTATGTCACTCCTTTTAAACCATCATTCCCTGCGTGGTACGATGAAAAGGCGAATTATGAATATAACGGCGGCGTTCTAGAACACTCGATCGAGAATTATATTACATTCAAAAAGTTTCATACAAAACATGATAAATTCCAAGGTGCTACAGTTAGACGAACAGAACGTAGCTACCAACTCCCTACCAAACCACGGAGGCCGTGGTATAAATACAATTGAAGAGGAGTATACCAGAAGAGCCAAGATAAGCGTGTCTGAGGTCAAATCCCCTTTGAGATGGGTGTTTCAGCAGTTATGTATGGTGAGCCTCATCAACCGGGGTATGGAGATCGTACAACAAGGAAGCGAACCGTATTGTGAGTTCTACCAAGAGAAATGACATGATATTCAGTGTTGTGAGGGGTTCAAGCAGATGATTCAAAGAATGATGGACAATAAGGGAGGAGAAACTATTCGATGAAGGACCATCAAAGGATGAGAGCCCAGTGGAACCAAATGCCAAGGTGGTAAATAAAGTAGGGCATTTTACCAGAAGTGGCAGATGCTATTCGCCGAAAACGACAAAGGTGTCAGAAGAACCGAGAGACAAAGGCAAAGTAGTAACCGCCGAACCTAAAAGATTTTTGGAGAAGAACCTCCCCCTAGAATTCATGAACTGGTGACAAAGAGTCAGGCTCAAGAATTCTTGAGGTTCCTAAAGCACAGCGAGTACAACATTGTTGAGCAGCTTAAAAATAGCAAGCACAAATTTTAGTACTTGAGTTACTGTTGAGTTCAGAAAAACATCGCGACGCATTGTTAAAAGTACTAAATCATACGTTCGTTCCGGAGGATATCTCAGTGAATAAGTTAGACAGAATAGTAAGCCACATCACTGCAGATAACTACATCACTTTCACCAACGACGAGATTCCCGACGGAGGCATGGGATCAACAAAGGCCTTGAACATCACCATCCACTGCAAGGGGCATGTCTTACCAGGATTACTTATCGAAAACGGGTCCACCTTAAATGTTTTACCCATGGCGACCTTGCAAAGGCTCCCAGTGGACGATTCACACATGAAACCATGTCAAAACTTCGTTAGGGCATTTGACGGGACCAAAAGAGATGTTATCGGGAAGATAGAAATACCATTGTTGATTGATCCTACGGAGAACGTTATCGAGTTTGTAGTAATGGACATCCAACCCACTTACAGCTGTCTGCTAGGGAGGCCGTGGATTCACTCGGACGGAGCCGTACCTTTATTCTTGCACCAAAAGTTGAAATTTGTTATTGAGGGGAAGTTGGTGAGTGTGGGGGCTGAGCAAGACATTATTGCTTCCGTGACTACCGATGCTCCTTATGTCCAAACTGACGAAGAGGCTGTCAAGTGCTCCTCTAGGGCCTTAGAGTTCATGAATGCTACCTTCGTGGCAGAAGGAAGCAAGATCCCACGCCCCAGACTGTCAAATTGCACCAAAATGACAGTCTAGCAGACCCTGGGACGAGGAGCCAAGAAGGGTAAAGGGCTAGGAAGGAGTTTGCAAGGATGCTTGCGTGCTAGGAGCGTCATCAGCAAGAAAGATCGGTTCGAGCTCGGCCATAAACCCAATTTTCACCAGAGAAAGCTAGAATGGAAAATGAGAGAATAGAAAATGAAGGTCAAATTTAGAGGAGATGACATCCCATGGGAACCAATGACTTTCCCCTATTTAAAGCATATTTTCATGTCTGGGGGAATAATCAATGTGGAGGAGAAGATACACGAATATGGCTTAGAAAGCGCTAAGTTTAACAAGGAGGAAAGGTTCAGCGAGGCACTAGAGGGAATGGAGGTCAACATGATAGCCACAGAGGGAAAAAAATGGCAAATTATTGGCTGGAATCCGCCCATGCCTCCTAGGGGAATCACTCAGCAATTGGACTGTTGAGGATCTGCCAGTAGTTTTTAGGTCAAGATCAGAGTAATGCTCAGAACCAACCCTATTCGCTTCTGCCCGTGAGCAATAGGGATTTTTTGTAAAGGGCTCCTATGTTAATCTGCTTGCTTTTAATTCAATGAAAAGATGTTTTCTGCTTTTTCTCAAATGGCAAACATTTTGTTTTCTTGGTTTTACATTCATTCACTACATTCATTATTCTTCATTACCATTTTTGCTTCATTGATCCCATAAGAAGCATTCATTTCTTGTCCCGATACATATTCTTTCAAATTGTTTTTGGGTCCCTATCATTGATTGTATGAATGATTCTGAGTCTAACTTTGAGACAGATTTTGAGCGACTATCGTGTTCGGCAAAAGTTGAGGAAGGGGAAGATGAGATAGCAGCAGAGATACCAGAAGAACTCCTCCGAATAATGGAAAGTGAGGATAAGCAAATTTTGCCACATCAAGAGGAATTGGAGATCCTCAATATGGGAACGGAAGAAGAAAGAAAAGAAGTAAAGATTGGTACTGGCCTCTCGACATGAATTGGTTAAGCTGTTTTCAGAATTCAATGATGTTTTCGCGTGGACCTATCAGGAAATGCTAGGGCTAGACACAAATATTGTAATGCGCAAGCTACCGATCAAGCCAGAATATAAATCGGTTCAACAAAAACTCAGAAGGATGAGACCAAAAATATTATTGAAGATTCGGGAGGAAGTGAAGAAACAATACGATGGCGGTTTCCTAGGAGTTTCTAAATACTCAGAGTGGGTGGCGAACATGGTCCTTGTTCCCAAAAAAGATGGGAAGGTTCGTATGTGTGTAGATTACAGAGACCTTAATAAGGAAAGTCCCAAAGACAATTTCTCTCTACCTTATATTGATACTTTGGTCGACAACACCGCGGGACATTTATGGTTCTCTTTCATGGATGGTTTCTTGGGGTGTAACAAAATCAAAATGTATCCGGATGACATGGAGAAAACTACGTTTGTGACCATGTGGGGGACATTCTGTTATAAAGTGATGCCCTTCAGATTGAAGAATGTCGGGGTAACTTACCAAATGGCTATGGTAACCCTTTTCCATGACATGATGCACAAAGAGATCGAGGTATATGTAGATGATATGATCGCCAAATCCCGAACGGAGGAGGAGCATATCCAAGAGTTAAGGAAGCTCTTTTAGAGGCTAAGAAAGTACCAGTTGAAACTCAATCCGGCAAAATGCAATTTCGCTGTCATGTCCGGTAAACTCTTAGGCTTTGTGGTTAGTTGAAGAGGGATTGAGATTGACTCGGATAAGGTGAAAGCCATTCAAAATCTCCCGCCACCTTAGACCCAAAAAGAAGTTTGAGGTTTCTTGGGGAGGTTAAATTATATATCTCGATTTATCTCTCAGTTGACAGACAAGTGCGATCCGACCTTTAGATTACTCTGAAAGAATAATTCGGGAGTGTGTGATGAAGAGTGTCAGGAGGCTCTGGATAAGATCAAGAGATACTTAACTAATGCTCCAATTCTAGCAGCACCGATACCAGGAAGGCCATTGATCTTGTATCTAACGATTTTTGAAAACTCAATGGGTTATGTTTTGGGGCAACATGATGAGTCCAGGAAGAAAGAAAAGGCAATTTACTATCTAAACAAGAAATTCAACGATTGTGAAATACAGTACCCGCCAATCCAGAAGTTGTGTTGTACTCTGGTATGGGATACCAAAAGGCTCAGACAATACATGTTGTATCACACCACGTGGTTGATATCCAAGCTAGACCCTTTGAAGTTCCTAATAGAAGCGCCAGAGCTAAACGGAAGGTTGGCCCTCTGGCAAATGCTATTGTCTGAATTTGATATATGGTATGTGAGTCAAAAGGCAGTAAAAAGGAGTGCCATAGCATACTTCTTGGCAAGCCGTGCTTCAGACAATTACGAATCGTTGGACTTTAGTTTCACCGATGAGGACCTAATGTGCATAACAGCCGAGGAAGAAACTACCCTAGAGGACGAGTTGTAGAAAATATACTTCGATGGGGCATCTAATGCATTAGGCCATGGAATTGGGGCAGTTTTAATTTCTCTAAAAAAACATCTACTATCCATTCGCCGGTAGATTGGAGTTCTTTTGCACGAATAACATAGCTGAGTGTGAAGCCTGCGTTATGGGTTTAAATGCAGCCATTGAGAGAAAAATTAAGGTGCTTCAGGTCTTCGGGGATTCCTCTTTGATAATCTATCAATTACGAAAAGAATGGTAAACAAGGGACTCAAAGTTGGTCAAGTATTACGATTTGATCCAATAGTTGATCAAAAGCTTTGAAAGAATCAGCTTCACTTACCTTCCGAGGGAAAACAATCAAATGGCGGATGCCTTGGCAATATTAGCTGCAATGTTTAAAGCAAGTGCTGAGGCCAAAATGAAGCCAATTGAGATGAGGATTCTCGAGTTACCGCCTCATTGCTGTAGTTTAGAAGAAGAAGCGGATGGTAACCCATGGTACTACGACATCCTCCAGTACATCAAGTTCCAAACCTACCCCGAAGGAGCCAATGAGAATGATAAGAGAACCATCAAAAGAATGGCGGCAGGGTATGTTTTAGACGGAGAGATTCTATACAGAAAGGGTAAGGACCAAATCCTGTTAAGATGTGTAATATCCAAGAAGCAAAAAACATACTGGCTGAAGTACATGATGGGCTATCTAGGACCCATACCAATGGTTTCTCGATGGCTCAAAAAATCATGAGGTATGGGTATTTTTGGTCAACCATGGAAGGAGATTGCATTAGCTATGGAAAGAAATGTCATAAGTGTCAGATATATGCCGACAAGATCCATTCTCCACCATTGCCTCTACACACTATGAACTCACCATGGCCGTTTGCTGTATGGGGAATGGATGTCATTGGTTAGATTCATCCCAAGGCATCCAACGGACATCATTTCATCCTGGTTGTTATAGATTACTTCACTAATTGAATAGAAGCAACATCTTATGACAGTATTACAATAGCAACAATTTGCAAGTTTTTTTAAAAAAAAAATTATTTGCCGCTACGGCTTGCCGAAAATGATCTTTACTGACAATGCTTCCAACTTGAACAATAAATGATGGACGAGGTGTACGAACAGTTCAAAATAATACACCATAACTCCACCACCTATCTCCCCAAGATGAATAGAGTGGTAGAAGCGGCAAACAAAAATATCAAAAAGATTATAGCAAAGACTATTGACACCTTCAAAGATTGGCATGAGAAGTTACCGTTTGCTTTGTTTGCCTACCGCACGTCTGTACGAACTTCCATGGGGGCGACACCTTGCTCTCTGGTTTATGACACGGAGGCGATATTACCTATCGAAGTAGAGATTCCATCACTTCGAATCTTAAATGAGGTAAAGTTGGAAGAAGTTGAATGGGTGCAGGCTCGATTCGACTAATTGAATCTCATTGAGGAGAAGAGGTTGAAGGCCCTTTGTCATTGCCAGATGTACCAGAAACGGATGATGCGAGCTTACGACAAGAAGGTTCGCCCGAGAGAATTTCGAGAAGAGGACCTAGTGCTTAAGAGAATTCTGCCAACTCAAAAGGATTCACGCAAGAAATGGATGCCCAATTTAGAGGGACCTTACGTTGTTAAAAGAACCTTTTTCGGAGGAGCCTTGATCCTGATGGAAATGGATGGAAAGGTATTGAACAATTCGGTGAATTCAGATTCAGTTAGGAAGTATTATGCGTAAAGAACAGAAAAAAAGAAGAAAAAAAAGAAACAAAAGAATGAAAAGCAGAGTGAAAACCTGGAAGGGCGCTTCGCAAAATGAAAATACCTGAAATGGAAACTCTAAAAAGACACTTCAGGTATCAAACAAAAAAACAACAAAAAAGAAAAAAAATAAAAAAACAAAAATGAGGGTTCAAGGTGAAAACCATAAAATGGCATCTTAAAGCCAAATGAGGATTTGAGCTGAAAACCCAAATAGGGCAGCTCAGATGATTACCGCAGCTTAGACAACCAAGAAAAGGAACCCTCTCGGGAACCAAAGAGTGTCAATAGAGAATTTCTAGCAAGGGATCTATTTTGGTTGATGGGCTCTCGCATCATACATACAGTCAATGATTGGGATACAACATCATGCTTTGTTTTCCTTTGCTTCTATGTTTGCCATGAATGTCAAATCATTCTGAAATTTTGAAGTATTAATAAAAGTATTATTTCACACATTTTCATGTTTTTATAAGCATCCGACAAATATATTGATGTAGGTTTATGAAAAACAAAAGGTTTCTAGGTATTACCATATTCTAACCTTTTAAATACAGACGGCACAAAAAAGTATTAAGACTGAACCGATGAGAGACTTCATTCATTAGGCCAAGAAGAGAGAAACGAATCACCGGCCACATCATGTTTCAAGACTTCCACAGTGTAAAATCATCCTTGGACAAAAGAATCTGAAAGGGGACCGAAAAAAAAGAAAAAAGATAGCAAAAAGAAAGAAAGAGAAAAGAATAAGAAAAAATAAAGAAAAGACAAAGAGAGAGGAAGAAAACCAAAGTGAAAACCTGAAAGGGCATTTTGGGGAAAAACAAATCCAAGACAGAAACTGAAGAGGAGTTCCAAGATAAGGGGATATCGGAAGGCCGAAATGAGAAGAAATGCATAAATGGTAGCACTCGAGCATGAGACGAAGCACCACTCGTTACAAAGAGCACGAAGAAGAAGAAGAAGAAGGAAATAAAGAATAAGTCAAAGAATGGACGATTGAGGAAGGGAAAGCTTTCAGAGAAAAACAATCAAATCCCATCATACACGCATCATATATAGGCTAGACATTCCTAAGATAGGAGCATGCTGACCTACACTATCATAATGATGCATCTCTTTTACATGCATTTAAACATCAAAGCTCAAAGATTTCAGGCGAAGGATTTCAACTCGCCGTATCAAAACTACCGAACGAGGGAGGTAGATACTCATATTTCAGAGTTTTCAGAGCAAAAGAGGCAGTTACTCAAAGCTCAAAGATTTCAAGTGAAGGATTTCAAACTTACCGTATCAAAAATACCGAACAAGGGAGGTAGATACTTATAGTTCGGAGTTTTTAGAGCAAAGGAGGCAGATACTCAAAGCTCAAAGATTTCAGACGAAGGATTTCAAACTCGTCGTATCAAAACTACCAAACAAGGGAGGTAGATACTCATAGTTCAGAGTTTTCAGAGCGAAGAAGGCAGATACTCAAAGCTCAAAGATTTCGGGCGAATGATTTCAAACTCATCGTATCAAAGCTACCGAACGAGGGAGGTAGATACTCATAGTTCGGAGTTTTCAAAGTGAAAGATGAAGATACTCAAAGCTCAAAGATTTTAGAGCAGATGGAGCAGACGCTCATAGCTCAAGGATTGTTGAGCAAAAGAGACATATACTCGTAGCTCCGCGTCATAGGGAGAAAGAGAGCGAACAGTTTTATATATGAGGGACTAGGAGCTCAAAATCTCCGAACAGGGAAGTGAGACCAAAATTAGTGCTTATATTCTTTGTTTCATTCTTGTTCCACAAGTATAAGCAAAGAGAGGCAACTGTAATCACTAATTTTTGTCCCGAAAATAAACACTAGATATTTTTATGTCATATTAAGATATGTGTTGGGTATATATTACTCGGTTAAAAGAATTAAAAGACTAAAGGGTTTAATGGGCTTAGGTTATTAGTATCATGCTTTTTTTCCTCCTCATTGTTATGTTATTATTCATTTCGATATCATTAGAATGTTGTATTATCCTATACTATCCTAGTATCATTGTTATTATATTAATATGTTGTTACCATTTTATAATATACTATCATTATTATTATTATAAAATAAATCTGGAAATATAAAGAATGCTAAAATTAAATAAAAACAACCCAAATATATTATATAACAGTCCATTACAAAAGCCCCAAAAATATTACATAGTGGCCTGTTTTGCGCCCAACTGAATTAAAACCCAACACCCTGTTATCTGATAACAACCCTAATTTTTATTCCCCGTGCAACCATTCATCCACCGTTGGATCAAGCCTTCATCTGACGGCTCAGATTGAAACGCGAAAGCTTCCAGAACTCGTCACGCGCGTCACGCGCGGCCTTTGGTATCGCCTACGAGCGCGTGCATTTCAACTGCACCTCTTCAGGTCCCGTGACCATCCGCATTCTGGCCACACCAGTGCCACCTCGACGCCAAGGCAGCTGCTGCACTCCGCGACAACCACCACGCTGGCAGAACGCTGGTCCCCTCAATCCTTCTCAGAGTCGACCACGATGACATAACAAACAAGGAACACAAATGTCAGAAAGGACCGATATACACCAAAAAATGTTAGGGAACAAACCAACATCACAGAGGAGGCGCAAAAATTTCAGAATCAACAGAGATGCCAGACCAACCAATAGAAAATTACTAGGGTTTTTCTATTTTTTTAAAAGCATTGTAAATTCGGGTACTATATAACCAAAGCAAAAATTATTGTAAAAAAAAGGTAAGAGAAATATTCAAAAAAATCAAAAATGAGACAGCCTCAAATTTTAAAGGTATAATCTCTTCTATTTCTATTTTCTATTTCGTATATTTTCAAAAAAATGCATAGAGATATAGGATTTTCTCACCCTCGTAGTTTCTCTCGTTTGCGCGTCGATCTGCTTTCCCCGCCCTTTGATGAGCCTTGAATGGTGAAACGGAGTGGAAATGACCTCGGAGAAACCCCCTTATTTACCCTGGTGGTCTGAATAGAAAGAAATAGGGTTTTTCATGGTTCTGTTTTAGGGGATTTTCAAAAGAAAAGTTTTAGATTTTGAAAAAAAAGGGCTCGAATCTGAGTTTTAGAGTGAAAGATGTGGGTTGGTAACTTTTGCGGTCGCCGGCCACCATCAAACGGCGGCCGACACGGCAGCAAAGTCATCGGAATCTGGGATATACAGCCGGGTTCTGGGTTTGACGGCAGAGGACCGCCAGAATCTGGGTTCATCAAGAACCCAGATGAACACCGGCGATAGTGTTATAACAGGGAGGAGAGAGTTTTTGCCAAAAAAGGAAAAAATGAAATAGCGGGGATTTTATAATATTTTCACGTTTTAAAAATGGGGAATTGGCATAATAAGGACCTCTTCCCCACTATAATCTTACATTTGGCCCTTTTGTATGTCTAAATAGCGTTATTAGTCCCCTGCATGGTATAATCACACCCACATGTCATTCTGCTTTTTTAAATGCCTCTCTGGGTCCTTAAAATTTTCCAGAGTCTTCTAATTTGGTCCTTATCTCGGTTAAATTTGTTTATCTTTCTGATTTGGCCTTAAAATTTTGTTTTCTTTGTTTTTTAGTCCAAATTCCAGAACCCATTTATCCCCTTGTTACATGCTTTTGATTTTTTTGGCTTTTACATTGTTGTTAATTTTGCTTAGCTCGTTAAATCTATGGTTGCTATCTTATTATATGTGATTAAGTTTGCCAATGTCTAGTGCTTGTTTTAGTATATGATTTTTTGTGTAATACTTTAGATGTTTGTTTTATAATATATACATATTCCTTATATACCATAATTCTCTATTAAGATGGTATAGCATATAATTTTCTTTGATGTATATATGTATAACATTCTTTAATTATATAACATATAGTTTTATACAAAGTGTAGTGTACAATTGTATATATTATAAGGTTTTTATAATATATGATATACATATAGTTTTTAATATATATACTAAAAAGGGTCTTTCCATAATATTTGTGATATATATTTTCTCTTAGTATATTTGATTTAGTTTTAAAATCTATATAATATTTCCTTGATCTATGTGTGTTGTTATTCTTATGGGCTTGGCTAAGTTTTAGTGTAGGATTAGTTTGGTTTTGATTTTTTTTTCTTAGTTTTAGGCCTAGTGTTTTAGTTTGGGCTTAGTTTTTAGTGGTTCTGGGCTTTAGCATTAATTAAGTTAGTCTTTGATTAGTTTAGGCAAAGTTAATTTAATTAATTTAAAATCGTGTGCTCATCTCATAGGGGCACGATCATTAAATTAATTAGATTAATTTAGGAATAGTTTTTCAGAACCTTAGTTAGATTAGGCTCCGACTAATTTAGTAAATTTAAATTTGCTCTTGGCTTATTTGAGTGATGTTAAATTTATTAAATTAATTGAACATGTCTTAATAACTCTTAGGATAAAATTAAATAAGGTTTAGATCGACATTAAAATCAATTCTCATAATTTGTTAAGCTTCTTGGTCTTTTAAGACTAATTAATTAATTTAGGATTAAATACTAGATTCACTTAGCTAATGATTTGATCATTAATCGGGCTTTCAATATTTTGGGCTTTTTTAGGTTAGGTCTTGGGGTGGACCTTTTGTGCTTATCTTTTATGTCTTTTGTTTGCCATCTCCTATTTTTGTCATTCATGGGACTTGAAAGTTCGATTACACATTAATTAACTCGGAATACAAAAATGGGAGGTATTCATTAGTTCCGGTATTTGGATTGCAACAGTCCAAGCTTAAAGGATGTTGACCAAATATTCGAATTATCCCTTACCAACTCAAGAAAGAATTAAAACTTAAGAAAGCCATTACATCATTCCTTAACTACTTGCATCATGCATAAGGGTGACATACGGGATTCGAACCTTAAATTAACACGGCAGTCGGGCTTATTCGATGTCGGTTTAATCTATGGTCCGATGTATCGTCAACCTTATTAATTAAATTTCCAATTAATTTAAACCCACCAATCTGATAAAGTATGTTCAATTAAGGTTAATTTCCAATTAAGGTCACCGAACTGAATTCTTTTCAAATCCCGACAATTCCCTTCGATTAAAGGCAACAAATATTTTGGTACCAATTACCGGGCGTGATGGGGGTGCTATTCCTTCCCCATACCTAACCAACTCCCGAACCCTTTCAAAATGAATCTCTGGTTATGTGATGTCCGGCCTACCTTATCCAAGTGACTGGTGGCGACCCCTAGTTTTCAATCAGTTTTTCCAAAGAAAGAATTTTCATAAGAAATCCCTTTAAGCCAAAAGTTCTTCAAAGAAGAAAAAAAAACATCGTTACACACCTCAGCAAAGAAGAATTCAATGAGAAGAGTTCACCCAATGGAGATAAGGTTCCTGGGAGAAGAGTCTATTTTTAAGAAACAATGAGGTCCATAATAAGAAAAACTTCCTTATTCGGTGTCTTTACAGAGAGACAGATTTATAACGAAGAATATTGAAGCATTTCATAATTAGAAGAATAGCTTCAAGCTTCGGTGGTCAGATGGTTCGGACAAAATTTGTGTCTTTTCAGTCTTTGCCCTATTCCTGTTCCACAGCAATGAGCAAAGAGGGGAAGCTGTAATACCTTAATTTTGTCTGAGTGTTTAAATATATATGTAATTCTCTATAAATAAAACCAAATAATAATGATTCCTTAAATAAATAAATGATTCAATAGAGTCTAAAATACAAGATGGATGACCAAATTAAAAATGAGTCTATTTACATATAAAACAAGTTACAAGCCCAAAATACAAAAAATGCCCATTACAAAATATTCTCCTGCCTATTTACAAGTTGAACCCACAAAACAAACACACATGGCCCATTTGTCCTTTTAATTCCCGCTCAAAATCTGAGTCCAAGAGACAAGTGTCGAGCCGGGATTGGTCAATAAGCCCTTCACATGGATTAATTCCCCAGCTGATGTCATCATCTGTTTCACCTATATAAAAGAGGAAAGAGAAAATGATTAGCCAATAATGATAAGAATTAATGCCAATTATTAATTGAAAAGAGAGAGAATGAGGAAACTGATAAGTTACTTGAGAAGTTGGAGAGTCACTGGAACGTCGAAGGTCGCCGAAATCAAACACTGGAGTAGTAAGGTTATCGTCAGAAATACACCGGAAGGTATATTTCCTTCTCTACTCTTTATTTACCTGCAAAAGCACATGAAATAGGTTAGATCTAAGCCTAAAAAGCATAAAAACAACAACCGAAATCAGAACCTAGATCTAAAAAGTAAACACAAATCATAGTAGGGTTTTGAGGCTTATCTTGAGTTGATCGGAGGGGATTTTGGTCGCCATTCAGTTTAAGGGAAAAGGCGAAGTTGAAGAGGGTAAATAGGTTCGGTTCGGGTAGTTTAGGCTTAGGATTAGGTGGAGATGGGCGGATTCTGTTGAATCCGAGCTTATATTAGGGTTTAGGGTAAAAAAATTGGTGAAAATCGAGAATTTTAGGGTTTTCAGGCGGTGGCAGACGGCGGTCGGAAATTGCCTCATGACGGTGACCGGGGATTTAGGTTTGGTCGAAAGGATGATTGAAGACGATGGCCAGTGGCCAGCGTCGCCTCCTGCGGCCAAAAAAATAGGCCGTAGTTGGAGATCAATGGTGGCGGAAGATCAAAGGGGCTAAGGATGAAGAACATGGCTTGGTTTTTTAATGAACTTTTGGTTTTGATCCAAAAAAAACAAAGGAAATAAGGTTTTTTGTGTTTTTACAGATCAAAAGAGGAAAAATGAAGAACTGGTGATGGTTTTGTGATGAACATAGGGGTTTAGATCGAAATGAGACTTGGTTTCTGGGTTTTAAAGTGTTTAGGCCGAGAGAATTTTAGAGAGAAGGTTGGGAGGAGAGAGAGTGCTCGGTTCAAATAGCTGAGTTGGCTCGTGAAAAGTGGATTTATACCCCGAGTCAAATGGTGCCGTTTTGGTACCGGGTTGACTCGACCCTCAAAGGTCAAACGGGCCGGATATATAAGATCTGCGCCTTTCTTTTGGATCCTTAGGGTTTTGGCCGCAAGTTTTCATTTGTTTTAATTTGGTCACATAAAGCCTGTAAATTAGGCTCCCAGTTTTAATAACAATTCAATTTGGTCCTGATTTCAGTTGATTAGTCTTAATTTATTTGTATGTTGCATAATTTTAAAACAAGCATATAGTATATTTGTTTAAGAGATTTTAATCACTTAGAAAGTTTATTAAATTAGAGCCTTTTAGGATTAGGTACTTTAATTAAATTAACTAATTTGATAGATGAGAACAATGTAGAAAATAAATGAATATTGAATGGAAACTTTAATGTTCTAAGTTGATTAGTGTCACATTGCAATGTGATGTTAATCAAGTGGGCATTTCAGTAGCAGATTCAATATCTCATTTGAACCTAGAAAATGGAAATCACACATAGTTAGTTTAATGTAATTAAATTGGAATTAGACGTAAATAATTAGAATCACAAATAATTAGGAATATTATTGATTAAGGGCTAAATATGGGTAGTGCCCAATTCTTTGGGTGTTATCACATAAACCCTAAATTTAACAATATTCGTAGATTTTAATTAACTTAATTAATTGGAGCCCTAATTAGGTTTGAACTTAAAATTGGCAAGAAAATAAATGGACATGCATTAAAAACCTTTTGTGTTGAGATACATTTTTGAATATAAATTGAAGTATCCTAAAGTAACTGGATGTTTCCAAACTTACATTCGGTAAATATGTATTTTCTTACAAAAGGATACTCCCATTCGGAATGAAATTCAGTTAACAATTAAGGATTTAATTAAATTCAAATTATTACTCGAAATGTCAAAATGCCACGTGAAATTAATAAGGTACCGATAACGGGCGTTTGTGGGGGTGTTAATCCTTCCCCACACATAACTGACTCCCGAACCCAAATTTTAAAGAAACGAATCTCTGGTTGTTTTTATGGTGTCCGGTCTAACAAAGTGACCGGTGGCGACTCTAAATTGGTTCCCAAATTAAATTAAAGGATTTAATACGGAAAACCCTAATTCCAAGATTAAATGAATTAAAATGAACAAAAACCCTAATTTTTAAAAAGAACAATCGTCAAACTATTTTTCCACACATTTGGTTTCAAAAACGATCGCGACAAGTCCATTCTAGACTGGCTTTAGAATCATGAACCATATTTGATGGAATTTTTTAATTATCAACTTCATCTAGGTATTCAAGAATTATACTCCAAGATCATTCAGTATTTTCGGTATATCATGATTATGTAGGAATTCAGATATATCAGGACAGATCTTAAGAGTTTGGATAAATCAGGATCAATCAAGATTCTTGATATATCATGAGAGCTCTAGTAAATTTTGCTCAAAGGGCAATTTGGTTATTTTAACACTCAAGGGCAATTTGGCCATTTTAACTCCGATAGGACAAGTCAGTGACTTGTTGTGTCGGAGATTGCTGACGACTTGCCAGGCTTCCCAGTTTATTCCATTAAACACGCCTCATCAATGCGTTACTTTCCATGCATTCAAAAAGTTACAACTCACACGTGTTTAATATTTAGTTCTAGTTGCGTGGTATAGTTGAACAGGTTACTGTCACAAATTATCCTGGAGCGAGCCTCGAATGGTTGAACATGTATTTATGCAATATTCTTCCATTATTGTAATAGTATTGAGAATGATTGATTTATATAAGTCAAGCTTCAAACCACAAGGGCATTATAGTCATTCGAGATTCGTTGAAAATTTCAGGATTTTCCAAGCCTCCACTTATCTCAAGTCACATAGGTATTTCAATCATTTAAGTACTCGATGGAGTTTCAGTCAATTCAGGTAAATTTCAGTACTTCCAACCAATTCATTCATTTTAGGACTCGAAGGTTTATCCATTATTCCAGATAATTTGGTAACTTCAGTGTCTGAGGTTATTTCGGTCATCTCAATCATTCTGATCAATTCATTATTTACTTCCATTTAGATCAGTTCAGGAATACGAAGAACTTCTAGTAAATTTAACCTTAGAGACTTATTCTGAATCTAGAAAAAAATCAAGTATCTTACATTCTCGGAAGTATAAATCTTGTTACCGTATCTTCCCAAGTAAGTCGTGGTTTTCAAATGAATCAGTTGTTTTACCAGATCAAATATAAATTCCTAAATCACTTTTATTGTCAGGGGTATTTTAGTCATTCTTGCACCTCAAGGGCATTTTTATCATTTCTTAACATTTCATAACTTAAATCATTAACAAGCATAACCAGATTTAAAGTATAACAATCTTATTAGTTATTCTTGGATCTTAGAAGTTCTGACTGGTCATCCATCTTCTTACCCGAGCATTTTAGTCTCAACTAGTTTACTATACTTTTTTCATAATCGATTAGACATTAATAGAATTAACCATATGCTTGAATATGATCATGCAAGCTTTTACCGGATACCAATATGTTTCATAAAGTATACAGAAGGTAGTAATGCATTACCTTGGATCTTTGCTATATCGATCAACCATGATACTCCATTCGATCACTCTCGAACCCAAATTTGATGTACTCTACCTATCGAATACGAAGATATGCGAATACCTTCAATTAAACATAATTCATAATCAATCCTTAGCTTAATCACAACTCTTAAACTGTAAAACTAAACACATGCATTCTCGGGTTGAAGGTTAGATTCGGAGGCTTTCGGGTCAGAATTTTATGAAACAAACTTCAAAAACAGACTCATGACGTCGAAAAGCATAAACTAAGGGTTTTGGAAAAAAGTTGACTTTTGGATCAAAGTCAACGGACAGTGCAGCGGTCAACGCTAACGTCAATGGTCAACTAGTCAAAAGTCAACTAGGTTGACTCGGGCGAGTTGACTCACTGAGTTGACTTGGATGAGTTGACTTATTGAGTTGACTTGGTAAACGGGTTGGGTCGGGGAAACAGGTTCAGGTCGGGTTAAACTTGGGTCAGGGTCAGGGTTTGGGCTTGGATCGATTTGGGTTTGAAGCTCTAAAGCTATCGGGCCTTAATAAACAGGACAATTTAAACTCTAAAATAACACAGACCTGGTCTATTTTTGGACCGGTTGAGATGTTGGGCAGGTTTATTTGCTCAGATCAAATGCCAAACCGGGTCCATGGCCGGTCCGGTTCGAGGGCCACCATTCAAGGCAGCCAAAAATCGCCCAGACGGTGCGTGAGGCCTACACGCGGCCCAAATTGGCCGTAACATCACCAGAATAAGCAAAACTTGACGACAAACCCACTAATCATCATTATAAACCCAGATTTATGCCGAAACCTTACTGAACTTACCCAAACTGAAACATAACAGCCAGAATACGCGTTGCTTCGATAAGGCCCTAAACGGCGACAGACGGATGTTCGACGGGTGGGGTTTTACTCGGCCTGACGTGGGGAGTTCAGCCGTCACTCCCACGCCTTGAGCGGACGGTCGTGACAGTCGGAAACAGAGAAAAATTGATGGGCGATGGTTGGGTTCTTGCCGAATATTTAAGCTGTTCTCTACGACGAACAGTGGGTAACCAGGGCGAGTGGTGGCCGGGGTTCTGATCGGGACGCGACGACAGCTTAGATGGCGATGGCAGTGCACGCCACGGCCGACCGAAGAAGGAGATCGGAGGTGGTGGCGTTTGGGTAAATGAAGAGTTTGGGGAAAATTTTTAGAGAGAGATTTCTCTAGAAGTTGGGATAATAGATGGTTCTGGAAGGTGGAAAGTCGTATGTGACTTTTATTATTATTACAGTATAACCGAACTCTATGGTTCAAAATTCAAACGAGGTAAGTCTTAACAATGCATTATCGTAGTACAATTGTCTTCACCATTCGTCTTGGTAGCCATGGTCACTAGTTCAAATCCCCTCTTCTTATATCATTATCATTCTTCCCCTTTTTTTACATTATTAATATACATACATATGAATCAGGGCGTGACATTTTCTTTTTGTGACAATAGAAAAAATCAAATTGACCGTAGGATGTTTTCCTCTCCAACTATTCATCCTTGTGAAGCAGGTTTTCCGGTGACCAGGAAACAAGAACCAAATCTGTAATTTTTTTTAAGTTCATAAAATTAGACTACTCTCGTGAAAGTAAAACAGATCCAAGTAGCAACAAAACTTCTACATTCGCATACAAATAATTTGTGTTTGAAATAATGAGAGATACTTGTGTCGGCACACGCTGCTTTTTTTGCAGAGGCACCAAGATAAAAGTTTAGGCACAAGATTGAAGGTTCAAAAGAACACGAGGATAGGTTCGAGATTGACAATTCGAAGCAAATGCAAAGCGACTGGATAAAAAATTCCTAATTTTTTTTTCTTGCAATAACAAGAAGAAAAAAAACCTTGAAAAAGAGAAAAGTAAACTTCAAAGTTTTAAATAGAATCTGTAAATTTGATTAACATATATGCTAGACATTCAAAGAGGGTTACGAGAACGTTGCCAGCTAAATGTTGAATGTATCGACACTCCAAAGTTGACAAATTAATCTGAGTTCTTTTTTTCTTTTTCTTTTTTGAGAATTCATGTCATTTGGCGACTTAGGTGTTTCAAGAAAATTGTAAAAATGGCAAAAGAGAAAAGAACATGAAGAGATTGCCAGGAGAAGTATTGCTTCGGATAAACAATGGTGATTTTGTGGGTTTAGATTTAATGGAGAAGAGGCGTTAGTCGACTGAATCGCATTGTTCTTCCAAGAATTTGACTTCCTTGATGAGTTCTAATTAACAGTCGAAATTGAGTGGCCACCATCTCCGACTTCATTGAAGAGAGGATTCTGCTCACAGAGGGAATTTGGGTCTTCTGTTAGGTCTGTTTTTAGGATTTAGTGGGGAAGATGAAGAGAAAAGATAAAGAAAAAAATAAAAAAAGGAAAGAAGGAACAATGGTAAAATTCTAGCCATGCCCTTGTATTTTTCTTTTGTCATAAAAAGGAACAGGAAAAATTGTAATCATTTCCTATATTTTTTATCTGGTTTTTTTTGGAAAAATGCCTGTGGTAGTGTAAGAGAGTGCCAAGTGTCTTCTGTCACGTCCTCAGTTAACGATATTAAATTGAAAGGGTATTTTAAAAAATAAAAATAAAGTACAGGGAGCACATTGAATATTTACAAACGTTAGACACCACATCGACAATTTTGTGAAAGTACAGAGGGCGTATGTGTCATTATCCCTTCAAAAAATAATAAATTGGTCCTTCTAAGAAATACATACAAAAATCATAATATACATGAAAATCCAAAATATACATGTATATAAAGTCCTAGATTTTATAAAAATAAATTCTAAAAAATATGAAATTACAGACTTTTTCAAAACGACAAATTTGAGGCCTTAAAACAAATATATTACCTAATTAAGTTTAGTTTACTAAAACATCTTATTTGTCTTTTGATTTAGAAGAGTTTGTCCTGCTAGAATTTATGTACAAATTTACCAAATCAAGATTCTCACTGCAGTTACAACAAGTTTGGATTTCCCGCAAGAAAAAGTATCAGATTTGGCAAATTATGGCAATACAAATGCAGCATCTTTTCCAAGTGGAGAACTGAAACCTGTGCTGAAGCATGTTCCAGCTCCTGAAAGACACCAGTGTTTCTACAGTGCAAACATTGTCTTTGACTTCTTTGATCAGGAAAAGTACAAAAATTTCTTACAAATCATGATTCAACCTGTATGTGCACATCAACAAGTTCAACATGCTTGCAAAATCTAAATGTTCTGTAATGATAAATGATGCAGAAAACATCAGATTCTAACATGGGGGTCAATGTTCTAACATGTTACCGAGCTTATCTTTGATCGTTTGCAGGGCGCCATCTATTGCGATATCGAATGCATCCTTCTTGGACCTCAATTCCAATGAGCTACCATGCCTTCTATACATAACTGTCGGGATCAATTCGACGATAGATTGCCTCATTCTCCTTACTTCACTCCTTGGTATCCCCATTAACACATCCAAAATCTTTAACCCTTTAAAAACCACTTCCTCCTTCGGTATGAACACCGAGAACTCCGCGAATTTGTCTGCCGGCAAATGCCATCCGTACTGCGTTTTGGCGGACAATTCTTCGAAGAAAACCGGTATACAACCTGCAGTGATTGCATCAAAAGTTGATCTTCTAGTTGGAGTATCACCAGGAGGCTGCAAACAAAAGGTTGCTTGCAACATAGGCTTCATGTACCGTATAGGATCGTGCTCGCAAATCCCATTCGAGCAATCCACTATGTGACATAACTTCGAGTACACCCCGTTTATTTGAACAATGTTGAAACTGCTGCTGACATTGTCGTTGATGGTACCGTTCTCGCATTCGTTCCTTATACTCCTCCTGATGTTCGGGGCGGATCCGATTCCTCCGCCGCCGGCAAACAACATTAAACTAGTCCTTCTGGACCTCTTCACCCGTTGAATCCAAGCCTCAAAATACGTCAAATTCTGGGGATGGAATGAGGTGGGATACGGCACGGCATGCTCCTGCAAAGGCCAAGGCCTTCCCTCGGGAACCAAAGCAGTTATGTTATAAAACTCCGGCAATTCAAGAAACGAAGTCCCCCATACCGGAGGATCATTATTCAACGGCTGAGAGAAATCCCAAGCAGGTCTAGCCATAACCAAGAAATGGTCATGACCCATATTCCGTTCCCAGATTCCCGGTTCATCGGATTGAAGAAACTCGAACAAATCCATCCCATGTCGGAAGCTGGAATTCACATCAGGGCCGTACAAATACCTCAACGAATCAATGGCGGCATAGTAAGGAAGAAAGACGGCATTTGCAACATCGGGATCATTTGTAAGACAAGGGTATTCCAGGATTCTTCTATGGAAAATGAGTTCAAGCAACAACGGGTCGGTGCGGTACCAACTCCGGGATCTGATGTGGGTTTTCTGTCCTAAACCATGGTTCGCTAAGTAAGGACAAAAGTCATCAAAAAGTGGGTAATCAGAACAGTTAGTAAGTAGATCAAGATTGAATCTGGACGGGAGGTTCCGGATGTGGATCCAACGGTTGTTGCAATCTTCTGGTGTTGCTGGGTCTGATCTAGATTCAATGGTCAGGATTTGTTGGGAAGACGCTGAATCGATGATCGAAAGAAGGAAAAAATGGGTTATAATGAAGATGAAGATTGGGACGATTCTGGTCGTGTAAGCCATGGAAAACCTTACAAACTGAAGAAATATGGAAGCCTAAGAACAAATTTCTGGGTTTATAAGCATGATTATTAAGGAAGTCTGGCAAATCTCAGTTTCAACGGTAGGCTGTTCGGTTTTGCTTTGTTAGGGAAGAAGAAGTTAGCTTCCGGTATCCAGAACTGCAAATCGAACAAATTTGAAACAAAAACTCAAAATCGTTTTTAACCCAAGGATTGTAGTAATTCTAAACTAGTTTCAAATTTTGACCCAGCATTGTCGGTGGAGAACAATAAATGGGTTTGGATCACAATGTTCAGCAGCCCATGTTCTTTAATGGTTGGGCTGGAACCCAATTGGTTTTCGGCTGGCTGCCTCTGGTATTGTTTTATGAAAAATAATTTGATACGCAAGTTTTTTAATTTAAGGGTTTAGTTTTTTATTTAAGTTTTAGAGTTTAGAGTTTAGAACGTTAGGGTTAAATATTTAGTTTTAAAATTTTATAGTTTAAATATAAAGAGTAATTGTAATTTTTTTTTACACTTTACACAGCTTGTATGTTAAAATATAACATTTATTTTATTTTTATGATTCTAGTAATATTTTAAAGGGTAAACTATACTAGGGGTCACTCAATTATTACTAAAGTTTTAATTGGCCACTCAATTAAAGTTTTAGTTACAATCATGTAACTTTTCCGTTAAAATACAAACAAACATCTAATAAGGTTTAATATAATGGTAGATACTAATTACATATCTAACATTAAAAAATAATTATGAATATATTTACATTTAAAGTTTTAGTTACAATCGTGTCACTTGTCCTTTAAAATAGAAACGGACACCTAACAAGGTTTGATGTAATAGTATATATTAATTTCATATCTAACATTAAAAATAATTATAAATATATTTACATTTATAAATTTGTGTATTAGATTAACTATTGATTTTAAATGAAGTACTATAGTATTAATTAGGTTAAACAAGCGATTAGGGAGAAGGAAAATGACTAGATTGATATATTTTTAAATATGAAGAGTTAAGTTTATTGAATTATTTTGAATTAGGACTAAATTGGTAGAATATATAAGTTTTTAGGACAAAAGTTATCATTATATCAAACCTCGTTAGATGTTCGTTTGTATTTTAATTAGGGGTGAGCGTTCGATCGAGTCGAATCGAGTCAAAAAATTTTGAGTTATTCGAGTTGACGTGTCATATATTACAACTCAAACTTTATTTAAAATTTTTCGATTCGAGTCAAATTTTCGAGTTCCTATACAAATTTAATTGTAATTATTTATCATGTTATAGTACGATTTGATTCCAATTTAAACGATTTTTTTAATCATATAAGATATGCATACATATTTCTTCATATATTTTTCACATGTGGCATATATTTTTATTCATATACTTTTTATATTGATGTATATATCAGGAAAAATTGAGGGACTCAATGCAAATTTAAAAATAATTCCACTAATTAGTAAAAATTTCGAGTTATTCAAATTTCCATTTTACAACTCAAACTTTATCTGAAATTTTTTCAAGTCGAGTCGAAAATTTCGGTTTTTTCGAGTCGAGACGAATTTTGTTCACCTCTAATTTTAACGGAAGAGTGACATAATCATTATTAAAATTTTAATTGAGTGACCTAATTTTAATTTTTAATAATTAAATGACTCAATCGTATCTTTACTAATAATTTAATGACATCCGATGTAGTTTAACTTTGAAACGGGTATAGGACACCAAATTGTGGAACACCAAACCAACATTATCACCAACACGTCTCCCGTTGCACCATGTGCAATTATATAACCATATAATTTGTCGGTTCTTTTTTTCTTTCTCTCGATTTCTTATAGTTTCGTCTTAATTAATTCGGACCGACCTGTCTCACACACTTGATTTCAATAGATGAGTCTCCTAATAAAGATTTTCTGCATATACAAAGCCTCGAACTTGAAACATGTTTAAACGATACTAAATTATTTACTATTTAAACCAATCTCCGCTGGTATAATTTGTCAATCCTTTTTTTGACAAAGCTTAATTATAATCCTAATTCTACATAGATGGGAGGAGAAGGAGGAGACTCTAGGGGAAGGAAGTGGGTACTCCTAGTGAGTCTAGAACTAGGGATGTCAGTGGGGCGGGTTTTGCAGGCATCCGCCCCACTTCGCATTCAATTGGGAAGGGATGGTTACAGATTTTGCGAGTCGCGGAGCGGGGATGTTGATAAAATCTAGATTCGCCGTGGGTGGCGGGGCAGTCGTGAATATGACTTTATACCCTCCCCATCCCCACCCGCCCCGCAAGGTTAGATTTTGTAGGTGTTTGTTCTTATTTTCTAAAGCTTTTTGATTTTCTTTTTACTTCTTTCTATATTGTTTATTTTTTACGACAATTGAAATATTATTTGGCATGTTAATTGTGTTGTTTTTCAATCCTTTAAAATAGATTTTAGTATTTTTTAGTCCAAACTTTTGAGTTGTACAAACTATTATGGCTTCACAAATATTCCAGGTAAATGGCCGATGTAGATGGTAATGCTCTCACTCCCTCAGAAGCATCAAATTTGACGAATTGCACTCCGATTTCATTGGATGATGACAAAAGTCCTCTAGATAATGCTTCAAATGATCCTTCTATTCTACCTTTAATTAGTAGACATACATTATCAGTTTGGACTAATTTCACAAGAAAGAGAGTCGGTGATGCCATAAAAGTCGAGTGCAATCATTGTTCCAAGATTCTTGCTAGCGGAAGAAGAGTTGAAACAACCCATTTGAAAGAACATATAAATTTTTTTCCAAAAAGAGTATATCAAGATATACGACAAACTAGATTGTTTGGTGTAAAGGCTAATCCTACCGACAAAAATGACACATTGACCTTGACACCATATGAGTTCCACCAACAGGATGGGAGAAGAGATTTTGCAGAGATGAATATTTTGCATGAGTACCCCATTAGCATGGTTGAGCATTGTGGTTTTAGAAAGTTTTCTAAAACACTTCAACCGGGGTTCAAAGTACCGAGCCGTAATACAACTAAAAAAGACATCATGTAAAGATATGTTTCTGAAAAAGAGAATATTAGTGCTTTGTTGGGAAAAACGAAGAGTCTAATTGCTTTAACTACGAACATGTGGAGCGCCAATAATCAAAGAAAAGGCTATATGGTTGTCACTGCACATTTTATTGATAATGTTTGGAGACTACAAAGCCGAATGATAAGGTATTACATTATTTTCAAATCATTTGAGGATATATCTTTTTTAATTAATTAGTAACCTTTTCTTTATTGAATATGACAGGTTTTGTTATGTCTAAGCCCTTCATACAGCTGAGGTACTTGCTGACACTTTGAAAGAATGCATTCAATCTTAGAATCTTGATCTTAGATTGTCTGCTATTACTGTGGATAATTGTACAACTAATGATGCAATGATGGTTATTTTGAGTGAAGAGTTTCCTCATGGCTCCCTTCTTTTGCACGGTCAGTTTTTTCATATGCGTTGTTGTGGTCATATATTAAATCTAATTGTTCAAGATGGATTAAGTGTTGTTCTAGCTGATGGTGTCCAAAGAATCAGGGATAGTGCTGTGTTTTGGACTGCTTCTGATAAAAGAATCCAAAAATTTGAGCAAGTAGCTAAACAATTAGTTCCTGAATACAAAAAAAATTATCACTTGATTGCAAGACTCGGTGGAATTCTACTTTTTGAAATGATTGCAATTGCTATAAAGTATAGGTCAGTGTTTGTTGTTTTGAGTAACCGAGATAATCTTTGTAAGAATCCACCAATTAGTAAAGATTGGGAAAAAGTAGAGAAAATATATGAAAAATTGAAAGTATTTAGTACTACCTCCCTTGATATCTTAGCTTCAAGATTTTCCACTGCTAATATTTACTTTCCCAAAATTTGTACTCTTAGACTTGCTATATCTAGTGGCTTTCGTCTCCTTATGATTATATAAGGAAAATGGCACAAGTAATGCTAGACAAATACAACAAGTACTAGAATAGTGTTAATGGTCTAATGGGTGTAGCAACAATACTTGATGCAAGATACAAAATGGCCTTTGTTCACTTTTATTTCAAAAAGATATCTGATCATGATGAAGCTGAGAGAGAGGTTAGTAGAATCAGTACTTTTCTTCGTCAGTTGGTGGATGAATACGGGTCTAAAAATAGTGGGATCCAAGCTACTAGTTCTCAGGCGCCTAGTGATACTGGTCACATTGGAGGAGATACATATATGCAAGAATTTGCACAATTTATGGAGCAAGATAAAAGTCACAGTTATGAAAATTAGATTTGGAGAAATATTTGGAAGCTTCTAATGTACCACTTTGTGATGATTTTGATATCCTTACCTGGTGGAAGACAAATGGAAGCACATATCCCATTCTTCAACAAATAGCTATGGACATTTTAAGCATTCTTATTTCTACAGTCCCTTCAGAATCTGCTTTTAGCACTAGTGGCCGAGTACTTGATTCTTATCGCAGTCGACTTCTACCGAAAATTGTTGAGGCTTTAATGTGTACTCAAAATTAGATTTTGGCTGATATTAAAGGTAACTTATTATTTTTTATTTTAAATTTATTTATAAAGTAATAACATATATTTTTACATTAAACTTAAGTGTTAAATAGAAGTGCAAGTTACTCGTAAGGAAGTTTACATATGCAGGTTCAAGTGACGTTCAAAAGATATCATGCTCGCAATTGATAGAAGAATTAAAAGATGAATGTGATATCTAAGCAACCAAGTTACATGAGTGACATGTATTATTGATATTTAAAATTTTTGCATTTAAAGACATTTGTGATGTATTTGAGACGTTGTTTTTATTTAGAATTTTGTAAGTACTTTGTTTTTTAAAATTTTAAATTCGTATCAAAGTTTCAAAAACTTATTATGATTATTTGTTAATTGTGATAGTTGAAATAATGTCACATGTGGTGGAAGTTTAAATGACACATATTCTTTATTTTTTCATAACAAATTTGGTATAAATTTATTTAATTAATACTTATAAATATATTATATGAAGTGGATCATGAGACCCGTATAAAAGGGATTAGGTGGGTCTAAGAACCACGTGGGTGGTAGGGTGGGGATAGTCTTAACCTTGCAGGTTGCGGGGCAGGGATGATCTTAAATTTTACATTCGCAGCTATAATCACTCATTTTTGACCAGGTTTTAGTGTTATTAGTATTATTTTAATAATATTATTATTAATATAAATTTAATGAAAAATTAAAAAAATATAATATATTATTAAAAAAAGGAAAGAAAATACGTGGAGCATGTTGCTCCACGTCACCCTATTAACCCACCCCGATTGCCTATATAAAGGCATGGGGCAGGGGCAAGATTTCCACGCCGAAATTGCCAAGGAAATGGCCATGAAATTGGCAATTGAATTGCCACCCAATTCATGGGAGCATGGCCGGCCGCAAGGCTGGTCGGGGTTGGGGGCAGTGCCCTCGGCCCCAGTTGGTTCGATCCAACATTCGATCGGGGTCCTATTTTGGATCTGATCTAGTTAATATTTTTGGAGAGGTCGTGGTAGATCTCGGTGGGGTTCAGTCGGGGTTCGTCATTCGAGCTCCTAGTTAGGTATATTTTCTTCCCTTTTTATTTGTGTTGTAATTTTTATAATTTAATGAAGTATTAGTTATTTTAAAATTGTATTCTTATTTTTTTAGTTTGTATGTTTATGTTTTAGATTAGTATTTAATATGTTTTAAATTTGTGTTTTATATTAATATTTTATTCATGTTAAATTTGTTTTTTATTTATGTGATAGATTAATATTTATGAATGTTAGTATTTTATCTATGTTAGATTTGTTTTTATTTATAAGTTAGATCAATATTTATATATGTATGTTTTAGATTAGTATTTATTTATGTTTTAAAATTTATGTTTTAGATTAATATTTTATTTATGTTAGATTCGTTTTATGTGTTAGATTAATATTTAGGTATGTTTCGGATTAGTATTTTATTTATGTTAGATTAGTATTTTATTATATTAGTATTTATTTATATTTTTATCGCTTTGTATTTATTTTGCTTTCTGAGGTTGCATAATGGAATATAAATTGTCAATGTAGTGTCCTTTTATCCGAGCGTAAACAGGGCCAGTATCAGGCGTAGTGATGGTGGTTGGGCGTTTACTCTCGGATAACGGAGCCTTTAAAATTTACCTGCACTTATAACCAAATTTTAAATTAATCGTCACTTTAATCCGGAAAATTTAATATTAATAAAGCGGTAATTATTAAAGTACCAATTTTGGGCGGTGTGGGGGTGCTAATCCTTCCCCATCCGTAACCGACTCCCGAACCCAACAGTTTTCGAATCTCTGGTTTTATGGTATCTGGCCTACCTAAGTGGCCGGTGGTGACTCCCTTTCTTTAAATAAAATACGGTATTTTTAAAATCCCACAGAATAAATATTTTAATATCCGAAAAATCACAAACACTTCGAAAACCGTTTTTTAGCGAAAAAGACATCGCTACAGATGGCGACTCTGCTGGGGAATATTTTTTTGTTTTTCAAAAACAAAATGAGAGTCAAGCTTTTAAAATAATTACCGCTTTACTAATATTAGAAATTCCGGGTTAAAGTGACTATTAAATTAACATTCGGTTATAATTCCGCGTTTATTTTAACGCATTTAAAATATGGCATATAAACCCGTTTTTTTAAGTGGGGGGAAAACGCTAATGCTTTCGTGGAGATATCGTTCTCCCGTATGGGCCTAGCAAGTACCTTCGGGGCTCGAGTACCTTATGCTCTCGTAAGGATATCGTTCCTTCGTACGGGCATAAGCGAATGGGTCCCCCTGAATTGAACCCGGTTGAAAGGAGCCTATAATGGGTGATGATCGGGGGCCTTGCTACTCTTAGTAGAGGACAGCAAGGACAATTCGGGTACCTCCTAGCACCAACACTGCATGTAGAGAACATATAGAAACCCACCCCTTTAGAGCCATGCGGATAACCTTAGGTGTTTTAGACTGGATAAATAGGGTTGTTTTGTTTGTTTACCTTATTTAATTTGTCCTTTTATTTATGTATTTATTATTTTTATCCGGTACTAACTCATTTTTTGTGTTTTATTTTTATTTTTATTTTACACATACTTTTGTTGCATTATCATTGCATCCACATTACATAGAGGCGTTGATTCAAGTGGTTTGCCCGATTAGAAAATCTTTCATCATGGAAAAAAGGTGTCTTAGGAAGGATGGCATCGATCCAGTTGTATGACATTGGTCAGAGATTAATCAACAGAACCGAGGTAACGATTTGCCGAAAAAACGTGTAGTGCCAAAGTATACACACGAGACCCTGATGGTGGACATACAACGAGCTACAAGGTGTGTGAATGACTTAGCTACCGAAGCCGCGACTCTCCGACCTTTCGTAACCCCGGACATGGAAGAAGCACCAAGGTTTATCAAGTTGCTCAGAGCTGTCGAGGAGTTAGGAGGTAGAGCTAGGGATTATGTGTAGAACTTTGTTTTGTAATTAAGACTTTTTGTAATAGGGACTCTTTTTGTAATAGGGACTCCTTTTGTAATATGGACCTTTTTGTAATCTGGACCCTTTAATTCCCATGAAAGTCGTTCGAAAGGGTGATTACCAACGGAATCAACGCCTTCATTTGCATTCATGTTGCATATCATGACATGGTGTTGATTCAAGAACAGTTCTTTAAAAGGCTTTCAAAATAGAAAAAGTCTACTTTGTCAAAAACGATAATATTACAGTATCAAGTTAGGCCGAGCAAAGACCAATCGCGAAAGAAGACGGTACGATAGTAAGGCACGTGCGACGCAGAAGATTCAGTCAAGGCCGCAGAACCCCAATTTTAAATCTTTACATTTGACAATTTTTTAAAAAAATCTCAGATTTTAAGTTAACCCATTTAAAAAAAAAAGAAGAAAAAATTTGAAAATATTATTATTTTGCTTTGAAACTTCTTCCCTCATAAAACTTTCAAAATAATAATAATAACAAAAGAAACCTAAAAGTTTCATTTTTTAAGTAAGTTAAAACTTTTTGAAAATAAAAAGGGGGAATTTTTTAACCAAATGATCCTTGAAAATTTTAATTTAAACCCCAAAAAGTTTTAAAGTACTCCCCTAGGATCGATAGAATCCATCCCTGTTTAGACGTACCCAGATCTACAGAATAAAATATATTGTTTGATGTCCTTTTCAGAAGCCACAAAAAAATAAAGATCATGACGTCACAAGTCCATAGAATAGAATAAGAGGAGAAGACGGAGTCATCCATCATCCTGAAGACAACGTCGAGACGTGGAGCACAGGTTTTGCTTCCCGAAGTCAATGTCTCCAGAATAAATTCAACTGTTGCCTGTAATTCATTATTAATTTCTTGCAAACATACATTTTCTCTATTGAAAGTTTTTCAAAGACTGTTCGAGAATCAACATCGCATTTGCATGCATTCTCGCATTTATAGGGTATTGATTCCCGAAGTGGTTCCTCAAATCTCAGAAATCGTTCATAATTGGCAAAGGGTCGTCTGGTCAGATATTAGAGGGCACGGATCCAGGGTTTTGTCCCAGAACAAGATCGGAGACAATAGAAGAGGAACCATCTGAAGACTTCAGGTCAGACACGGTAAGAAGACACGGTACTGGTAATGAGCAAAGTAAAGTGCAAGAGTTGAAAGAAGCAGAGGGAAGACGTGATGAATCAGATGAATACTTTGACGAAAGGTAAGCGATCCATCAAACCGAAAGAAGAACCGATTAAGGATCAGAATAGAGAGCGAGATAGTCAGAATTCTACCTCCAAGTCATCCAAATACGACAAATTGAACCCTTTTTGTGATCTGCATCAATAAACAGGCGGAAGGTATGCTTGAGTCGGACTTTCAAAAAATAGAGCTCGGTCCAGAAGAAACTTGAAAAGCAAGTAATGAAAAGAAGTATATCTCGATTCCTGTGAGGTACACCGAACTACTCCTAATGTTTATCGACAAGAGCCTTATTACCTCGGTAAAGTCTCTAGCGAAGAGACCGTCTTATCCGAGAGATTACGACACACGTGCTAGAGGCAGTTACCGTTTAGGAAGTTTGGGTCACGGTATTGAGGATTGCGGGGCCCTGAGGAATGAGTTCAAGATCTTATCGCGATGAGGATTTTAGGTTTCGAAGACGGAGTTCCCAAATTCTATAGTAAGCTAACAATCACTCGAGGGGCAAAGTTGAGGAGGAATCAATATCCAGGATAAAGTTCGAGTAATACTGAAGTGGATCACTCAAGCGAGTTAAATTTGAAGATCGAAGATAGGGGCATCCCATGAGAGGGATATTCTTTCTAGTTCAGCCAGCTCAGATAAGAGAGAGATAACTTGGATAAAATTGAATTTGCAGAATGATCATCAGAAGCTTTCCTAAGTGTTTAAGAATACCAGATTGGGTCACCTTTAAAGAATAGATGAACGGTGTTGTCCAGTTGAAAGATGACTCAGAATATTGAAAGAAGAGAAACTAGTCAAGCAAGAATCAAGTCGGAATGTTATCAGGTAAGTTTGAGAAAATTAGGAATAGGTACGACAGTCTCCAGAGATGAGCTACAGAATAACTTGGCCATTAACAAGAGTTTTGGAAACAAGTTTACGACAGAGCAATGACAATTCAACACTCTTCAGCTGGAAAGGGCAACTTCCAAGCTACGAAAGACTAATCAGGGGATGGATGAAGACCCGAAGATCGATATTACTCGAGCAGGTAAGGCGGCTCAACAAGGTGGCAGGCTTAGTCAGAACATGGACCAAGTGTTGAACTACAAAAGCAAGCTGACCGGACTACTGGATGAAGTTAAGAAAGTAGGCACTGAAGCTTATCAGTAACTGTAAATATCTAATATCTGATATAATGAAACCTTTTGGCCTCAATGAACGTCGTTCTATGGGAATCACTTTTGGAATCAATACCTTATTGCATTCATGTTTATATTTTAGGATTGCATTGCTTTGCACGATCCTAGCATGTTTTACATGACATTATCATCACCTTGCATTATTATTACCTCGCATAAACTTTATGAGGAGTAATTCAAAGACCAATTAGGGTTTTATCATGGATAAAAGAATTGAAGACACTCAAAAATCAATATTCGAGTAGTTAAAAGATGGGCTCGAGAGGAAAAAAAAAAAGAAGAAGTTTGATGCCTTCGATGCAAGAAAACTCTATTTGAACCCTGATTTGGTCATTCCTCCATATTTCAAAGATTCTTAGATTTACGCATGATGACGAAACAACCTGCCCCAAGATTCACCTGACCACGTCCTGTAAAAAGATAAAAGGCTACATCGAGAATGAAAAATTCCCGATCCACTGCCTCTACGATAGTCTAGCAGGACCTACCGTGATATGGTACAACTATTTGAGTAGAGACCAAGTGTAGTCATGCGGAGACTTAACCGACGTCTTTATGGGCAATACATATATACTTTAGACCTATCACCAAGTCATCAGTATCTCCAGGGTACGAAGATGAAACCTGATGAAGGCTTCAAGAAACGTGTTTTGAGATGGATGTGTTTAGCGACCCAGGTACAGCCTCCCGTAGAAGAAGAGGAAAGTGGCTTACATGCCACCTTTCATATTTCTTCTTTAATAAGATGCTCAAGAAAATGAAGGCCAACTTTGAGGACTTAATGACAGTCGGAGAGAGAAACGAACGTGCACTCTGAGACCTAAGTTTAAAGACCAGACCTGTCTAGGAGCAGAAGGAAAGAAAGAGATAAATGGGTACCACTTTCAAGGTTCTCGTGATCGTAAGAGAAAAAGACAGGCAGATTCCTCCAAATCACCGAGAAAAATACCTCGAACAAGTACATATTTAGAGATATTCGGATTATTCCATCTCGGACATATGGCCTCATCTGGTCAAGGGTTAGTACCTTACCTCTAGGCCGATAAAGATTACACCCAGCTCATCTGCCCACAGTTTTAATCCATACAGTGCATGCGAGTTCTACATTAAGGCACCGAGGCATGGCACCAAGAAATTTGAGGTTGTTAATAGAAGAAATCAAGAAGTTGGTTGACGATGGAGTCATGACAAGAATTGATCCAGCAAGGAAAAACAATAGAAGTGGCACAAGCCTACACTACAAAGGACCGGAATGAGTTAGTACTCAGGAGGTAGTCCGGAGGTCCCTATGATTTTCCCATCAGTTCACAAAGAAATGCTCAATGCTTTGAAAAAAGAAAAAAGAAGAAAAAAACTCTCAAACAGATATTTTTAGAATTAAAAATCACATTTCCATTTAGAAAAACATTTTTACATTCTTGATTCTTTAAACATTTTATTTTTATGGGGTAGTTTCCCATATGCATATACATGCATTTTTGAATGGACATATGTATATATCATTTCTATACCATGTCCTCGAATTTTGAATGCAACAGTACATTTGCTTCAGATCCAAAGATCAACTCTAAGTCGCATATATTTAGAAGAGATTGAATGTTGCGGGGATACTGTAAATGTAAGTGTCTGCTAGTTTACTTAGGCCAACAGATGAACAAAGCGAGTGTTTAGACAATGGGCAGTTCTCATTTTAAGAATTTATCTTCTCAAGCACTTGTCGTTTAAGATCCTTGAAACGAAAGTTGACCATAAACCTCTATCCCCTGAAGGTACTCTTAGGACATCTGTGAATTTGACCACGAATGATATTCTTTTACTTTACCAGAAGACAGAAATAAGTCCAGACAGATTGGAAACGAAGATCAGAAAATCATCAGAAGAAAGTGGTTGAAAACATGGATATGTCCAAACGAAAAACCAAAGAAAAGAAAAGAAAAGAAATGGCAATCGGAAGGCCGAAGCAATCTAGATCGAGTAAATATCAGAAGAGCTGCAGAGAGGAAAGTAACTTCGAGCAAAAGATATCATCAATACCTAGTATAGATACGTGTTGATTCGAGGATACATTTATAGACTCGAATAAGAAGAAAGAGATTCAAGGCTAAAAACCCAAAATGGGCAGTCTAAAACAAAAAAAAGAAAGCAAAACAAAACAAAAAAGAGAAGAATAGAAAAGAAAAAATAAAAGAAGAAAGAAGAAAGAGAGAGAAAAAAATAAGAAAAATAAGAAAAGAAAAAAGAAAAAGAAAGAAAGAATATTGTATATGCTTCACACACAGATCAATCAATACAAGAACAAGACTTCAACTATGAGAAAGAGACATAAGGAATCCATATTTCAAGTATAGAAGCTCGAATTAAAGCCAAGCCAAGACAAGTCGGCCCGAAGATTGCAAATTTCGAAAAAGGAAATGACCTCTAGGGTGAAAACCCAAAAATGGACAGTCTAGAGTGATCCTGAAAATGAAGAAAAAGAGTAGTCTACCTGAGCATGCTGGCATCAATATCCAACCAAAATACACTGATTCGAAGGTACAGAAGAAGGAAGTGACCTCTAGGGTGAAAACCTAAATATGGGCAGTCTAGAGCGATCCAAGAGAAAAAGTGAAAAAGAAAAAAAAAAAGAAAAAAAAGAGAAAGAAATGATAACATTTCATTTGGGCGTGCCAATCACAAGAATTCCCAGAAATGTATTCGTAGTCCTTCATTCAAGAAATCTTAGTTCCGAGAAGTTTTGGAGGATCAAACATTCTTAAACAGAAAACGAACATTAGTATATAGCCAGTATGCAAGGCAGCCTACAATAAAAAAGAAAGGAAATGAACTCTAGGGTGAAAACCCGAAAACGGGCAGTCTAGAGTGATCCAAAAAGGGAAGGAATAATGGGCATATCCAAGTCACACAAGTACAGAAATACTGTTCCACTTAACCATAAACCAAAGGCCTACATTACAAGCCCCAAAGACCATTCTGGTCATCCATAGATATCCAAGTTGAATGAGAATGTCTTCAGATTTCATTCCGCCTATAAGGGTTAACTTTGCTTCAAGGAACGTCAAACTTCGAAGTGCTTGATCGACACCCAAATGAGGGAAGGATGGGGCATGGTGAGATAGTGAGATTAAGAGTGCCACCTTAAACGGGGTAGAAACTAGGTAGGGTTGTTCCTCTCAAAAGCCTATTAGACCAGAAGAAACTATACATTGGCATATATCTCCACAATGGTCAAGATCTTCTAAATATGCGCTTCATTAGAGTTGATCTCTGGCAACTTGAAGTAGATGCGCTATGGTGTTTGATATTTCGAGGCAAACATGTTTTAAAAGATTTGACATTTTCTCCCAAAGTTTTGATGTTTACCATTTCCCCCAAACATTAGTTTTAAAAAAATGTTGGGCAATATACTTCGAATTTTGTTTACCATTCTCCAAATATTAACTTTTTAAAAAAATATTTGGTCCTTAAAAAAGAGAGGGAGGATGTTTACCATTTGTCCCAAACAAGGTTTTCAAAATGTTTGGTATCCCCTCCAAGTTGTGATTTTCAAAATGACTGTTATCTTTTCAAACAATCATTATTTTTTAAAAAAATATACACAAGTAAATTGCCTTTTGCATTACTTTAAAAATGAATGATGATGAGATTTAAAGCATAGGGACCGAAAGTTCCTGTCAAAATGCTACGAGAAGCTTAATGATGAGCTCATGGGATGGAAGCATTTTGGCTCACCCTGGTGACTAGAAATAGATCAAGGCTCTGTATGATGGGCCAGAAAATTCAAAGCAGTGTAGCCCGTGGTTGAATGGAGCAACGCCAAGCGAAGAAGATGACAAGGGTTCTTATAAGAATAATATAAGAACCAGAAGATCATTTATGAAGACGAGTGATAATCCTGAAAACAAGAAAATCCTTCCGCACAAAAGGTTTAAAAGCATGTTCAAATGAGGATTTAAGAGCATACAGTGAAGAAGTAAAGAGATGAAGAAATCTAAGGAGTGACATTTCAGGGTGTAAGACTCTAGAACGAAAAAAGGGCTAAAAGAAAAAAGAAAAAAGAGAAAGAAAGAGAGGGAGAAAAAAAGGAAAAGAGAAAGAAAAAATAAGAAGAAATTGAAGGAAATAGAAAAAAGAAAAAAGAAGAAAAGAAATAGAAAAAAGAAAAAATAAAGAAAAGAAAGAAGAAAAAGAAGAAAAATGTACGACATTGTATGCATCACATAGATAGAGGCATGTCAATTTTTGCTTGTTTCTAGACAGGTATTTAAAGAATTGTCAAAGAATTTACTAAAGAAAATAAAGATCGGCAGCCATAGCAGCGTGAGACCCAGATGTTAAATCCTTCGGGTCATCGGTAAGTCCTTCGGGCACGGTGTTAAGTCCTTCGGGCCACCAGTAAGTGTTTCGAGCATGGTGATAAGTCCTTCGGGCCATCAGTAAGTCCTTTGGGCATGATGCGGCAACATGAGTAGCGTGAGTCCAGAAAGAGCGGCAACCATAGCGGCGTGAGGCCCAGATATTAAATCCTTCAAGCACAGTGTTAAGTCCTTCGGGCCACCAGTAAGTCTTTCGAGCATGGTGATAAGTTCTTCGGGCCATCAGTAAGTCCTTCGGGCATGATGCGGCAGCATGAGTCCAGAAAGAGCGGCAGCCATAGCGGCTTGAGGCCCATATATTAAATCCTTCGGGTCATCGGTAAGTCCTTCGGGCACGGTGTTAAGTCCTTCGGGCCACCAGTAAGTCTTTCGAGCATGGTGATAAGTCTTTTGGGCCATTAATAAGTCCTTCGGGCATGATGCGATAGCCTTAGTAGCGTAAGTCCAATGATATCAACAGCCTCGTAAAAAAGAGAGAGAATGAAAATGAGATAGAAAAAAGAAAAGAGAAAAAAAGAGAAGAGAGAAAAAGAAAAAAGAGCAGAAAAAGAAGAAAATAATAAAGGAAAAAAGAGAAAAGAAAAATTCGAAGATAAATGTTCTATATAGGAAGGGCCTATATTTTCAAGCTCCCGTAGCGAGAGGTTCTATGTAGGAAGAATCTGTCGCTCCGAGGCTTCAGAAGCTGAAAGTTTTATATAGGAAGGGCTTGCAGCTCCAGGGTGAAGACTAGCAGTTCTATATAGGAAGAACTCCCAGCCGAAGGAATTCACCCATGACACACAAGGTTTTATATAGGGAAAACATGTTGTGTTAAAAGCGAAGAGTCTTATATAGGAAGGACTCCGAGCTTTACTGTCTTAGAGTGAGAGGTTCTATATAGGAAGAACCCGTAGCTCTGAGATTTCAGAAGCTAAAAGTTCTATATAGGAAGGACTGACGGCTCTAGGGTGAAGACTAGCAGTTCTATATATGATGAACTCCCAGCCGAAGGAATTCACCCATGATACACAAGGTTTTATATAGGGAAAACCTGTTGTGTTGAAAGCGAAGAGTCCTATATAGGAAGGGCTCCGAGCTTTACTGTCTTAGAGTGAAAGGTTCTATATAGGAAGAACACAGTAGTTACGAGATTTGAAGCTAAAAAGTTCTATATAGGAAGGACTGACGGCTCCAGGGTTTGAAGACTAGCAGTTCTATACTGGAGGAACTCCCAATCGAAAGAATCCATCAGCGGCGCAAAAGGTTTTATATAGGAGAAACCAGCATTGAAGATGAAGAGTTCTATATAGGAAGGACACCAAGTTTTACCGTCTCAGAGTGAAAAGTTCTATATAGGAGGGATTCGTAACTCAAGACTTCAGAATGAAAAGTTCTATATAGGGAGGACCTATAGTTCCAAGATCAGAAGGTGAAGAAGTTCTATATAGGAAGAACTTACCAGCTTGAAGATTCAGCTAAGGAAGAGCGGAAAGTTCCAGAAGAACACGTGATTCCGAAGCCAAAGACAAGAAAGTAGGTCAAAAAAGAGTGCTTTTGATATTTGCTTTGTCCTCGTTTCACAAGAACAAGCAAAGAGGGGCAACTGTAATCACTTATTTTGACCGGGTTTTAGTGTTATTAGTATTATTTTAATAATAATATTATTAATATAAAATTAATGAAAATAAAAAATATAATATATTATTAAAAAAAGGAAAGAAAATACGTGGAGCATGTTGCTCCACGTCACCCTATTAACCCACCCCAATTGCCTATATAAAGGCATGGTGCAGGGGCAAAATTTCCACGCCGAAATTGCCAAGGAAATGGCCATGAAATTGGCAATTGAATTGCCACCCAATTCATGGGAGCATGGCCGGCCGCAAGGCTGGCCGGGGTTGGAGGCAGTGCCCTCGGCCCCAGTTGGTTCGATCCAACATTAGATCGGGGTCCTATTTTGGATCCGATCTAGTTAATATTTTTGGAGAGGTCGCGGTAGATCTCAGTGGGGTTCAGTCGGGGTTCGTCATTCGAGCTCCTAGTTAGGTATATTTTCTTCCCTTTTTATTTGTGTTGTAATTTTTATAATTTAATGAAGTATTAGTTATTTTAAAATTGTATTCTTATTTTTTTAGTTTGTATGTTTATGTTTTAGATTAGTATTTAATATGTTTTAAATTTGTGTTTTATATTAATATTTTATTCATGTTAAATTTGTTTTTTATTTATGTGATAGATTAATATTTATGAATGTTAGTATTTTATCTATGTTAGATTTGTTTTTATTTATAAGTTAGATCAGTATTTATATATGTATGTTTTAGATTAGTATTTATTTATGTTTTAAAATTTATGTTTTAGATTAATATTTTATTTATGTTAGATTCGTTTTATGTGTTAGATTAATATTTATGTATGTTTCGGATTAGTATTTTATTTATGTTAGATTAGTATTTTATTATATTAGTATTTATTTATATTTTTATCGCTTTGTATTTATTTTGCTTTCTGAGGTTGCATAATGGAATATAAATTGTCAATGTGGTGTCCTTTTATCCGAGCGTAAACAGGGCCAGTATCAGGCGTAGTGATGGTGGTTGGGCGTTTACTCTCGGATAACGGAGCCTTTAAAATTTACCTGCACTTATAACCAAATTTTAAATTAATCGTCACTTTATTCCAAAAAATTTAATATTAATAAAGCGGGAATTATTAAAGTACCAATTTTGGGCGGTGTGGGTGCTAATCCTTCCCCATCCGTAACCGACTCCCGAACCCAACAGTTTTCGAATCTCTGGTTTTATGGTGTCCGGCCTACCTAAGTGGCCGGTGGCGACTCCCTTTCTTTAAATAAAATACGGTATTTTTAAAATCCCACAGAATAAATATTTTAATATCCGAAAAATCACAAACACTTCGAAAACCTTTTTTTAGCGAAAAAGACATCGCTACACCAGCGGGTTGTGAGGTGGAGATGAGAGTGAAAAAATTTGAAGGGGATGGTGCGAAAAGAGCATCCTTCGCACCCACCCTGCTCAATTAACATCCCTACATAGAACTCATGACCTAAAGAAAAAAATAAAAATAAGCAATTTAGCCTACCAACTAAATATGCTTGCTCAATTTGTCGATTCTTATTATTTTAATTATGGATCTAATGGTCAGCAGCAACTGAAAGGAAACAAAGTTCATACATATAGTAATTATAGAGAAAGCCCTATTCAGCTGAAAAGATTAGGACTTGTCAACTACTTTTGACACAATGCTTCACATGATGGGCTTAAAATTTGGAGAAAAACTAAACACTATACGAAAAGAACAAGAAACGCCCAATTGTCAACTTGACCGATAAAATTTGTATGGAAAGATGAATGATCGAGTATTTTATTTACGATGGTGATGGCCTATGTGTTCTAGCTCTATAGGATCGACTGTTGAAAATGTTGCCGCGAATAGTTGCATATTGGCTTATGAAATGTGGGACTTAATGGATTAAACTATCATGCATGCGGATCTCATGCTCTTCTTAATCTCTTTTAAAATCTCAGTTTAAACAACTTGGCTCCTTACTAATTAGGTTTAATTAATCCTGCCTTTTCCTTATTGTTGTTAAGTAAAATGAGATAGTAATAGTTGTTGGTGTTTAGACAATTTATCTCTTATGGTTTAGATAGAGAGTATCGGTCAATAATAATCGTGCAGAGAATAAAAAAAAGAAATATTAAAAAGAGAACAAGGTAAAAATGCATGTCCATTATTCTTCGTTTCGTTCCTCTAAATTTACCTATGCAAGTATATTTGTCTTTGTCTAGCTCTCATCATTGCTAAATGAACAGTGTCAGATTTAATGTTGATGATGGTTATTGATAAATTGACATGAATAAATTTAATTGTTAGCGAGTAGACCTGACTGGATGACTAAGTACATTAAGTAGATGTTGATAATGGTCATATCAAAAGATGATCAAACAGACAAAGTTTTACTTCAAAAGAACATTTATACAAAGTATTTAGGTGGGATAATCAATTATTTAAAAGTTCCCTCTTATAGATAATCAAAAGGCTGATAGAGAATATAATAAATATAACACTTATCATTTTTACTGCTACACTTGACAAAGCTCGAACCAAGTAGGGCATAGTTTTTTTGTTTAATTATTAGTTTTTGATCTATTAGTCAATTAATTCAGATCAGATTCTGTAGATATTCATTATAGGATAATTTTTTCACTCAATTTCTTTTATTTTACTTAAGAAGTCTAGTGTCTCATTCAACAGACAAAGTTCGAACCAAGTAAGATATAGTTTTGTCTCTTGTTACTTTAATTTCATTTCTATTCGTTACCAATCAGAGATCTCCCGAATCTCTTGCAACAATAATCGATTTTGGTCACATGTGCATAAAAACACTAATAATTAAAAAGCTAGAGGTGACCGGCAGCATGGAGTTCTATTCTGATTGATAGAAAATTTGTTTGCTAGAAACTGGCCTGTCCATTTCCTTGTACTATCTTTCATGCTGCTCCACGTTTAAACTGATGCTGGACACAATTCGAAATGACAATCGACACATCAAAGGGGAAAAAGAGCTTTTTAGCTGTAGGGTTTGTTTCAAAAAATTCTAGTGTAAGGCAGCTTAGGATTAGGTTAAAATGCGATTTTACTTAAATTTTTATTATTTATGTAAGAATTTGTGTAGAGTTGGATAAGAATTTATGTAGTTACATAAATTCTTATCAACTTGGTAATAATTTGTGTGACTACGCAAATGTTTATATTATAAATTAAACTTTTATCATTTAAGTAAGAATTTGTATAGATACACTTCATTTTAATTACATAAGATTGTCCCACCCTAGATTTTTTCCCGAACTGTATCACACACATACGACTGATTAGTTAGGTGGTCACTGATGGAGAGGGGGACCCCTTTTCTTTCCGTTGTCGTTTTCTACAGTGGCTCCGGAGGGTTTGGTTAGAGTCAGACGGACAGCAACCAGCTTCGGATGGACCACCTTTGTAAGAGACACGCCATGTCCGATTGTTTTGGTCCAATCGTACCGGCTGTTAGATTAGTGTCGCAACAATTTTCAAGTGAAAAGAGTTGATTTGATATAAGTTTTTTTTTTTTTTCACTTGAATGCTGTTGTAATGCCTTGTTAGACGTGTAAATCATGTACCGAAGTTGCAAGTTGTTGATGGGAGAATAATGATATTAGACGGTGACAAGGATCACATTCTCTTTATGTGAAATCTTTCTTGATTAGGCAAAATTTGAAAGTTTTCATCTTTGAGTTTGGACAATTACATTATAACCAACAAAATTTAGTCCTCCAAACATTGGTTTTGTTTGGTGAATGGAGTTTCGAGGTAGAATTAGAGAATTAATTAGTCAAATTAATTTATTGTTTTGGAATTTTGGTGATTACTTTTTAAATAATATCATTCCATCATTATCTTCTGAATTAGACTTGCAGTATTTTTGTTAAAAAAATGATTTTTGATTAACTATCAAATATTTAGTAGTTTGGACTTAAGTGGTGATTAAAAACCCTATGATTGGTCACCATCAACCTGTTAGTCTAGCGGAATGAGGAATTAGGTCTTTTAAACAAAGTCAGAAATTTAAATTATGACGTTGTGAATAGAAAAAAATTAAATTGGGAGAATCGACCTCATGTGAAATTTTTACAAAATATGATCTGAATCAGTCAATCAATGAACCAGATATCAATAATCAAACAAACAAAAAACCATGATTGAATCGTCCATTATAGATATAGTCAACTCTTCACAAATGTTTGAACAAAAAAATTTTCTTCACAAATGGACCGAAGATATCAACTTTCACCATGGTAAATTTCGTTCAATGATAATAAAATTACGACCTTAAATAATGAATCGAAAAATTCGACTCTCAATATCGTTGAGTTTATAAAAGCAAATATATATATATATATATATATATATATATAAATACCGATAAAATGGAACTATTTTAAATATATTAAAATTTTATTAAATTTAATAATTTATTTTTCTTACTAGGGAAATTAGTCTAAGTGATAAATAGTTTAACATCGCTTAAATACATCTCGAGTTTGAGGCCTTGTATATGCTAAAAATCTCTGTTAGAAGACTCATTCACCAAAACTAAATGTATGACGCGAGTCAATCTAGATTAATCTCGACACAGTAAAGGTTTTAGACATGTACGAGGTGAGCGACCGTACAAGACCCCCAAGAAAAGATGACTCTAAATGAATTGAATTAAATGTTTATATGGAGAAAATAAAAAAAATTAGTTTAATAAATTATAAGAAAAAAATAAAAAATGACTTTACAAAGGGACACATAATACATTTTTACTATAATAAAAATCTTTTAAAAATTATTATTATTATTTAGACTAAAAATTAAAAGACTTCATTTTAATAAGTTGTACATAATCTCATAAATATTTAAATAGTCTGGACAAAATCCTGAATAACGTGGAAGGCAACTACATTTATTTTCCTTGTTTCTTTAAAAAAAGAGAGCTAATTTGAGAATTAATTCTCAAAACCAAGTTATTCGGGTAAAAATACTAAATATTTTCATTATGAAATTAAAAATAATTATATATTATATTAACCGTTCAACATTATGATTTCAATGATGCGACTGATGGGCTTTTTTTAAAATCAATGATAATCTAGCTAAGTGATTTGATTGGACATGATTTACACTATTTCAGCCACAATTCATTACATTTTTTAATATTGTCAGCATGATTACGTAGATCCAACTGTTAATTTACATTTAATATTTTAAAATTTTAACTCAATTCAAAATGATTAACGGGTTATTTTTAATTTATTGAGTCATCTAAAAAATATATAAAAAAAATTGAGTTCGATTGGAGTTAAAATTTACTCAACTTAAAAAATAGAATTTTATAGTTTTACGATTTAGTCTATGATCTCCTTTTTTTCAATTTATCATTTATTGTATGTCTATTTTTGACTAAATTTGAACCACGTGTTCTTAAACCGATGTAAAATATCTATTTAGCTTCAATTCAATTTTTTTGCAATTTAACCCTCAACTTTGTATTATTTCTTTATTCTTTCTTTCGTTTTAAGTTATTTTTGACAAAATTTGAAATACATGTTCCTAAACCACAGTAGAATATTTTATTTAGCTTTAATTTATATTTTTAAAATATTTTTTTTTGCAATTTAGCCGCTAAACTTTATATGATTTCTCATTTCATAAATTCCTCTTTTGTTTTATGTTTATTTTTGACAAAAATTAAACTACATGATTAACTTCAATTCATATTTTAACAAAATATATTCTTTTTGCAATTTAGTCATTTAACTTACATTTTATTCAGTTTGACAATTTAACTGAAATATTTTGTAAAATTTTTCTTCACATCAATTTATTGACTATTTTGTACTCTCATCAATACTTTGTCCTCAAAAGTTGCTTATTTCAAAATAACATTATAAATATTTTTTTCGATGTTTAGATGATATTTTTTTATTAAAGAACATTACAAATCTTATTTATGCATGTGAAAAATAATATGAAGAAATGTGTGTATATATATGCATATTGTATATGATTAGGTAAAGTCTTTTAAACTAGAATCAAATCGTACTATTACATTATAAATATTTACAATTAAATTTTTATAGGAACTCGAAAACTCAACTCGAATTTCATAATCTTCACTCGAATTAAAAAAATTCAAATAAAGTTTGAATTGTAAAATATGATGTGTCAACTCAAATAACTCGAATTTTTTTTACTCAACTTAATTCGATCGAACGCTCACCTTTAGATATAACTGTTAGACTTTTAAAATAAATGATAATCTAGCTAAGTGATTTAATTGGAACATGATTTACGCCATTTCAGCCACAAATTCATTGCATGTTATTACTAAGGGAGGGGATGGAAAAATTTGCTCATACTGGTTCTCGGTCTAGAACCCACAACTTAAGGGGAGAGAAAGGTGTCAACCGTGAGCTTTTAACCATTTGCTCTAGAGGTTGTTGACAATTCACAATAGTATATTAGATATTCTTAAAAAATTCTCGAATAGTTTAAAGATGATTACAAGGTAATATGTGTTCATATATATTTTTAACTAACCTTACAGACATAGTGGTTGAATTCAAATCTCCTAAAATAATTATCATCCGTTTTTTTACTGATATTGTTTGTTAGGTTTAAATGTTCGTAAACCTGTATACGAATAACGGTAGAATCTAAGAGCCTCGTTGGATCTACGTAATCAGGTTGACAATACGAAGAACGGTAGAATTCAAGAGTCTCATTTTTAATTTTTTAAAAAATAAAATACTTAAATCATCACTCAACTTTGCTCTATGATCTATTTTTGTCACTGAACTTTCAGAACGCTCAATTTACAAATTGAACTTTACTTTTTAATCTATTTTAATCGCTCTGAATTATTTTATTAATATTTTAATATCACGTGACATATTTTATTATTATTAATTATAAAAATAAATTATTATACTTATGTATAGTTTAAAATCAATCAATAAATAAAATAATCATGATATCACCGGTAAGGATCCTAGAAATCGGGAACAAGGGTTTGCGTCAGAGCTTGTTGGCAGACAAGTTCAGATGACAATAGGCATCTTCAACGTATAGGGGGAGTAACCGTGAGTGGGATTTGTACGAGCAAGAGTGAACGGACAGAGAACAGACGCGAGTGGGGGAGTGGTTTCGTACGGATTGAGGATTTACGACGGAGGTAGCTGCTGACTGGAGCGATGAACAGATTCAGAGAAGATCGACAGCGGCTGGAGATAGAACTAGGAGCTCTAGGGTTTTCGGGAGATCTCTTCTTTGGAGAAGAAGATGGGACCTTTTTTTAATAATTTATTTTTATTTAATAATAATAAAATATGTCAGATCATATTAAAAAATTAATAAAATAATTTAGAATAATTATAATAGGTCAAAAAATAAAATTTAATGTGTAAATTAAGCGTTTTAAAATTTTAGTGATTAAAATAAATCATAAATAAAATTGAGTGATAATTTAGATATTTTATTCTTAAAAAAATTAGAAGGGATGTAATTATTTACCCTTGAATTTGATATATTTTGATGATTTTAATGAAAATTAAAAGGGTTGAGTAATTTGAAAAGGAGCAGGAATTCGGTTCCGTAAGAAACAACGAAATGGCATGGGGCTGGGCAGATACCATTACCATACCACAATTTGGACAGATGCCTTAAAGTCCCCAAAGGGTCGTATGTTGGCCTCGAAACTCCCACTTGTATTGTATCTTTGTTAATTAATTAAAGCTTTAAAACGACCTTTCAGGCGCAGACAAAGGAACCCAATTTCTACATTTCTCTTTACTTTACAACTTATTATCATTGTACTCGGCCGTGTCAGCACCGAGTCAGGCCCCCCTCCTCATTGCATCACCCTCGCGTCATCTAACCAACCAATTGATTTTTAAGTTCCTTTTCTAATACACAAGATTCGAATCTTAACCTTATAAAATTAAAAATCCCCATTCCCTAATCGTCACCTAATTATATATTCGAAGATGTAATTTAGCAAATAAAAAAAGTTTGTACGAAAATTTCTCAAAAACTTACCTTTCCGATGAAAAGTTTCTGGCATGTCCGTAGGAGATGGGTGGGCATTCTAGTTTCAGGACCGGTGGGGTTTGAGTTTTGTCGATTAGGGTAGGGACAAGGATTACCCTCGTGTATCCGGGTGGCTGGTCGCGTTAGCCAAACCGTACTCCTCCCGCTTTTTAATTTACTTTTGCAATTTCCTTTTTTGTTTTCCTTCCCACATCTAAACTAGGTACAAAGGATGTTTTACATGTTTAATAAATATATTAACAATATAATGTTGCTTTCTTCGTAAAGGATACGTACTATACTCGGAATCTGTAAAAACTTTTTTTAATTATTTTATTAAAAATATATTTTTGTCATTCTAAAATTTTATAAATTAATTATTCCTTAAAATTTTATAGGTTCACTCTCCTAACATAAAATCTTGCTTACGTCACTGGTTCTAACCATGGGTACTACTACTACTATTACTATGCATGAACAAACGCAATTAGAACAACTTGGTCATACTTGTATTCATATACTCTACTCGACTATGTCACATTCGTAATGTCGGTGAACGAACGTATTTTATACAAAATACACATATTTTAAAAAGATGATCATGGATGAATAGATAAAAGGTTTGTAAATAAAGTACGAAAAGAAAAATATTTACTATACGACATTAACCCAATCAGGAGTGTAATATATAATATAGATAAAATCAATCGATTAAAAATTACCAAAAAATAAATTAATCCCCACAAAGTTCAAAAATATATATTTTTTGGAAAAGGGTGGGAGGTTAACGCATTTCTTTTTGATGCAGTCCCTATTCCTACCACTCCTTTTCCTTGTGTTTATGGAACTTTAAACTACATTGTCAAAGAATAGAGAACTCACCTTAAACACAAAATAATAATTAGAAAAATGAAGGGTGGATGTTCGTATCAGTGGTGTCTGGCAATGTGAGTAGCATGAGAGACCGTTAAGGGCCTCACCTTCTACTTTCATAACTTTATAGATTTTTAAAGTGACAATCTAATAAGTTAGTGGTTTCTCATTATTTTTTAGTTGTATTTATGGTGTTTACTTAACAAAACAATAGAAATAATATGTTTGATAAATTTTAGTCATGTTTCTAAGGTTTATTAATGAAATATTAAATTAATTGCTCAAAATAATGTAACGTATTTTCGTTTTATAGGGTCTTATTTTTTAGTTTTCGCTCATAGCCCCAAAAATATTTGAGACGGCTCTAGTTCATATATCTAGGTCAAATTGAATGGTTTAAATTATTACTACTTCAAAATTCGAACATAATTCAAATCGAATCTATTCGAGTTCGAATGAAATTAGTTTTACTTTAGAAGATTTAGTGGAGAGTGTACTAATAAAGCAAATATTGATGTTGCTGAAGGTAGAAAGATGAGTCACATCAGATAAAGATTTGAAGCCAAATCTTAAACCAAACTTGAGCAAAGAGAAAGGAGGTATTGGGCAAGCTATGGAGAGAGGGGTAGCGAGGATTTTGTTTGGTATCCGCTTGATTGGTTGGCAAATTATTATGGAATTTGACAATTGCCAACCTTTACCTATTTTCCCCTCTCGTATCTGTCGATTCGAAAATCACATCAACAATCAGAAATTAATCGAAAGGGTTTGAAGAACAATGGTATATTTACCGATAAGTGTCGAGTGTAATGGCAAAACATATTGTACTTTTACGAATTTCGAACATAAATATTAAAACAGACATAAACTGTACAAAAAAATGAACAATTGTATCTTTTGAAAATTTTAAATTTTCATGAAATTTAGATGTATTGTATATTTATTGACAATTAGGGGCGAATCTTGGTAATAGAGTTCGAGGAAATCTATTTAAAAATTTCAAAATATTTCAAAGTTTAAATTAAAATTTTGAATTTTTGAAGGGTTTTATTTATAACTTTCAAAAAAATTTGGAGTCTAACTAAAATTTTCAAAACAAATAATACTTAAAGATAATTCTTAAAAATTTTAAGAGTGTACTTAATTAAAAACATTTTAAACATAATATGAATATTTTAAATTTTTAAAGAGCCAAATTATTTTTTTAATTTAAAGTACTAAGTATTAAAAATTTAAAATTTTGGAGAACCAGGGCTCCCAGTGGCCCCATCCTTGCCCACCTCTGTTAACAATTTAATTTTGTATCTCCGCAGATTTTATAATTTTATATCTTTAAATTCCTAATATAACTTCTTAAAATTTATATCCGATATAAAATGTTGCAATCGTCCCTTCGATAATCCACAGTAAAAACGTTTACATTCGGTGCTACTTTACCTAAACATTACAAGTTATATACAGGGCAATGCTTACCTTTTTTTAATTACAACTTTCCTTTGAGCCTATTAATTTATACATATAACATAATCAAGTGAAAAACACATGTTTAAGTTAAAAGAAATTTCCCGTTATATGCCCCTCCAAATCTAATACCTACTTTCTAACCATAATATTTAGGTTAAATCACATGTTTAGTCACCCGAATCCCAATTATTACCTTTAATAAAACTTAAACCCTTAAATTTAAAAAGTAATGCTTTTAGATATTTCGATAATAATTCGATTCAGACTTTATACATGTCAGTGATGGAATTATTATAAATCCAATCGATTTTTTAAATGTTTTAAATATAAATTTAAATTTATTCTCATAGAATGATTAGCATTGAGGCGTTTAGATTATCATTTGACCTACTCCATGTTTGCATGTGGCCAGGAATGAAGCTAAAAATGAGCATCGCAAAGACAAACATAAATATTTTAAAAAAATGTGACATATTAAAAAAAAAACTTTAAGGTTAAGAAGCATGAACCCTTCTCGAGATCTTAGTCCATCCGTCTCTGCATGTGGCCAAAAGTCACCAATAACCATCGATGGCTTATTCTTCTAAATAATTTTTTTTGGTGACTTCCCTAATTTTTTTTAGGATCCTACACACTATAAAGGTTAATCAATGCTCAAATCCCCATCGGAAAAATATAAAAATAAAGAGAATCTTAACTAGTTTAATTGAAATTTGATTGATGGTAAGCAAGAGAACTGAAAGTCAATATTGGAACTTAAAAGCTAGTGAATAAAAACTATTACTTTATTCCAACTTGATGTGAAAAAGTTGATTTTATTTTCCATATTCCACCAATAATTGGTCTGCTGCATTACCACGATGTTCATTAAGCTTAAAAGTCTAAACCCATTTAAAAAGTAATTATAATTTAATTGAAAGTCATTTTAAGAAAGGATCTCACAAATCCCTCGCAATGGAACTTTCCCACCCACCACGCCTAAACTAGTCAAAAGAAATGAAGTCTATATATAATTAACAGGCATGTATCACGGATCATTACTATTTTTTTTTAAAAAAAAAGTCTAATAAGATGTATAATATTATCGTTTTTATACCGATTGATATCTTTATCTTCCTACCAAGGCGTTCAACGTGAAATTGGACAATTATTTTATCACTCTGATACTATTTGTTACGAAGTCATTATTATCTTCCCAAATGACATGTATGATTACATGAGCAACGCTAATGCTTTTATATTCTTGAATCTCTCATTTTTTTCCTAACATGAGATTAATATGTTCACTACTTTCTAAATGCATGACACGTTCACGCTTACTCAAGTAAATCACTTTTAACATATTGGTCCTTGTCTTGTAATATGATTTAGTTAGTGGTATGCGATTCCAATCTCATCTGTAAAAGATTTGTTCATCCCTTTTCTCTCAACATAGCTTAATAATAATAATAATAATAATAATAATAATAATAATAATAATAATAATAATAATAATAATAATAATAATAATAATAATAATAATAATAATATAACTTATATGTTAGGTTTAGTTAACGTACAGTTAGCATTCACTATTTGTAAATACATACATATACAATAATATTGTAATAAGTAGGGGATATTTTTTTTATATACATTTACCCTAGAAAGCAGCTGTTTTCACAGGTGGATTAAGCTGGCCGTGAAGAAGAATCGTGAAAGGCTTTATTTGTGGTTCACATGGTGAAGTTAAATGGTTGAAATTAAATACCTGTCTAAATCTTTATGATGTAACTGTAATTTCCATAACTGTTAACCATTAATCACTTTCACGAAAATAACCTTCCTCTTCCTCTTTCCCACTTGCTCAGATTGCCATTGCTAGTCAGAAAATTAAGGTCCATTTTTAATTTAATTTTTCTTTCTCTGTTTTTAGGGTTTTTTCTTGATTAATCTGAACAAATCCGTGTTATACACCTGGTTTTGGTGAGTGAATCTCCAACGATAATTTTTTTGTATACAAAAGGCTTCGAACTCGAGACATACTTAAGCGGTATCAAACTTCTTACTACTTAGACCAATCGTTTGATTAATTTAATTTAATTTTGAATATTTAATAATGTACAATATATTTAAGAGAACAAGAATAAATTCTCATGAATTTAACAAATAATTAATATCACCCCCAGGCCCCAGTTACACCAATAAGGAATAAGGAGCAAATCAACGGATGGTAAAAAACGGAAAAATAAAATTACATTCGTATCAAATTAACTCCTTTTGGTTAAAACTTAGATTTTACTCAAAAGTGAATCAGCATTTTCCTTTTATTTTTTTAAATGTGGTGTGAAATAGGGTATTTAATTAGTGTAACGAACTAGGGTTTTCCCGATTTAGAATCACGAGAATGAAATAAGGGGTAAATAGTAAATACATCAACATATTTCCCCAAAAGGAGTCTAGATCCTTTTCATATGATGAAGTGAAATAGTTCCCGACAAGTTATTAGTCAAAAATTTCAAACAACCTTACGTGGAAACATTATGTTTAGATTGGAACTAGTTAAAGAAATCAATAGAAATAATAATGAAGAAGTTTTCCATTGCTTTCTCATAATTAGGGTGTAAATAAACATAGTGTTCGACGAACTATTCGTGAACTATTCATATAACGTGCATTTATTAAGCTAAATAAACAAGTATGAAAAAAATTATGTTTGTTTACCAAATGAAAGAACATGAACAAATGTGTGTTTGATTCGTTTATGCTTACGAACAAGCTTATTTATTGATTCTTTTTAATTTTTTACATTTTAAATAGTGGTGAATAAGGGGCTAAATTGAACGCATGGTGAACTTTAGAGTTCAAACTGTGAAGCCTAAGGAGCTTAAAGACTAGTGGTGTAATTTTACCATCTTGATGAACATGTTACCGACGTATAAACGAAATGTCTGCGAACGTTAAACAAACCAGCACATAAACAATATTAAAAATTTAAATAAACATGAATCGAACATGAACACAGTCACGTACATGAACAAAGCTTTGTTCATTTAAGCTCGGTTTATTTACACTCCTAATTATAACAAATGAGCTACTGGTACCAAATTATGAGAGTTAAAAGAAACTATTCAACTTACCTAATTACTCAATACCCACCTTACAAATGATAAATAAATTAGGACACCGATTTAGTAACTGTAACATGAAATTATTACCAAATTTGTTCATGACAATACCTCAATCTAGCAGTCTCTCGAGAACAGTGGGTCCTATCCCCATCGTGCACGGTAAAATATGGGTTAAAAATTGCTTCCCTGGATGTGGTAGAAAATCTGTCAACGTCACTCGTTACCCCCATGACAATGTTTAAAAGTACATGATAGTGAAAATGAATTAATCACCATCTACAAAATAATTTTTTCAGAAATAATAATAATAATAATAATAATAATAATAATAATAATAATAATAATAATTGTTTTGCTTTCATTTTCTATTGCTTTAAAAAGCAGTATATGGTTGTTTCTTTTGCAAGAACATATACGTGATTGTTAGACATAAATGTGGATGTTGAGTAGCATAATATTTCATGAGAAAATATTTTGTACACTGACATATTTTTTTTATAAGCGGATTCAATTGAAGATTTAAATATTTAGTTTATAAATTTAGATTTTAAGATTTATGATTAGAATTGAACTTTTAAATTCTAAAGAATATAGTTTAAGATTTAGAGTTTAAAATTATAAATTTAAATAATAACTCATATTATTTTGTTTACTATTTTTTTAACTTTTATTTACTATTATGGAACAATTACTCTAACTTTGTTTATACATAACATATGGTATATTGGTATATATAATTTTATATAGCATGCATGTAAATCATTATCGTGTTAAATAATCATTGGACATTACCAGCAATTAAATGAAAAATACAACAAATTTTCATTTTTGAATATTGATTCTTCTTAAGTCAAAACTGATATTATATTCTTGTTTTTTCTTCTTCTTCTTTTTTTAACGATATTAAACAAATAAAAAGGCAGCTTAAATGGCCAAGGCACGTGAAATATCGCACGAGATTTGTGCACCGAATAGTTTATATTGGACAATAATCCGTTTAAAACTTTTTTCTAATTTTTATTAGAAAGAAAAAGGGAAAAACAAAAAAATAAATACGGTCACCGACGTCTGCCAGCAATGCAAGAAAGCGACGGGCGTGGACCCAAACTGACACGTGGCCACGTCAGCTGATACCCTTACAGGTGGCGTTGCTGTAATACGGGTCGCATTACTTATTTCATAATTTTTTTTATTTTTTAGAAAAAGAAAAATGAAAATTGCATCTTATGTTTCCTTCAAATAAAGGCTTAATGGTTTCAAAAACTCTCAAAGTTTTGAAATAAATTAATTCAGCCCTAATTTTTTATACTCAATTAAAATTTTAAATTAAAAAAATAATATAATTCTTTTAACTAACATTGACCATGAACTGTATCAGTTTTTATTTAATTTATGTCTTGTGTTGCGATACAAAATTATTACATGATCTTTTCATAATGTTTTAAAATTTTATTTTGAAATTATCTAAAAAATCTTTAAAACTCAAATAAAATTGAGCAAACGTTGATGGCCGGTTGGTTAGAGCTGCTCACATGCTCCATCCCACTCCTCTTAGGTCCAGAGTTCAAGATCCAACAAGAGCATTTCTTTTCTATAGAGTTTCCCCCTCCCCTCTAGGTAGAATCAGTTCAAAAAAAATCAAATAAAATAAAAATTATCCTAAAATTAAAATAAAATGTTAAAATCATTTAATTTTTGAAAATTCTGTAGATTGATTTAAAAATCATAAAACATTTAATATTATTTAAAGAATTATGTAAATTGTTTAAAAATTATAAAACAGCTATTCAAAAAGGTTATAAAACAATAAATACTATGAAAAAATAAAATAAAAAATAAATATTACATTCATTTTTAAAATATAAACATTAATATTAAAAAAATAAATTTAAACAATATAATTAGTGTGTAAATTGTTTATAATTCGGCTGATTATTGATTACACGGTTTAATAATATTCAACAAAGTTTTATAAGTTCTTTAACAATTTTTTATAATAAACTTATAATATTTTTTAAACAAATAATAATTTAAATTCCAAACATATGTTTAGGCACATTTAACTCTTAAAATTAGTCAGCAATCTTTAGAGTATGTGGTTAAAGCTCCTGTTCTTTCATTTTCTTAGATTGTGGGTTCAAAACTTAGGAGCAAAATTCACCTTCCTTCCCCTCTAAGTAAAATTACTAAAACAACACTTAAAATTATAATCCAAATCCAAATCACATTAATTCATTAATAAAACGTTTGCAACAACCTAATTATATGTAACTCCCAAGCTAACTACATTGCCCCCATCAGATTTTCCAGATGCTTTTTAAAATTTTGTTTCAAATTTTCCGTTTTTTATTTTTTAAATTGATTTTCTATTATTTTCTATTTAAAAATACATAAATTAAAAAATGAAAAAAAATCTTAAAAAATCACGCTTCACCTGAAAAGTGATAACACTAGATCATAAATATTTAAGGATCGAAATTAATCGAAGAACTTAGTTAATGTAATTTTTAATTAAAAAATAATTAATTATCTTTCTCGAGGAGTTAATTGAAAGAAAAAGAAATGTATGGGGTGAATTAATTTTGTTCCAAACCTCTAGAACCATCAAGTCTAAAAACAAAGTTATCTTGACAAACACGTTCCATCCTCTTCAAACTCTATAAATAGGTAACCATTTTTTGCCTCTAAATCCTCCTCTTTTTTGCTCGTATCCCATTTTTTTTTCTTTTTTCCCACATTTTCTCTCCTATCTCCGTTTCTCTGTTCCATTCCGTTAGCTGTTTATTTTCTGAGTGTTTTCTCCGCCTTCGTCGATTCTCATTAGAACTGCATTTTAGCAACAGGTTCTTGTCTGGGTTTCTCCTCGTTAGTCAGGTTCGTTTACATTAAGATTCACGTCTTTATAAATTTCATTTATTTAGATTCTCATTTCTTTCTTCAATACTTATAAGGATTGAGATCTTTTTCCCACGATAAGACGTGCAGACACATACAAACATATGTATGTAGAAACCAGTTTTTTTTTCTTGGGTCTGTTTTAAATCTGTTGGGTTTTCTTTCCTTTTATTTTCCTGTTTTGGTAGGTGCAGTGTTATGTTAGGGAAGAAAATGGTTTTAGATTGATTGTCGATTTGCTTATTTGATTCTGTAAAAGTTTCTATTTTGTCGGTTCCCACCTGTGAATGACTAGGTAATAAAATCATTGGAAACGTGTCTTAATCATTTTTGTAGACTGATGTTAAGTTTCAATAGCAAAAACAATTTGCTGATGATTGCCAAAATAAAGGCTTTTAAAGATTCGAAATTGTTGTTTTTTTGAATGATTTGATTGGAAAAAAAATATTTGTATGATTGAATAATTTTCTTTCAAGACTTTACATTTTCTTTGGTCTGGTCCATTGGAATGTCCTTATTTTCATTCATATCAAGAAAATTCGAGTTAATTAAGTTTTGATTGAATCTTAACTCGACTGGTGGTACTATTGTTGTTGCAACATCTTACAACGTATAAGGGGATAAGGATTCGAGCGTTCTTAAGCGCACAATATTCAAGCGTTTTCAAGTCCATTTCTATATAAAATTTTGAGTGACATTGCTGTGGTTTTTTATTAACATATTGCTGAAACTGAGTTATTATTTTATGTCTGAAAAGCCATCTTCTTAGGGCCTTTCTCATTGAATCACTATTTATACATATTTACATATGTTGTAATGGTTTTCTTTCCACTTCTCTACATGTAGATCTTAGCTCATTCTAATTGAATTCGGAATCCGTACTTCTGCCGTCTTGAGAACCCCTGCACAAATAATGTTCTGTTATCTGCTATAAATGTGGTGTAGCTTTGGAGATGAGAAGGTACACATGTTTTTCTTTAGAAAAAGAGTTGCAAATCTCAAATTTACAATTTTCTGATTTGATTTTCTAAATTTGTGCTTTGATGTTCGGCCAACAGTTTGGAGGAAGCCTGCGATTGATGGACTGCTCACCGAACAGTAGTAGTGATAAGAAAACATTGAAGAGGTGGTTTTTCATAGACAAGAGGGTCGGCTAAAACGTTTGACAAGTATTGGAGGTTCATAACTGTACTTGACAAAGCTGATTCCGTCGGAAAAGATATAGTTTAACCTGTTATTGGTGTGTTTAAAAGTGGTCTGAAGCTAATGGAGTTGAAGTCAAATCATTCATCTCCTGTTCTCACTGATCCTATTCCTGTAAACAATTCGAGACTAGGCATCCATTCGAATCTGCTTTCCTATCAGCAATCAGGTGGATCTTTGCCCACAGACAAGTATATGACTATTCCTAGGAAGAAACCTGGAAAGCTCGAGGATGTTCGGTCCAACGGTTGGCTAGAGGCGATGAGATCCTCATCGCCCCCTCTTAAGAAGTTAATCAAGCACAAGGACTTCAACATTGATGCTGCTGCAGATGATTTCGATATTGCTTATTGCTCCTGGATGGTATGCATATATCTAATCGTTGATATGCATAAATAATTTTACTTGTAATATAGATTTCACTAGATAAACTTTCTTGCTTGTTGTTACGCTGACTATCCAGATTAAATATCCCTCTGCGCTTAAATCTATTGACCAAATCTCGAAAAATGCCAAGAACAAAAAGATTGCTGTTTTTCTAGATTATGATGGTACCCTTTCCCCCATCGTAGATGACCCAGATCGGGCATTTATGTCTGATTCTGTAAGTATGACAGTCCATTTCGGTGCATGTAATAGTATTATTTGGTTTTCTTCATCTTCCTTTGATTGAAATCTTACCATATTTTCAGATGCGCTCTGCCGTCAGAGATGTTGCAAAGCATTTCCCAACAGCAATTATTAGTGGCAGAAGTCGTGATAAGGTAGATGGTAGATCCTTCGGGAACTTTCTTTCGTTTTCTTCTTCTCTGTAGTTACCATCCGAATCCGGTTAAGATATGGTCTGGTTTATGGCCTTTTTGTTTTTTATTTCAGGTTTATGAATTTGTAGGACTAACTGATCTTTATTATGCTGGTAGCCATGGGATGGACATCATGGGCCCTGTGAGTCATGCAGAGTCTGATGACCATCCAAATTGTATTAGATCAACTGACCAACAGGTAAGACACAATACTTTCAACAGCTTCTCGAATTTGATTTCTCTGTGAAAAGTCCGTCATGTAGGTTGTTTATATCATAAATTTCATTCTCAATTTCATGTTAATCATTATCTTATATGACAGGGCAAGGAGGTAAATCTTTTCCAGCCCGCTAGAGAATTCATCCCTATGATCGACAAGGTGCCTAATCGTTAGGAACGCACACCTTCCACTCATCTCTTATATATAGACCATGCTTAAGATGAACACGCTTGGCTTGTTTTGTAGGTTTTTAAAACCCTCGTCGAGAATACTAAAGATATTAAAGGTGCAAAGGTTGAGAATCACAAGTTTTGCACCTCTGTACATTACCGTAATGTAGAAGAGAAGGTGAGACACATAGTTCCAGCGTTGTACCTGAGATTTAGCCTAGTTGTTTACTAGTTCCAACATCTAAATGCAATTTTTTTCTGCCTTTTTCAGAACTGGCCGACTATCGCACAGCGCGTTCATGATATTCTGAAAGACTATCCTCGTTTAAGATTAACTCATGGGAGGAAGGTATGTTATTTTTACTGCCTTCCGAATTTCGATACGCAACTCGACCCCTTTTGTTAATCCATTGACATTTGTGTTACTTGTATGGTAAAACTCTACCATTTTCATTGTTCTTCAGGTTTTAGAGATCCGTCCTGTGATTAACTGGAATAAAGGGAAGGCGGTTGAATTTCTGCTTGAATCCCTTGGTAGTTCTCATTCTCTCCGTCCGATATTAATATAAGACGCTTCGCTCAGTGTTATAACTTTTATGCAAATTAATGCAGGATTAAGCGAGACAGATGAGGTGCTCGCTATCTACATTGGAGACGACAGGACCGATGAGGATGCATTCAAGGCAAGTATATATAACTGTAATTGCAGATTTTATGGAAAAAAAAAACTTGTTCAGATTCTAAAAACAGGTTTAAAACATTGTAAATCAGGTTTTGAGGGAATCAAAACTGGGATATGGGATATTGGTGTCTTCGGTTCCCAAAGAAAGCAATGCATTCTTCTCTGTGAGAGACCCATCAGAGGTAAAGCTAAGCTCAACAAATGTTCATATTCCAGTTGTTTCAAAAACATAAGACTTAACATGGGAATTATGGTGCAGGTGGAGAAATTTCTCAAGGCTTTGGAGACATGGAACAAGTTTGAAGAAGCTTGAAGAACAGCAGCACTCTATTAATATTTATAAATTTTCTATATCATATTTTACATTCGAAATCTACAATGAATCCAGCCATTCCAATGCAAATGGCCGTATTATTTCAAATCTTTTGTCAGAATTTTGAATATATATATATATATATATATATATATATATATATATATATATATATATATATATATATATATAAACAAGTCACTATTTATATACATATTTTGATCATTAAATTCAAGCAACAACATTATTAAAAGTGGGTGGCAGTTGGGCCTAGAATCACTCTCAATCTTTGTCTTTAAAGTAGTGCAATGAATAGCATCCACAAGCTTAGCATCTTTTAGTGAACTACGCCGGCTGACACTCTTTATAGGTTAGAAGACGACAATATTGTTGTCTATTTACAAGGAGAAGATATGCTATGGATTAATAGACACTAAATTAATTTAACTTTTCCATACGGTTTATTGGCTTCTAGCCGTGAAATCTATGAGCATAATCTAAATTAGATATGCAGTTCTCTCTTCCCATACACATTGGTTCAGGGAATGAACTTTTCCACAATGTTGGCTTGGTTCCAAGACTTGAGAAGAATCATCTCCCTTGGGAGAATCATGTTTTGATCTTCCTTTTTCTCGAAAAAAAAAATCTTTCCTCGTGCACACCCAAGTCCAATTTTCAGGATCAAATTAGACCTCGTAAAAAAATTAGAGGATTATCATTTTTTATGTTCACGTGTAAAAATAAATCATCTTAAAAATTAAAAAGTAAAAGAGAAGAAAAAACGTAAGTTAGGCTTTGCTTGGTAGGAGAAAGAAAATTAGAAAGATAAAAAATTAAAGAGTAGAAAAGTGAGAAGATAATTTTTTACATTGTTGTGCTTGATAGGAAGGATAGAAAAATTGAAAGGAATTATATTTTTTTATTCATCGCTTGGTAGAATTTAAAATTAAAAGAAATTATTTTAAATTAATTTGCATATCTTCAACATTTGCTTTCTTCTTTTCCTTCAAATTTTGGGACGATTTGCTTCTACACATGAGCATAAAAATGATTATCCTTCTAACTTTTTTTTCTCCAACTTTTCTTTCCTACCATGCATGCACAAAATTTATTTTCATTCCATTTTATTCCTCCCATCTTTCCATCCTTCAACGTTCCACCCAACTAAGCAAAGTTTAATTCAAAATATGAATTATTCAAAGATTATTTTTTTTCTTTTCCAATTTTTAACTCCACTAAACAATGAATGGAAATAAAATATTATTTTCTTTTTTTTATCATTCCTACCGAACACACTAATAAATGGAAAAATATTTTTTTTATGTTTTTACTTTTCCACCCTTTAATTTTTCACCATTCTAATTTTCTTTACATTATACCAAGCAAAGCCTTAATCTAAGTTAGAAATTGCATCCATAGGCAAAAGACTGAGTCCAAAACAGTTGGTGAGTAAAACCCATATACCATTTCGAATGGAAAAACCTAATATAAGAATTTTTACCTACTAGGACAAAAATTCTCGGAAATTTTTCGATATCTTTTTTTATGTCTCAACACTAAAAAATTAAATTCTAAATCTTAATTCTAAATTTTAAATCATAAACCTTAAATCTAAAAATATACCATCCTCAAAATTTCTTAAAGTCTATTCTTAAACGCTAACATTAATCCTTAAAACTTAATCATAAACCTAAAACTTTAGCATAAAGAACATAAACAAAGAAACCAAAAGAGACAAAAAAAATCTATTCGAGCATAAACATATTATCTCATTTTCTTTTCTCACTTTTCCACCGAGTATGGATAAATTTGGAGAATAATTCAAATAAAATTTAATATTTGAAACATAGAGAATGTTGAAAAATATTTGAGGATATAAGCCATTTTCTATAGTACACGGGGACTTCGCCAACTATAGGTGACGAGGTTTAATTTTTTAATATTTTTTTCTCAAAGGACGCCATCTGCAGGTGGCGAGGTCCCTCTGCTTAATATTAAAAAAATAAAAAGCGCTACCTACAGATAACAAGGTCTCTGAGCACTATAAAAAATAACCTATATCCTTAAATATTTTTCAACATCCCTACTGAGTAAACTAAAATTTTATTTATTTTTTCACTCTCATGTTCTTCCATTTTCATCTATCCAAGGCACGACCATCGATGCAAATGCTAAGTTTTTTTTTTACCACTCTGCTTACCATCAGAGAGACTCCCATTAAAGCTTTCAAATATGCAGCATTACATTATTTGCTTAAATAAAAAAATTAACCCTTAAATTATATATTTTTATTTATTTTTAATCTTTAAATTATTTTTTGGTCAAAATAAATTCTTAAATTATAATTTATACTTATTTTAAGTCTGATAATTATCTAAATAAAAAAATTATTTAACTAATAAAATATTGACACATTACAAGAAAATTTTGACCAATTAATAATTTAAGGACTAAAAAAAATAACATAGTTTAAATATTTATTTTAACTAAAAAATAATTTAAAAGTTAAAAATAAACGAATAACATAATTTATGGGCTAGCTTTCACGTAAGCCTCTACATTATTTGGGGTACAACAATCGTTGTCGATGTCATCCTAGGGGGTTATGTCAGCTTAAATTTTCATATCCAGCTGTGGATTTAAGTGTAGTCTAGGGTGGACAAGTGTTTATTTTGTAATCTGAAATTTATCAGTTAGTTATTGATTTTATTGACTATATGCATAATAAAATTTGATTTTTTTTACATTAGTTATTTATTTTATTTAAGGAGGGAGTTCCCTTGAGGCTCAAAAGGCCCCCGGCTCTTGTTATAAAATTAGTGTATTAAATAGATTTTGGTCTATGTAAAAATAAATATTTAAATTAAAAAAATAAAAGATTTTGTTAAATATATAATCAATTAGGAGTTGAACTAAAGAAGAATAAGCCCGCGTCCTCATATTTTTTGGTCCAATAATAATTTAAGTTCTTATAAAGTTTAAATATTAGACATATTAGTCCTTATCCCATGAATTTTGAGTTTAAATACTTTATAATTTCTTATGTTTTCTAAATTCAATATTTTAGCCCCTAGCAATATATGATTCTGACTCTATTCCTGATTTTACTAGTTGTATTCACCTTAATATTTATGTATTATATATGTGTCCACTCTAAAAAAAACGTATTTCTGTATTGCTACCGGTACATCAACATAATCTGTCAATTGGATATGAGAGTTCGATTATACAAGGTGGTTAACATATTAGCCTAATTGTTTTATGCGAACAAGTTCTTAACATATTCAATGCATTTGAAGCCCTTACCAAGTAGTTTCGCATGATATGGAAGAATTATGAATTATTAGATGGGGTTGGCTCACCACGTCATTTTAATTTTATCTAATAAAAATTTTTTATCTCATTTTTTTCAAGGTGAATCCTTCACCTCTTTTTAACATGTAACTAATGAATAAGTAGTTATTAAGGATAAAGATAAGATGAGATAACTTTTATCTCATTCAAATCCATGGAATAACTCTTAGTCAAATCTTATTCAACTCCCATCTTATCCTATCTCTATCTCAATCTTATCTTGTATTTAAATATTTGATTTGTATTTAATATTTGATTTCCCTTATCCTTGTATATTCATTTGTAAGCCTATATATAGGTTAATTGTAAACATTATCAACTATCAAATATACAAATCCTTTACATGGTAATCAGAGCCAAGTAGAATTTCTCTACTCATTTTCTTCTCTTTTCCGCTCTTCTTTAAACCGGATCTCCTTTCATGGCTCCGTCTTTTACTTCCAATGATCTTGTACATATTAGTGCACCAGCCAACTTTCCAATCAAACTTACGTCTGCCAATTTTCCTGTTTGGCGTCGCCAAGTGGAGGCTACTCTTATTGGTTTTGGGCTACTCGGTTATATTGATGGTTTACAGCCTTCCCGATGTCGCATCAACAATTGCTAATCTTGAATATCTACAATGGTATCATTAGGATCAAATTCTTATCAGTGTGCTTCTTAACAGTTATGATGATCAAGTTCAACCACTTATTTCATCCGTTGTCCCCGCCAAAATTGCATGGGGTACTCTAGTTGCGAGTTATGTTGGAGCATCTCTCGGTCGTACCCTTGCTCTCAAGTCCAAATTGGCTCGCAATCCATGTGGTTTCAGGTCTATCTCCGACTACATGAAAAACATGTAAGATATTGCCTCTGATCTTGCCTTGGCAAACTGTCCTGTCTCCGATACAGATCTCTTGATTTCTATTGTCAATCAATTGGATAATGATTATCATCCAATTGTTGCTGCCCTTCGTGTGCGTAACACATTGACAGCCATGTTTGAGTTGTTTGAGATCTTAGTTGATCATGATAGACTCCTTCAAGAATTTAACCAAGATACACCTCTTGCCACGACATATTTTGCGTAGCGGGCTAATTCAAATCATGGTTGTTCCATCAACCATTCTCGAGCGAAGGGTTGTCCCTCTGGCCATTCGTTTTCTGGTGGCAGTTGTAGTCCTGTTCCTCAATCTAGTCAATCTAGACGATAAGATGTTATGTACAGGTTCTATAATTTGCTAAGGCATGTTGTTCGGGATTGCTGTAAGCTTGTTCGGTTCTTTCACAACAACTTTTATCAACAGTCACCGTCTGATTCACCGATTGTTAACATTGCTACTGATCTTTCATCATCTGATCCGACTCTTTGGATGTTTGATAGTGGTGCCTCGTATCACACCACAATGACCACTGTGTCTTTTCAAGATATCTCCTCTTATGACGGTCCTGATACAATTAATATGGGTAATAATAACTCTCTACCTATATCTCATATTGGCCGATACACTGTTCCCACGGCTACCAAGCCCCTTTCTCTCACAAATGTCTTATGTGTTCCTTAGTTAAATACAAATTTGGTGTCGACTTCTAAATTGTGTCGGACTAATCATGTGTCTATTGAATTCTTTGACTTTTATTTTCTTGTTAAGGATCGACCTACGAGAATTCTCTTTCTTTGAGGTAATAAAATTGGTGGTGTCTACTTGTAATACTCGTATTTTGTCCGGGGTTAGTTCTATATGCTATGTTGATCAATTGATGACAATTAGCCAAGAGGAGGAGTGAATTGACAATAAAAATTTGGAGGGAGAAAATTTAAATGATAAGAATGAAAGGACAAACGACTTATAGTGGTTCAAGCTTCGAACAAGCTCTACATCCACTACCTTAGCTCCCACTAAGGATTTTGAACCAATTTCACTAGAAATTCTTCCCCTTTTCTTGGATTGGGAGGAAACCTTACAAACCGATTAAGCTTTCTACCCAAAGCTTAATCGAGAGCACTCTTTTGTACAAGAAAGACGGCAAATAGAAAATAGCCTCTCAAGGGTAGATATTTTGCCCAAAGTTACAAGATCACTCAATCCAACTTGAAATAAAATAGATACAATAAAATTACACAAGTAGGTACAATGGATTTGACTCTAAAAAGCACAAAGAGGTTGGATTTTTGCTTTGATGATTTTCACTTGATCATTAGTTGTTGTTGTAGCTTTGAAGGCTTGCTTTTATACCCCTTCATTGATTTCTAACCATTCGGTTGGTTGGCATCATCAATATAGCCGTTGGGTTGTATTTTTCCCGTAATAAATGCTTAACTGCAACTAACCGTATCGGTACACGAGAGGCTGTATCGATACCTATTCCAAAATAGAAAGAGCCGTTGTGCTGAAATAACAAAGGGCGTATCGATACGTGGGAATGTGTATCGAAACACAATAAGAATGGCGTATCGAAATGGACATGACCGTATCGATACCGTATTGCTTACTTGGGAAATTGTCAAAACATGTTTCGGTACACATCGAAGGCGTCTCGATACGGGTTTAAACACTTTTCAAAAATGTTGATTCCCTATAACTGACAAGGCAACGGTAAAATAATAAATGTGAAGATTTGAAAAATCTTAACCCCGTATCGATACGGTTGCATTCGTATCAGTACACTACTCTTAAACCTTAAGCCTAGATGAAGGTCGTATCGAAACGGTTGGAATCATATCGAAACACCCGTATCGAAATAGGCTCACCTGTATCGAAACAGATTCTTACAGTGGCTTAATACATTGAGGGCATATCGAAGCACCTGAGAGGCGTATCGAAACGCCTAGGCGAGGTTGTTCAATTTTGACTTGAAAATACTTAGAAAGATTTATGAGGTTTAAGTTTTGACTTAGAAATAATTTTTAGGTTTAAAATCCTTGTCAATTGTGAGACTTTAAAGTACTTAAAAATTTATTTTCTTTTGCAATTAAGTCCTCAAATAAATTGTTATATCAAAATCAAACTTAGGTTTTACAATCTCCCCCTTTTTGATATAACAAAACCAAAGTTAAATTTTTAAGTAGTTTGAAAAACTCCTTTGAAAAACTCCCCCTTACTTTGAGATAGATTTTTATTTTGGCTCTTTTACTTTACTTCTCCCCCTTTTTGTTAGATCAAAATCAATGAAGTAATTCAAAGGCAATAGAATATAAGCAAGATAAAGCAAACAACTTAAATACCATTAAGCATAAAGATTCAAAGCAACATTAAAATCCAAACTTAATTCCTAAAAACATAGATATTCAAAGCTTAAGTCCATAAAACAATAAACATATGTGCAAAATAAGAAATCCTAAGATGTTATGCCATGATGTGCAATGCTAAACTAATGAGCATTTTCATCATCTTCACTATCTTCATCTTCATCATTGACTTGATTTTCTTGGGATTGTCTTCATTCTCCATGAAAGGCCGTGAGAGAAATATCCATAGAAGATTGTTGGCTTTCAATGGAGGTAACTCTCTCCTCCAAGAAAGTGAACCGAGTGTCAATGGCAGCAAACCCCGAATTTATAGTGGTATGCAATAAAATGAATTGCTCATTGAGGTAGGCCATAAGAGCATCCATCAATGATTGGGCGACCGGAGCTTGAGGGGCTGCTTGAGGAGGCACTTTGGGTTCGAGTGCAAATCTTTGAGGAAGATCCATGATACGAAGCTATTCTCCATTATGATATTAGAACTTTGAACAGTGAAGAGAACGTTCATCAATAGGATTAGTGAGAGGCTCGGCGAGATCATGTGAGCAATCAATTTCCAACTTTGAGAACAAGTGACTCAAAGTGGTGCCATAAGTGAAAGATGAGACAAGAGGAGTAAGGCGATGTTGAACAAGATAAACAAGAGGAGTAAGGCGATGTTGAACAAGATAAACAAGCTCCGCAAACATAATTTGAGCAAGGTTCGATTGTTTTTCTTCACGAAAGCATCCGATCTAAAAGTCGTCAACTTGTCGGATCGTTGAAAATTTTCCATCGGATAGAAGGAACCACCAAGTGATTAGCAAGTGAAGGATGCGATCATAAGTGTCAAGAATGGTCACGGAGCCACTAAGAACATGTCCTAAAGAGTCATCATCATCTATACCCTCATTCTCAAACCCAAAAATATTGGTTAAAATAGTTGGATCAATCCGAATTTTCTTTCCCATTAAATAAGACTCAATAGTAATGAATGCTCTTTGATCGTGACTAGGAATACACCGGGCATTAGCAAAAAATATGAGAACAAGGTTGCGATACAAAATACCGGGTATGGCAAAAAATTACATTAAATTCCATCGTCGCAATAAAGGAAGATATCTGAATTGAAAACGCTTGGAATTGAAAAAGGGATAGAGATAGAGATGACACGCTCACGACGAATTCGATAATTTTGGTATTGTTTGAAGCGAGCCATAGCTGACGGATTGGTAAAACTCTTTTGGTAGATAACGGTGAGGTTAGGACGAGTGGCATTATTATTGTTGGATGATTCTCCAACTTCACCCGATCTTGGTCTTTTTCTAGGTGCCATAATAAAAACCTAAAATTCAAAAATAAGGCACAAAAATGATGTATGCATAAATCATCAAATTCAATCCAACAATTCAAGGTATAATTAAAAAAAAGTTTATATAATATAGTTTAAAAACATATATAAATATAAAAAGAATTTTGAAAAACAATATAGAAAAATATACATATAATTTTATATTCGAATCAAATAATTTTCAGTTTGAATTTTTTTTTACAAAAACTTTAAAACCTATAAAATATATGTACTAAAAAATAAATTCGAAGTAAAAATAGAAATGAATTCAAAACGAATTAGAAAAGGAAAAAGAATTTTATACTTTGATAATGGATTATGGATGAATGGGGATGATATGATTACTAGCTTGATGAAATAGCTTTGATTTGATGAGAAGAGCAAGAACGCTCAAAAGATTTGAAGAGTTTGTGTGAAAAATTAAGGGATTTGGTGTGTTTTTATAGGTAAAAATCGGTTAGGGTTTTGTAGAGAAAAATTAGGTAAAGAAAAAAACATTAAAGACTCATTAATAGGCAGACGACAGCGCGTGCCGATACGCCACGTGGTGTATCGAAACATATGTATCAGATTGCTTTTGAAGCAGTACCGAAACACAAGACCTTACCGGTACATTGTTGTCTGTATCGAAACCCATTCAAGAACATGTATCGAAACGCATGGAACCATTTCGATACGCTTGTGCCAAAAACTGCATTTTGAGCACAGAGATCATCGTACCTATACAGGGTTGCCTGTACCCAAACATGTTCAAGAACTCGTATCGAAACGCCCTGAGCCGTTTCGATACCCTTGTGCCAGAAACTACATTTTTGGCACAAGGTGCTCAAAAATTTAAATTTGATCGAATCTAAATGCATGTATAAGACATATGAGCAACATGTATGGACAAAAATAGATACATACTCCCCTAGCAACAAGCATAGATGCATAAAGGAACAAAATTACAAAAGCATGACAATCAATCAAATTCAAGCAAGTTTTTGAACTAAAAGGGGCTCTAAAGGTTTAAGATAGACTAGTAAGACCTAAATCTCTCCTAAGGGTCCAAAAATGTTCCTTATCCAATGGTTTGGTAAATATATTCGCTAATTGGTTCAAGGTGTCTACATATTCTAGAACTACATCATTTTTCAAGACATGAACTCTAATGAAATGATATCTTATCTCCACGTGTTTGGTTCTAGAATGTTGGATGGGATTCTTAGTGAGACATATGGCACTAGTGTTGTCACACTTAAGGGGTATGGTACCACATCAATTCCATAATCTAAAAGTTGTTGCTTCATCCAAAGAACTTGAGCACAACAACTTCAAGCCGATAAATATTTCGCTTCGGTGGTAGATAAGGCTACACTATTTTGTTTCTTAGAAAACCAAGATATGAGCATACTACCTAGGAATTGGCAAGTGCCGGAGGTACTCTTTCCATCTATCTTACATCCCCCATAATCTGCATTCGAGAAAACATGTAGATCAAAGGAGGAATCTCTAAGATACCAAAGGCCTAAACAAGATGTGTCTCTAAGGTATCTAAAGATTCTCTTAACGGCTATAAGATGTGATTCTCTAGGGCAAGCTTGAAATCTAGCACACAAGCAAACACTAAACATAATGTCGGGTCTACTTGCGGTAAGATAAAGCAATGATCCAATAATAGAGCGATAAAGCTTTAAATCAACACACTTACCTCCTTCATCTTTGTCAAGCTTTGTAGAAGAGCTCATTGGTGTGGCTTGAGACTTCACATTCTCCAAGCCAAACTTCTTGTGCATATCCTTGATGTACTTAGCTTGATTTATGAAGATGCCATCATTTAATTGCTTGATTTGGAGTCCCAAGAAAAATAAGAGCTCTCCCATCATGCTCATCTCAAACTCACCTTGCATCAACTTAGCAAAATCTTGACAAAGTAATTCATTAGTAGAACCAAAAATGATACCATCGACATAGATTTGAACTACTAAAATATCTTTGCCTTTTCTTTTAATAAATAGTGTAGTATCCACCTTTCATTTACCAAAACCTTTTTCAATTAAAAAACTTGATAATGTTTCATACCGAGCTCTAGGAGCTTGTTTCAAACCATATAAAGCTTTTGAAAGTTTGAAAACATGGTTTGGGTATTTTGGATCTCCATAACCGGGTGGTTGTTCTACATACAATTCTTCATTAATAAAACCATTTAAAAATGCACTTTTGACATCTATTTGAAAAAGCTTGAATTCATAAAAACATGCAAATGCAAGAAACATCCTAATAGCTTCCATCCTAGCTACAGATGCATAGTTTTCATCAAAATCAATTTCCTCTTCTTGAGTGTAATCTTGAGCAACAAGTCTAGCCTTTTTTTTCTCATTATGTTACCACTCTCATCTTGTTTGTTTATATAAACTCGTTTAGTTCCTATAGTAGATTTATTACTAGGCCTATCAACTAATGTCCAAACTTGACTCCTCTCAAATTGGTTTAACTCCTCTTGCATAGCCAATATCCAATAGTCATCATTTAATGCTTCTTTGATATTCTTAGGCTCCATGCATGAGATGAATGCAATATTACAAGCATTTTTAAGAGAAAGTCTAGTGGTTGCCCCTTTGGATGGATCACCCAAAATCTCACCACCTTTGACATAGTTGAACTCCCTTGGGTAGCTCACTTCCTTTTCCTCAAGAGTCATGTCCTTCAAGGCTTCTTGAGGTGGATCTTGTGCTTCTTCTTTGGATTAAAACTCATCCACCTTTGGTGTTTGTCATCCATCAATGGCTTTAATGATTCCTACATCATCATCATCACAATAATCCTTAATCGAAATGAGGTTATCATCGATAACCACATGAATAGACTCTTCTACAACTAAAGTTCTTTTGTTAAATACACGATAGGCTTTAGAGTTTAAAGAATAACCTAAGAAAATAGATTCATCACTTTTAGCATCAAACTTGCCCAAATTTATTTTCCATTATTCAAAACAAAACACTTGAATCCAAATGGATGAAATTAGATAATGTTAGGCTTCTTTGATTTTAAAATCTCATAAGGAGTTTTCTTTAAAATTGGCCTAACCATTACTTGGTTAATAATGTAGCAAGCGGTATTAGTGGCTTCCGCCCAAAAATATTTTGGCAAGTTGTTTTCACAAAGCATGGTTCTAGACATTTCTTCTAAAGTTCGATTTTTCCTCTCAACAACCCCATTTTGTTGAGGAGTGCGAGGAGCGAAAAAATTATGGCTTATACCATTAAAGTTGCAAAAATTCTCAAAACCTAGATTTTAAAATTTAGTACCGTGGTCACTTCGAATATGAGAAATAGTTTGACCAAGATCATTTTGAGAAATTTTTGAAAATGTGATGAATTTTCCTAAAGCCTCATCTTTGGTACTTAAAAATAGAACCCAAGTGTATCTAGAGTAATCATCTACTAACACAAAAGCATATGATTTTCCACCCAAGCTAATGGTTCTAATAGGACCAGAGAGATCCATATGGATCAATTGTAATACTCTACTCATTAATGGATTTGAAAGAAACCCGTTTTTGTTTGCCTTTAGCACAAACATAAAAAATTTGATCATGAGAAAAATTTAATTTTAGGCAAACCTCTAACTAGATTTTTAGAAACCAATTTTTATAAAACACTCATACTTTCATGCCCTAGTTTTCTATACCATAACCATGAGTCATGTTCATCTTTAGCTACTAAACATACATTGGATGTATAAATGTCATCTAGATGCACCATGTATATGTTTCCTAAGCGATGACCAATGAGCACAATATGATTTGTTTCAAAGTTAAAAATTTTGCAACCATTAACATCAAAAAGAACATTAAAACCTTTATCACATAATTGACTAATGCTTAATAAATTGTGTTTTAGACCGTTGACATATAAAACGATATCAATGAGTATGGAAGAGTGATTACCAATGGAACCAATTCTTTCAATATTGCATTTGGAGTTGTCATCGAAGGTTACTCCTCATCCACTCTTTGGCTTTAGTTCCACAAATCGACTCTTGTTTTCGGTCATGTGTCTTGAGCATCCACTATCAAGGTAACCTGTGTTTTGACTTGAGGCTTTGGCCTTGTAGCAATGCTCCCTCTAAAAACAAAGATTAGGTCTTGGTTTTTGGTATCCAAATCATTTTGGGTTCATAATAATTAGCTCCCAAAATCTTGGTTCACTTAGGAATCCAATGAGATAAAGCATGAACATTATTAGAAGTAATTAGGTCATTAAGAATCCAAACACTTCTAATTCCCTTACCTCTAGAGGGCATTTGGAAGCCTCTTTGTTTGTAACCATTAAAGTTTATTTTTACATAATTGGGTTTTGAAGATTGTTCATTTTCAAAACTATTTGTCCCAACTTTGCTCAAGAAAACTTTGAGCTCATTCACCACCTTGTGGTGATCATCATGAAACTTTGAAAGAAGGTTGTTTAAATCAATATTTAATTTTTCAAAATATTTTTGTTCATCTTGTAAATCCAAAACCTTCTTTTCAAGTTCTGAATTGGTTTTAGATAAGGAATCGTTTTGAGATTTTAAATCAAAGATAATTTCTTATTTTTCAAAATTGATTCCTTATACTTCTCAACCAACTCATCATAAACCTTTTGCAACTCATCATAAGCTTCTTTAAGCTCATCAAAAGTGAAATCAAAAGATGATGAGTTAGAGGTTACCTTTGGATCATTCTCAAAAGCCATGAGGCAAAGGTTGGCGACTTCTTGATCTTCTTCATTGGATGACTCTGAATTGCTCCAAGTAGCTACATTTTCCTTGAGCTTCTTCTTCTTTCTGAAGCTATTCTTTTTGAGTTTGAGGCATTCGGTTCGTATGTGCCCCAGCTTCTTGCACTCATAGTATATGAGTTGATCTTTCTCTTCCTCTTTGTTCTTGTTCTTGAAGTCTCTTTTTCGGTTGAACTTTCTTCCTCTATTGGACTTCATGAATCGAGTGAATCTTTCAGCTAGCATAGCCATCTCTTCATCTTCCTCCTCACTCGAGTCACTCTATTCAAAAGAAGCTTTGAGAGCAACTCTGAGTTTCTTCTTCTCTCTCTTTCTTTTCGACATTCTTTTTTCTTCTTTTCCTTGCTTCATGATCTCATGAGTAAGAAGAGAACTCATGAAGCATCAAGCTACAAAGTCTTGAAATCCTTTGCCTCGATGATGGTGGTTCTTTCCCATCTCATGACTCGGGAAGAGAACATAGTAGTTTCTGGACAAGCTTGTCTTCAGGGATGACCTCTTCGAAGCCTTTAAGACCATTGACGATAACGAAGAACTGGTCGAACATCTTTGTGACATTCTCATGAGGCTCCATCTTAAAATTGTCATAACTTAATTTGAGGAGTCCAATCTTGGTCTCTTTTACGTCATTGGTGCCCTCATAGGTGGTCTCGAGTGTGTCTAATGCCTCTTTTGCACTTGTACACGAAAACATCTTCGAGTACATATCCGGTCCAAGTGCACAAAAGAGCATGCGCAAGGCCTTGTCATTTACTTGTAGTTTTTTTCTTTCTTCATCCGTCATCTCGTGCTTGGCCTTGGGAACTTGTTTATCACCTTTTTGCTTCATTGGAATGGATGGCCCATCTTCGGTTACATCCCAAATAACGTAATCATGGGATTTAATGAATAGCCTCATCCGGTTCTTCCAATATGGGTAGTTGTCCCCATTGAAGAATGGTGATTTGGTGATGGATTGGCTCTCATACATATTGTTGTCGGAGGTAGAAGCCATGGCTTGAATGATGGTCGATTGAAACACTTCAAGGATCGCCTCTTGTAGATTTTAATCCCTCAAAGAGTTAGGCTCTGGTACCAATTGTTGTGTTGATCAATCGATGACAATTAGCCAATAGGGGTGAATTGGCAATAAAAATTTGGAGGGGGGAAATTTAAATGATAAGAATGAAATGACAAACGATTTATAGTGCTTCAAGCTTCGAACAAGCTCTACATCCACTGCCTTAGCTCCCACTAAGGATTTTGAACCAATTTCACTAGAAATTCTTCCCCTTTTGTTGGATTAGGAGGAAACCTTACAAACTGATTAAGCTTTCTACCCAAAGCTTAATCAAGAGCACTCTTTTGTACAAGAAAGATGACAAATAGAAAATAGCCTCTCAAAGGTAGATATTTTGCTCAAAATTATAAGATCACTCAACCCAACTTGAAATAAAATAGATACAATGAAATTACACAAGTGAGTACAATGGATTTGACTCTAAAAAGCACAAAGAGGTTGGATTTTTGCTTTGATGATTTTCACTTGATCATTAGTTGTTGTTGTAGCTTTGGAGGCTTACTTTTATACCCCTTCATTGATTTCTAACCGTGTGGTTGGTTGGCATCATCAATATAGCCGTTGGGCTACATTTTTCTCGCAATAAATGTTCAACTGCAACTGACAGTATCGGTACACGTGAGGCCGTATCGATACCTGTTCCAAAATAGAAAGAGCCATTATGCTAAAATAACAAATGGCGTATCAATACGCGGGGATGTGTATCGGAACACAGTAAGAAGAGTGTATCGAAATGGACATAGCTGTATCGATACCGTATTGCTCACTTGAGAAATTGTCAAAACTTGTTTCAATACGCATCGAAGGCGTATCGATACAGGTTTAACCACTTTTCAAAAATGCTGATTCCTCATAACTGACAAGACAACAATAAAATAATAAATGTGAAGATTTGAAAAATTTTAACCCCGTATCGATACGGTTGTATTCGTATCAATACACTACTCTTAAACCTTAAGCCTAGATGAAGGTCGTATCAAAACAGATAAAACCGTATCGAAACAGGCTCACCTGTATCAAAACGGATTCTTACAGTTACCTTATACGTCGAGGGCGTATCGAAACACCTGAGAGGCGTATCGAAACGTCTGGGCAAGATTGTTCAATTTTGCTTTGAAAACACTTAGAAAGATTTATGGAGTTTAAGTTTTAACCTAGAAATAATTTTTAGGTTTAAAATCCTTGTCAATTGTGTGACTTTAAAGTAATTAAAAATTTATTTTCTTTTGAAATTAAGTCCTCAAATAATTTGTTATATCAAAATCAAGCTTAGGTTTTACACTATATTAGTAGTTCGATATAAATAAAACCAAACAATATACTAAATAAATAGATATTATAGTCCATGAATAAATAATAAACCCAATGTCTATTTATATATACAAAAATCCATTTACAATACAAAAGCCCAAAATTAAATTTCAAGGCCCAAACTCTTTCCTAATGAGTATTCCCGCCCATTTTGATATCCAACAAACACAAAAAATATGGATAACTTTTTTTCATGTCGAAATTTGTCCTCCAAATGACACGTGGTAGCTCCTGGTTGGTCAGTTTCCCTTTCACGCAGATCATGTGCTTTCTCCCGCTTAGATGGAATGACGTCATCACTGTGATGTCGTCATAACGTCAACGGGTCAACTCTATAAATAGAAGAGAGAGAATTTTTGTCAGATCATTAAGTGCGAATAATGATAATTAATAATAAAAATAATAATAGTAATTAAGTGGAGAGAGAGAAATTACCTCTCTCGGGAGCTAAACTGTTTGGAAGTTGAGGAGCCGCCGCCATAGGAGCTCAATCGAACGCCGAAACAGTCACCAGAACCACCATGGCCGCCATCACAGAGGTATATTCTTTTCATGTCTTTAATTCTTGCAAAAAATGAAGACAAATGTTAGTTCGGGTATAAAAATAGAAAAGAAAAATACAAAGTGTGATGTGTGGTTATTCGTGGCGATCAGAGAGAGTTAGAGGCTGTCGGAGTTGAAACTGAGTGTGGTTTGGGTAGATCTAGGTTGGGGAAGTTGGGAATCCTGTTAGATTAGGCTTTAGAGTTGAAAACTGAGGAAAATTGGAAGTTTTAGGGTTTGGTATGGCAGAGGTACGACTGCCAGAAATCGTCTTACAGCGGCCGGTGTCACCTACAACGACCGAGATTCGAATCTCGATGGCCGATGAACACCAGAGCTTGGCCGGAGTATGGTGACTGAAGATCAATGAGGAAATAGTGACGGAGCATGGCTGTGTTCTTGAAGTTCATCTATGTTCTTCAAGAACAAGATGGACACCAAGCCAAAACCATTGGTTTTAATGGAATTTGGTGGTGGTTTCTGGAAATTTAGTGTTTGTGGGGAGAGGTTTTAGAGAGAGAGACTGGCAGAGAGAGAGCAAAATCCAAAAAAATGGAAAAAAGAAAAAAGGGTAATCTGAAAATGCCTTTATATAGGCATGAGATTCGGGCCTGTAGGCCCGCAAACCCCGCGCTCGGCCCGCGTACCCTCGATGCAGCCCGCGTCTTTCTTCCTTCAGCTTTGTAATCTGGCACTTCATTTCCAATAAAGTTCAAATGAGTCACTTTTTCTTTGTAAATTAGTTCTTCAATTTGGTCCCGAATTTACTTTGTTAATTTAATTACTTTGATTAATGCATGGTTTTGAATATAGCATATGGTATATTGTTAGATAATTAAATTCATTTAGATACAATTGTTAGAGCCCTAGATACTAAGTTCTTTAATTAAGAATTAAATAATTAAAATAGGTGAGATCATTGTAGTAAATAAATGAGTATTAAAAGGGAAACTTTTAAGTTCTAATTTGAATAGTGTCTCATTGTAATAAGATGATATTCAAGGGCTTCTAAGTATAATATTTGATACTCATTTTGATTTAGAATATAAAATTAACTTAGTTAATTAAATTAAAGCCTTAATTAGGGTTAGAAATTAAATAATTAGATTCACCAATTAAATTAAGAATATTGTTCAATTTAGGGTTTTAATATGAGTAGTGCTCAAGCAATTGGGTATTATTTCATAAATTCCCCAAATTCAATAATATTCATAGTTTTTAAACAATTCTATTAATTGGAGCCTTTTGAGTTAGCACTTAAAATTAACAAGAAAATAATTAATCATGCATTTAAACCTTTTATGTCGGGATATATTTTTGAGTATGAATCGAGGTGTCTTAAAGTAACTGGGCGCTTCTAATCTCATATTCGTTCCAAGATATATTTCCTTATGAAAGGATATCTCCATTTGGAATTAAAATCCATTTAATAATTATGGTTAAATTGAATTCAAATTATTATTCGAAATGCTAAAATGCCACGTAAAATTAAAAGGTACCGGTAATGGGCGTTCGTGGGGGTGCTCACCCTTCCCCACACGTAACCGACTCCCGAACCCAAATTAAAAAAAAAATATCTCTGGTTGTTTTTATGGTGTCCGGTCTACCAAAATGACCAGTGGCGACTCCAAATGTTTTTTAAGATCAAATAAAAAGAAAAATCAAATTTTCATGGTTAATTAAATGAAAAACTTGTTTTAATAAGAAAAGTAAATTTTCAAGATAAAATGAATTAAAAAGGGTCAACACCCTATTTTGTAAAATAAATCATCAGACTATTTTCACACCCCGGTTAAAAATGGTCAGACACTATTATGCTCCGTGATCCTTTTATCTCCAAGTCAGCTCAATCAATTGCTTGTCCGTGCATCAGTTGTATCACAAATTTGGTCATCCATCTGATAAAGTATTAGCCTCTATATTACGCACTTGTAATATATCTTATGACCCAACTAGTTTGACGAACTATCATTGTACTTCTTGTCTTATTAATAAGTCATAAACTGCCATTTGGTCAAAATACTATGTTAAGCTCTCTTGCTCTTGAATTGCTTTACTCTGATGTTTGGAGCACTAAACATGTGTCTTATGACGGATATTTCATACTATGTAATGTTTGTTGATTATTTTACCAAGTATATCTGGCTATACATGATGAAGAAGAAATTTGATGTTGCGGTAATATTTCCTCAATTTAAAAGGCTTGTTGAAAGTTTTTTTCATCCAACCATTGTGTCTCTATTCTCTGATAATGGAGGTGAGTTTGTTAAGCTCTTGCCCATTTTGAATTTGGGCGGTATTTCTCACTTTACTTTATCGCCTCATACTCTGAAACACAACGAGGCTGCTGAACGGAGACATCGTCACATAGTGGAGACTAGACTTTCTCTGCTTCACTTTGCATCCCTCCTAACAGAGTATTGGCCTCATGCTTTTCAAGTAGCTGCTTATTTTATTAATCGGATACCAACACCGATATTGAGTAATGTATCGCCTTACATTCTCTTTCATCAACAAGCATCGAACTATGACAAGCTTCAACCATTCGAATGCTTGTGCTTTCCTTGGATGATACCATACACGACAGATAAACTTGAGCCACGGTTCGCTAAATGTGTTTTCCTTTGATACTCTGTGATGTAGTCTGCTTATAAATTCTTGAAGTCGACCACTAACAGAATCTATATTTCTCGCCATGTTCAGTTTGTTCCTTACATCTTCTCTTTTGCTACACGTTGTGTCCTCCCTATGCCACGAAAATCGGATGCTTCATTGCTTACTATGCCATGACAACCTAATACTTCATTGCCTCCAATGCCATAACAACCTGATGCTTCATTGTCTAACATGCCCCGACAACTTGATGATTCCATTGCCACACCAGTTTCGTTGGGTAACCTGCCACTGCAACCTGATGATTCCATTGCCACACCACTTTCGTTGGGTAACCTGCCACTGCAACCTGATGATTCCATTGCCACATCAGTTCCCTTGGTTGATCTGCCACATCAAGATGTCATCCCTAACTTGCCATAGAAGGTTGTCTCCCCTGACTTGCCACAACATGATACTCTGCAACAGTAGACTCACCGGCCAAATTCGAGGTACTTTGGTCCTTCATTTGTTAATACTACTATATGTCATCATTTTCCTTCCACAATAAAGCCAAACACTATTACTCAAGCTCTCAAAGACCCACTATGGAGACAAGCCATGGATGATGAGTTTAATGTCTTGCTCCGAAACCAAACATGGGATCTTGTTCCATGATCTACACAATCTTTCGTAGGGTGCAAATGGGTATTCTGTGTGAAACGGTGTGCTAATGGCTCTGTTGATCGATACAAGGCTCGACTAGTAGTGAAAGAGTACTCTCAAGAAGTTGGTCGTGACTACTTTGAGACTTTAGTCTTGCGATAAAACCTATTACGGTGTGTATTATTTTCACTCTTGCCCTCCATCATGCATAACCCATCAAGCAACTTGACATTAATAATGTCTTCTTAAATGGCACCTTATATGAGGAAGTCTATCTACAACAACCTCTAGGGTATGTTGATTCTACTCACTCATCTCATATTTGTCAGTTGCCTAAACCCTTGTATGGACTCAAGCAAGCCCCGAGGGCATGGTCTATTAAACTCTCTCAATTTCTTATTCACTTTGGTTTTACGAAATCAAAGGTTGATGCCTCTCTCTTCATCTATAATACAAAGGGAGTTATTTTATACTTTCTAGTCTACGTGGATGATATTGTTCTCACTGGTAATAACAATGATTTTAGTTCATTTCACCAATATATTATCTACGAAGTTTGCTTTGAAGGATATGGGCTTGCTTAGCCATTTTCTTGGCATTAAGGCTATTTCTACTCCTACTGAGTTGTTTTTATCTCAGGCGCGATATATCTCTGACATCTTGACTCTGCCAAGGCAATCTCCACACCTATGTCCTCTTTCGATAAGTTACCTCCGCCGGAGCCATCCACAACACTTGATATTTCTAGGTATCGTCGATTACTTGGTCTCCTTTAGTATCTCACACTTACTCGTCCGGATATTTCTTTTGCTGTGAATTGTCTGTCGCAATACATGTATGGTCCTTCACTTGCACATTCGACAACAGCTAAGCGCATCATGCGTTATCTCAAAGGAACATTATGTCATGTCATTCTTTTTCGTTCGACATCTTCCCTTCATCTCAGTGCCTTTACCGATGTGGATTGGGGAGGATCCTCTATCAGCAGTCGATCCACTAATGGATATGTTATTTATCTTGGATCTAATCTTATTTCTTGGAACCCAACTCGTTAGAAAACTGTTTCTCGTTCTTCCATAGAAGCTGAATATCGTGTCGTGGCAAATGCAACTGCTGAAGTGCTTTGGGTCCAACATCTTCTTCAAGAAATTGTCGTGGTATTACCAAAACCACCATCTCTCTTCTGCGACAATCTTAGTGCCACATATGTTTGCAAAAATCCAGTTTTTCATTCTCATATGAAGCATCTTGCCCTTGATTACTTCTTTGTTCGTGACTTAGTTGCTGCGGGTTCCCTAGTTGTTCAACACATTCCCTCCAGAGCTCAGATTGCGGACACGCTCACCGCTTGGTCGTAATCTCTTCATCCATTTTCGGTCCAAGATTGGAGTCTTCGATGGATCCTCTATCTTGCAGGAGCGTATTAAGGATAAAGATAATATGAGATAACTTTTATCTCATTCAAATCCATGAGATAACTCTTAGTCAAATCTCATTCAACTCCTATCTTATCCTATCTTTATCTCAATCTTATATTTAAATATTTGATTTGTATTTAATATTTGATTTTCCTTATCCTTGTATATTTATTTGCAAGCCTATATATAGGTCAATTGTAAACATTATTAACTATCAAATATACAAATCCTTTACAGCAGTTACATAAAAATTACATTAAAATAGGTGAATATTATTGAATGAATCATGAATAACATGGCGTGAGCGAATCTATCCAATAATTTCTCCATGACATGACACGCTTAAGAAAGAATTAATAACTGCCACTAAGTTAATGCATTGATTTTAAATCGGACATGAGTGGTAACCCTGTATTAATAGAAACTGATAATTTTTCAAGGCTGAAATATACGTTGGACCTTTATTTACTCACCAATCAAAGGTGTACACGTAATCATGACCCAAAACTCTCAAAAACCCACCCCAGTCTCCACCTCAACCTCCACCTCCACCAACCATATTTCCCATCATATATTCCAATAATTGTAGACATCAGGCACGTTCTGAACTAGAGCCTTCCCACATTGGTCCACATCTCTTATTATTTTTCACGACAAAAAATCGGTGGTCTAAAAATTTTCAGATTATAATTTAGTTCCAGGTGTAAACAATTATTCCCCCGACCAAAAAATGCATGCGGGGAAACATGCATGGACTGGCAATGAATCAAAACAATACAGGAAAAATGCGATCAGGGCTCACCTTCATTTTTTACGATGAATTCAAAAGTATATTTATATTCGATATTTTTAATTTTATGATGTAATCATAAAATAGTATTCAAGGCACACATACTATGCAAATAAATTGTTCGAATTCAGGTCACCTAAGGTGACAATATTTTCCTTTTCATTAGGACCACTTGTTCGGTTCATATTCAACTTTTTTTATCATCTTATGTTACTCTTTCTTATCTTCTCAAGACAATTCTATTTGAACTCAGATTACCGAATGAGAATGAATCAATCTATATAATTGAGACCACTCTTTGAATTTTTATATAGAATTATCAAAGGATAATAAATGCTTAAGCATGCTCGTGTTCTATATATTATACCAATAACAATGTCAATCAAACTATACTCCGTCAATATTGTATAGAATTGTTAAATGGTCAATAGTAAAAACTGTTCATCTTAATGTGAAAATATTAATCAAGCAGTATATGAAAAAACTCCATAGGGTGTAATTTAAACAAAACTAAATTACGGAGACGAAACACGTTTGAATTACACAATATGAGAGTCCAACCAAATTATTTAAAGATTTGGAACCTAAACTTTTGTTAACTCTATCAAAATTTTATGGAGTAACATAATTTTTATATTTTCTTTTAGAGAAAATTTTATTTTTTAAACAGAGGAGAAAAAATATCGATCACAAAAACGGTGAATGTACCGGACAAAAGAAGCAGAATAGTCAGTTATGTGTTGCATGTGGCTAGGAACACAACATATGATCCAATAAACAATGTGTTGGCAATCAGGCAATGTCAAATTTTTTAAAACGAATTATTGAAGAAACTGGTGGCTTTGGCCGAACCAGCTCTTTTCAAATCCTAATCAGCACTTTGTCATTCATTCTTGTTCAAGTGACTAGTTGCCAGACCAAAGACTAGTTTTTCTTGTAATTAAAGCTAAATATATGAGTAATACACCTAACAGATCTTGATAATAATCAATGGACTTAGAGGGGCTGGAGGAGGCGATCGTCCCCTAAAAATTTGAAATTCTTATATGATTTAAAAAATTTATATGTATTTCCTGCTGAAAATCTATTTTATAAGTTCGCCCCCATAAAATTTTATAAGTTTGCTCCCTCTAACATAAAATTCTGTGTCAGTCCATAATAATAATCATTATTTTTTTGAAATAAAATAATAAACATTGTTAAAACACTCACAGCACAATCATTGTTATATTTCTGATCCTTCTTGTGTCTGTCTATATGGTTTACTGATATCAGTGAATATAATTTAACTGTAATTATTTGGATTCAATTATTGATTATTTTAGATGCTTTGACATCGCATCCGAGGTTTAATTAGCTTTGTTGTCACCGTTAAATAACCCTAATAAGATTTTTATTATATTTTTGGCTCAAAGACGTAAAAAGTCATTGAATTTTTGAAGAAAAAATTAATTATATTTCTGAATTTTTTATTTAGTTAAGCTCTTAAACCAAGAAATTTAATCAATTAAGTTCTTGAACTAAGAAATTTAATCAATTAAGTTCTTGAACCAAAAAATGAATCAATTAAGACTTTAACTAAGTTTGACCATTAAATTTTGATATTTTTTTCTTTAGATATTATTGACATATGATACACTATATTTTTATCATGTTGTATCTACAATTTTTTTCAAAAAATATTTTTTATAAATTTCATAAGTTTTTAGAATTTTTAGAACTTTTGTAAAAAATTTAAATAAAAAAATATTTTGAAAATGTCAATTGAAAAGACTGTGATACACCGCACTGCATCAACATATCCAAAAAACTGTAATGATTTAATGTCTAATATTGATCAAATGAATTTATTCATATTTTTGTTCAAGGCCTTAATTGATTAAATTCAAAGTTCAAGAACTTAATTGGGTGAAAAAAATTCATGAGCTTAATTGTTTTCTTTCTTCAAAAGTTTAAGAATTTCTTACATCCTTAAACTTATATTTTTTAACAACAACAATAAATTAAATTTTATTAAAAATAAGGGAAGATGTAACATGAACAACCCAATCAATTCAAAAGAAAATTTGGGGATCATATCCATAAACTCATAGAAAAATAAAATATGAAAACTAAATGCGCAAAGAAAACTGAAATATTTTTTTGAAACTGACGTCCATCATTTATAGAAACCCAACAATTGTGATCAATACTTATTGTCTCTATCCAACTAGACTTTAATAAATGATATTAGAGTGACGAACAAAACAAATCAATTTTACAGGTTATTTCCTTAAACAGATATAAATGCATCGACGAAACAACTAAAACATGAATTAAAATTATAATAAATCATCGATAATCACAAATTAAATTCAAACGACTTGAAGACTACATTGTTAATATACTTCCATAGATGCAAGTACGCAATTATTATTGATACGCAGCCAAATATTCTAACTTCCTCACCGATCAAATCGTCTGTTATTTTGTTTTAAATGTCTGTAATAGCAAATCATAAACCTCATGAACTCTGAAACAACATACACGAGACCTGTCTAACTTCTGTCTTGTCTACGACAGTTGCATGGCTAACATGATTGGATCATGTAATTTAAATCAGTAAGTTACAGCTAAAACAATTTGTGGCAGTTCCACTTGCCTACTTACCCACAAGTCAAATAAAAATATACATGGTAAATTACATTAAGTGTATTTAAATTTGAATATTAAAGATAATATTATCGTATATAATTATATATGGTAAATTTTCTGTTTATATTGTGGTTTTGGTTATTTTCTTAGCCCTGTTAGATCCCAAAAAACTGAACTACCCAGCTTCTTGGCCAAGTGAAGCACTGCCACTGCCCTTATATAATAGTCAGAACCTAACTCTCCATACATACACAACCGCCCCTCTTCTCTACTCTTTCTAAGGTCGTGTTTTTTTTATTTGTTATATCCGAATAGTCGAGAATGGCGGATACGAGGCCGTTCCTTCCGGTCTCTAGTTCCGACGGCTCCATTCCCTCGGAGCCTCTAGCAAATCGTCGCAAACCCATGAAAGTGCAGCTCTCGATCTTTTTTGGGTTGTTAACGGTTGGATTGTTGTTGGCTTTGTTGACAAGTAACAATGGGTCAGATTCCGTAACAGAAAACGAACATGTCCACTGGCTTCGTCGACCACCACCACAACAACAAAGCCTGAACCTTTACTACCGGTGTCACGCGGGCCGGCGGCCGGAGTATCGGAGAAATCGAACAGGCTTTTTGCCGATGAGAATTCGGTGGCGTTTCCATGGAATAATAGCATGTTGTCATGGCAAAGAACAGCTTTTCACTTCCAACCCGAAAGGAACTGGATGAACGGTATGAGAAAAAAAAGTTCCCTTTTTTCTTTGAAATTCATTACTCTAAAAGTTCACATTTTTTTAATATTATATATACTTCCTTAGATCTGGGTTTCTGTTGTTCTTTCAACTTTTCTAACATTTGGATTTTTTTGTATGTCTGGTTTTTTGTTTCTCTGACATGGAATCTGGTTCCTTTCTGCTTCAGATCCTAATGGTAAGCCCTAACTTTTTCAATTTTTAATCTTGTTCATGTATTTCTCTGTATATTTTGTATGAGAAAACCTTTATTTTCTGAGGTTAAAAGTTAGAGACTTTTTTTCATGGGGACAGACAATATCCAACGAAGAACTTTATGCTCCTACTTGATTAAGAGCGGTATCTAATTGCCCTGAATAGACAGTTAATTAAAAATTATAGATTGATTTAACACAATTAATTAAAAATTAAAAATTAATTAGTCAATATATTAGATTCCATAATATTCTCAATCATTCCTAGTTAGTCGGAAAGATGGACCCCACCTTTTCTATTAAGGTTTTTTTTTCATATTTAATACATTTAGTATCTACTATAAGTCTGTAATATTTTTTATGACCGAGTGAATATGTGAAAAGTCAATGTCACTTAGATATTTTTTTTTTCGATCAAGAGAATTTTGAATTATAACATTATGAATGGAGGATAAATTTAAAAGAATTATATTTGTATTTAACTTTTATAAAATGTAATTTGAATTAATCAGTTTATAAATTAGATATTTTAACGTGACATAATTTTTTTTTGCTGAAATTGTTTGTTTCCTTGGTATTATCTTACTTTGGTTTGTCAAATCCAGCATAATGTCCTAATGAATTTGGACTGTAAATCTGTAACGTACACATGACTAACTGCTGCATTATAGCTTTTTTTTCTTTATACAGGAAGTGCACGTGACTAAGTGGCTAAAGGTTGCTATTAAAAATATAATTGTCTGTTCTTTTTCCCTTCTGAAATGAATGTAAGAACTTGAAATTTTTTTAAAGTTTGGATACCGATTATTATTTGGTCTAACATGATTACACGTTAAATCCTTGAAACAAAGTATTAAAAGTTTAAGCCTTTGCGGTATTCGATTTAGATTGTTCGCTTTTCTGAAATTTTTTGGTTGGAAATCATAACAGGTCCATTGTTCTACAAGGGCTGGTATCATTTCTTCTACCAATACAATCCCCATGCGCCCGTGTGGGGTGACATAGTTTGGGGTCATGCTGTATCCAAGGACTTGATCCATTGGCTTCACCTCCCATTGGCAATGGTTGCTGACCACACATACGACAAAAGCGGCGTCTGGACCGGTTCCGCAACGTTCCTCCCCGATGGGAAAATCGTTATGCTATATACGGGATCCAATGCCGAGGCTGTACAAGTTCAAAACCTTGCCTATCCTGCTGACCACTCTGATCCTCTTCTTATCAATTGGATCAAGTACAGTGGGAACCCTGTTCTAGTTCCACCCCCGGGCATCCTTAGCAAGGATTTCCGTGACCCTACGACCGCATGGTTGACCTCCGAAGGGAAATGGCGATTTGCTATAGGGTCAAAGATCAATAAAACCGGCATAGCCTTGGTGTATGATACTAAGGACTTCATAAACTATGAGAAGTTGGACGGTTTGCTTCGTGCCGTATGGAACCGGCATGTGGGAGTGTGTGGACTTCTTCCCTGTTTCGAAAACGGAAGAGAATGGCTTGGACACATCTGTTAACAGTCCGGATGTCAAGCATGTAATGAAGGTAAGCCTGGATGATGACAGGCATGATTACTATGCTGTTGGGACTTATAATGAGAAGAATGTTACATTTATTCCCGATGATCCCGAGATCGATGTCGGCATTGGACTAAGGTATGATTATGGTGTATATTATGCTGCCAAGACTTTCTATGATCAGAACAAAAACAGAAGAGTCTTGTGGGGTTGGATCGGAGAATCTGATAGCGAAGCCGCGGATTTGCAGAAAGGATGGGCATCTGTTCAGGTAGATTTTTCTGTTTCACTGGACCATAGAGGCACAGACTCCATAAGCATCAAGATTTCTTCGGTTTCTAATGTGCTATTTCACTTCACTTGCAGAGCATCCCAAGGACGGTTTTGTTAGACAAGAAGACCGGTACTCATGTGCTTCAATGGCCAGTTGAAGAAATAAACAGTTTAAGACTAAACAGCTACAAATTTAACCAGGTGACAGTCCAGGCAGGATCAGTTGTTCCTCTTGAAGTCGGTCCAGCCACGCAGGTTCGTCCTTTTCTCATGTACTCATGTCTATCACCGATACTTTGTCAACCAAGATCTTGTTAGTTGACAACAAGATTCTGGTCATGTGACAGTTGGATATCATAGCGGAGTTCGACATAGATAAAGAGGCTTTAGAAAAAGCGACCGGGTCCAATGTAACATTCAGCTGCAGTAGCAGTGGTGGAGCTGCAGAGCGTGGGGCATTGGGACCATTTGGTCTGTTGGTGCTTGCGGACTACAGCCTCAGTGAGCGGACACCAGTATATTTCCACATCGCCAAAGGATCCGATGGCAATCTCAAAACTTTCTTCTGCAACGACCAATCTCGGTATGTATACAAACCCGAAGGCGTTCGTCACACAACATCAGCCTCGGACTTACCTATTATCACATTGTATTAATATTTCAGATCATCTGTGGCATCTGATGTTAATAAACAAATTTACGGGAGCATGGTTCCGGTACTGAAAGGCGAAAACTTATCCCTCAGAGTATTGGCGAGTAAAAAGCTACTTGTTTCACGCTCCTATTGCTAGTTCTATAAGTGCCTTAACAGCAAAGCAAATGAACATGAAAATGGTATTGTTTTTCTCAGGTGGATCATTCGATCATCGAAAGCTTTGCTCAAGGCGGAAGGACTGCGATCACATCACGGGTTTATTCGACGAAAGCAATCTACGGGGCTGCGAAACTGTTCCTATTCAACAACGCGACCGAAGCCGGTGTTAGAGCGTCACTTAAGATCTGGCAAATGAACTCTGCATTGCCGTATCCAAATCTTCATAGCAAGTCTCAATAGGACCGATATGAAATGAAAAGCTCGCCATTGATTAATTCTTATTCCTTCTGCCATGCAAGGGCAAAATGAAGTTTCTTGTATTTGTAATACATCTCTTTTTCCTTTTGCTAATAAAAAATATTTATTAGAAATCAAACCGACTCGAACAAAAGACAACTTAAATTAATATTTTATTTTTGAGTTAGGATTGAAATTCATAACTTGAACAACTAGATTAAACCAATCAGTAAAACGATGCTTTTTGAAAATTGGGATTTTTTTGACTAATTTTCTTTCGCATTTACAAAACAGAGGGGAAATCAAATATTGTCTAAAAGCCAACCCCTAATCTTGTAATGATATCAACAAGCATTAAAAGTACATACCAGATGCATATATGTCTATGGGTTCACCTACACAAGTAAAACATTTTACGAAAAAAATTTACTCGAATACTGTAATCTGTTCAAATTCCATTAAACTCGATTCAATTCGAAAAAAAATTAATTTACATATTTGTCAGATTACAGATTGGCATTGTTTGATAAACAACGGTTTGATTCAAAATTAGAGGTTTAATTAAAATTAGATAATTGACCGGTCAAATTTGCTATTTTAAATTTTGGTGAAAAGCGGATTGAAATAACAAATTGAGTTGAAACTTTTAATTTTAAAAAAGCTGCTAATAAGAGTTTTTGAAATTATAAGTTTTGACATAAGAGTTATAAATACTCTTTTACCCTTAACAATTATAAAAAATCTCTAATAATCTAAATTTAACATTTTATATTTTAATTTTTTACCATCAGATATTTACATTGTGACATTTGTAAACTAATATTTTTTGTTTTTTTTATTCTCACACATTTATATTTGTATTTAAATTTAATAATTGATCATATTGTATTAAAAACAATTATATAAATGATAAATTAATATGTATATACTTCAAATGTGCTTAGTAATGATGTATATTAAAAAAAATTTTAATAATCTAATTAATATTAATAGATATAAAATATTGATAAATAATAAACTATTCGAATAAGTATTAAATATAACCATGTCCTTATATGCTATTTTACTTGTTTAAATAATCAAACAACTATCAGTTAATTTTATCAAACACTTTTATATAACCAGATAATACAATTCACTAATCAAATCAATTAATGTAATTAACTATCAACTAATGTAATATTCTATCAACTATCAGCTAATTGTTAAACATGGCCGATACTTATTCCACTTGGGTTGGATCATAATTCGTTCAGACCGCATAGATTTTCTAATCCAGATTTAACTTATGATGTTTTGCTTTCCTCATCCTTAAATTATGGTGTCGATATAAAAGAAATGGTAGCTTTCAACGTTAAAAACGCAGTGGATGGTCCAATACGGAGCTGATTTTTGGTGGAGCCAATCGCTGCTGGAATTATGGAAGCTACCACCACCTTATCCTTACAACTCACCACATAAATTTGGTATTATTTTATTAAAAAAGGTCAAATTAAATTGATAATATAATATTAGGTACACAACCATAGTGCAACCATATAACAAGTTTCTTGTCTCTTTGAAATATGTGAATATATATTATAAGGTATGGTTTAAGTGTTTATTTACCTGAGTAAGCATATTTGGTCAGTTGACCAAGTTGTTTATCTTTGTTCCCTCATATTTTTTAGATCATGAGTTCCAGAACCACTAAGAGTATTCACTTACTTTCTTTGAAGTCTCATTCTCCTATTCTCTAAATAAGATTAGAATTAGAATTAAAATTTATCAAAACAAGCGATTATTTACCTAAATTGATTTATTTATTTAGAAGGAATGCATATGTAGTGAGTGTGGTTGTAGGGACAAAGTATGTGGTTAATTATGGGAGAGCGTGGTGACTATAATCCAATTAAAATATTGGATTTTCAATTCCCCAAATCTAAATCCACTTTGCAATCCCCAAATCTTATTAAAAATATTCATATACAAGGAATCATTTTATTTTCTATTTAAGGGTTGGGTTGGTTCGGTTTGAGTCGAATTTGAGTATAAAATTCTTGTACTCATAATTTAACGCAATTGAAATAAATTTAAATAAAAATGCCAAATCTTTTAAGAAAAGAAAATGTAGCAAAACAGAGACCCAGTAAGGATTTAACAACGACTTGAAAAAAAAAATATTGATTTTTCAGTCCGCTAACGCCAATAATAGCCGTTTGGAGGAGAAAGAAACTCCTCTGATTCTTGAGAAGGCCAACCTGCATGCCCAAGGCCAAGTACTTTACAAGTATTTTTATAGGTGAATAGCATTTTACTCGAACGAAATATTGATTTTTTAATCTCTAAGTTATTTGAGTCGAATTATTCGAATCAACTCAAATTAACGAGTAATCTTCGATTTCAAACCGAGTTTTAATTTTGCCTAATCAAAAAAATTAAAAAAAAAATATTGTTTTACATTTTAATCCATGATTTTTTTTCAATTCTTCATTCATTTTAAGTTTGTATTTAAAAAACTAAAAGTAAGATAAAAAAAAACACTAACCAATCTTAATTTGAGTCTGTTTAATTTTTTTTGAATAGTCTAAAAGTGATTACAAGATAGTATATGCTCATATATATTCTTAATTCTTTGACAATGTACACACACTTTGAAAATAAAACAATTAAACACGAGTGTTCAAAAATAAACATCATCTACTTTTCACTGAAATTACTTGTTGGTTTAAATTTCTTAAAAACAAACTATAATTCAACTCAAACTCAAGAATAAATTTAAATTCAAATATTAATTATTTTATGGTTGCATATAATTCTCCTCTCTTTTTCTTTTCTTTTATCCTTTGTAAATGATATTTATATTTCTAAGGGTGGGGAGTAGTTATCATAAAAGCTGGCGTTTCCTATTTTTTTTCTAAGAAATAACTCATTCTTTTTAAGAGTATTTTATTTCAAAAGGAAGCTTCCCTTTATTTGTCTTCAAATTTTGGTTTTCCTCCACCATTTTAATAAATACCGTGTGAGGTTTATGCTATGGCCATGGTTTGATGACCAAAATTTTGAGTTAAAAATAAAGAATTAAATTGTTTTTTAGAAATTAATCAATTAAATTCGTTAATTTGATAAACAAAAGATTATAACGATAGATTGAGTTAATTCTGAAAAATTAAAAAAATTATTAGATAAATAAAAGATTGTAATAATGAATTGATCTTTATAATTAAAAAAAATGTTAGGAGGATGTTTTTGGGTTTATAGGATTTTATATATAAGTTGTAAGTATCTTTTTGTCATTGAAATAACAAAAAGACCTTATTTCACGGTAACTTGTATCAATAAACAAAATAATAAATATAACATTCTATCTTAGTAATCTTTCCTAAATAATGACAAGTAAATGAGTAGGTTTGGAGTATGACAGGTCTAGAGTGCGATTAAATGACGATAAATTTTGAAATTTATTTAAAATTTTAAAATGTTTGATTTTTTAATAATATTTTAGGTTGAATTTTTTGTATTTTTTGACAAGTTTCGATACTTACAAAATAAGGTTCGATACGAAGTTTTTTTATAACATTTTAAGTTTTTGGACAAGTATCGATACTTATAAAATAAATTTCGATACTTGTCAAAAAACATAAAAATCAACTTAAAAAGTTATCAAAAATCTAATATTTTAATTTTTTTAACAAATATTAAAACTTGTCGCCTTTTAACCGCACCCTAAACTTATTGTACGCTCTACCCCAAATAAATCTCTTCTTTAGAGTTTTTTTTTTTGGGTGAAATATGACCGACAACTTCTCTGTTTGCATGCGCCAAACCATGACAATTACTGTGATGTGGAACAGATACATGAAAACGACCAAAAAGTACCATTGTCATTTTGTTAAATATCATGCCAAACCCTAGACAAAGATCCTTATATATTACGAAAAATATAATTAAGAATATTAAAGAAAAACTATTGAATTATACCTAGGTGATTTGCCTCTAAATCACACTTTATTAAAAGAAAGCATGAAGGTTAATCCAACTGGTAAAAGAAGCAACATATAAAAAAGAAAAAAACTTTGATACACTGACCGTGTAAACTTTAGTTTACATGTGCCTTTTAATTTTAGGGGTTAGGGTTTTAGTTTAGGGTTTTAGTTTAGGGTTTTAGAATTTAATGTTAGGGTTTAGAATTTAGGGTTTAGAGTGCGGGGTTTAGTTTTTTAGGGTTAGGGTTAGAAATTTAAGATTTGAGTTTTATAGTGTAAATACACAAACTTGTGTAAAATTAATTTTACACCGCCTGTATATCAAAGTTTTACCCATAAAAATATTATAAAAATAAAATATTAAATGCATTAAATAAATTTGTCAAACAACAACAGTCAACTGTCCTATTAACGACTCCTCTTCATCGTATTCGGCATCTCGAGGTCAGTAAATGTCCAATTGGTTGTCCGTTAAGGGAAATTTACCGGAAAAAACTTGGGTTAATCTTATTTTAAATTAATCTCAAACTTTTAAACATTTTAATTTTATGTTCAAATTATGGCACTTTAGTCCTCAAACCTTTAATATTATGACTTTAGCCTCAAATTATGACCTTCATTTTAATTTACTCTTAAACTTTTGAATGTTCTAATTTTATCGTCAAGCAGACATTTATATCACATCATATTATTGCATGATTTACATCAATCTTACATGAAAAACAACATTTTAGAACCGTTTTATTAACATGAGATATGATATACTAATAGCTTGCAGATGAAATCAGAACGTTTAAAAGTTTAAGATCAATTTAGAATGAGATTCATGGTCTGGGGATAAAATTGGAACGTTCAAAAGTTTGGAGACTAATTTAAAATGATCTTCATAGTTTAGGGATGAAATTGAAATATTTCAAAATTTAAAGGTCAATTTAAAATGAGAGCCATAATTTGAAAATATGTGGTGCAATAAACCCTTATTATTATTACAAGTATAAACTAAAATTAGAAACATAATCATATTAGTTGGTTTATTAGTGAGGAAGAAGGTAGCTTAGCTGCTACTGCAATTTATTACAGAAGAGAAACAGAAAACAACAATGGCATTGATATCACGGCAGGGGTCCACAGGCGAAATCATGTGGCTCTTTCAAGGGATCCGATCCGCACGTCACAATTTCTTCCCCATCCGACCAAAATCCACCTCCGGTAACACGTCTTTACAAAAATCAATGGCGTTAAACATGATGTATGAACCAAGACAAAACCCTCTCATACTGCCACTTTAGCGTATTTGTGAACTGGCAACTGCCTGTCACCCTCTATTTCTCTCTCTATGTTCTAAAAGTCTAACCTTTTCTCTCTCTATCTTCACCTTTTGAATGATGACTAGTGACGGGTGACCGACAAAATACTTTGCCCTTTGAGTGGTTTCATCATTCTCCTCCATTTTTATTAAGCTTCAACCCCATCCCATGCTTTCAAAGTACTGCCTTTTTTTCTCCTACTGAAAGAACCCAACTCACAAAGCTGCATTTTTTATTCTCTCTCTGTTTAATTTTCTGAACCTATTTTTTTCTTCTCTGTCTTTGCCTACCAGATCATGTAAAGTTTTAGCTAAGTTCCCTCTGCAAAATTTGTAAGACAAACCCCAAAAGTTTCTCCTTTTGTTCTTGCAAAATGGATTTGAGTAAGTTCTTGGGTCTGTTTCTTATCCAAATTGTTCTGTTCTTGAGCTTGTGTCTTGCTGAAGACCCCTCTGTTTTCTATAATTTTGAGGTCTCTTACATCACTGCTTCGCCTTTGGGTGTTCCTCAACAGGTCTGCTCTTTCTTTTGTTGCTACAATTTTTGCCACCGTCCACTTTATCTTACTATATTTTCTTCATTTGGTTGTCTACCACCTTTTTACTTGTTCAGTTTTTCCTATATTCAATGAGTTTTTAGTAATGTTGTTGAGCTGTTTAGCTCTATAATGGTTTCTGTATCTGCATTATTTTGTAGGTTATTGCTATTAATAACAAGTTCCCTGGCCCAACTATCAATTCAACTACTAACAACAATGTGGTCGTCAATGTTCGAAACAAATTGGACGAAAGTTTACTCATACATTGGTGGGATCTTAGTTTGAAATGTTCTTTGTTAAGTAAAACCAAATTGTACAAATATATGTAGTGTGACTGATTGTTTGGTTTTATGTTGAGTGAGATAGGTCTGGGATTCAACAGAGGCGTAGTTCATGGCAAGATGGGCTACCGGGGACTAATTGTCCCATTCCTCCCAAGTGGAACTGGACTTACCAGTTTCAAGTTAAGGACCAAATTGGGAGTTTCTTCTACTTCCCATCACTGCATTTCCAGCGAGCGGCTGGTGGTTTTGGTGGCTTTATCATAAACAACAGAAATATTATTCCTATTCCTTTCGATGCTCCTGACGGAGACATTATGATTTTGATAGGTGATTGGTACACACGCAACCACACGGTTCGTACTTTTTCAAGTCACCGGATTTATAGTTGTGTTTTACTTTCCAGGGTGTTCAATGATGAAACCTTGCTTTTGATTCTAGGCGTTGAGGAAGGCACTTGATGCTGGAAAAGATCTAGGGATGCCGGACGGAGTTCTTATTAACGGCAAAGGCCCTTACCGATATAATGATACTCTTGTACCCGATGGTATCGATTATGAAACGATTAATGTCTACCCAGGTGATTGTTTATGAAATGCTAGGCATTGTCTAGTTATGATTTGCTAATTGCTATTCAGTATTCATTTCTTGATATTTGAGTTCAACTGCTTGTGTAATTATGGGTTGTTTTAGTGACCGGAAACTGGAATTAGTTAGATTTCACGAAGACATGCAACTACTTAACTTTAATTGCACGGCGGGGCTCAGCATGCAGCCTTATGTCTTGGTTGGGAGTATTCAGTTATGTCTATGTTGTGCTCCTAAATGATAACATTACATTTTATGTTGGGCAGGGAAAACTTACCGCCTTCGCGTGCACAATGTGGGGATATCAACCTCCTTGAATTTCAGGATTCAGAGCCATAATTTGCTTATTGCGGAAACTGAGGGATCGTATACGGTGCAGCAGAACTACACTAGCTTAGACATACATGTCGGACAGTCTTACTCTTTTCTGCTAACTACGGATCAGAATGCAAGTAGCGATTACTACATTGTAGCAAGTGCACGGTTCGTGAATGAATCTCAGTGGAAGCGAGTTACTGGTGTTGCTATTTTGCGTTATTCGAATTCCAAAGGAAAGGCAGCTGGTCCTCTCCCTGATCCACCGCAAGATGAATACGACAAAACCTTTTCAATGAACCAAGCGAGATCTATCAGGTTAGTTTTCATTGTGGTTCAAGTGCACAAGCACATTTCCGTCATGCATGGTGGGGATACTCATTGAGACTTCAGACAATGTATTAGTTCAGGACATGTGTAGTATTGACCTTTGGGTTCTGTTTAATAAGGAATTATCTGAAATACATTAGCCGGTTATATCTTCTTACTTTCTGTGCTTAAACTCTGCAGGTGGAATGTATCTGCCAGTGGTGCTCGCCCTAATCCACAGGGATCTTTTAGATACGGTTCAATCAATGTGACCGATATTTTTGTGTTGAGAAACAAGCCGCCTGTGACTATTGATGGAAAAAGACGAACCACGCTCAGTGGGGTATCATTTGTCAATCCTGCTACACCGATCCGGCTTGCTGACCAGTTCAAGCTTAAGGGAGTATATAAGCTTGATTTTCCTAATAGGCCACTTACCGGGCCACCTAAAATGGAGACATCAGTAATTAATGGAACTTATAGGGGATTTATGGAAGTAATCCTGCAGAACAATGACACCAAGGTGCAGACATATCACCTGAGCGGATATGCATTTTTTGTTGTCGGGTAGGAATTCGTTTTCCTTTACAAGTCATCATGTATAAACATATTGGTTTGCACAATGATTTTGACACCAACTCTTCAATTAACTCGTTGCAGAATGGATTATGGTGAGTGGTCCGAAAATAGCAGAGGTACATATAACAAGTGGGATGGCATTGCCCGTTCCACAACACAGGTAGGTCATTGGAACAAGCTTTCAGTTTGATTATGTGTGATGTGTCGTTCTAAAGCCTTGCTAAGTTAGTGTTATCTGCCTTTTAGGTTTATCCTGGAGCATGGACAGCAATCTTGATATCGCTTGACAACGTTGGAGTCTGGAACCTTAGAACAGAAAACCTCGACTCGTGGTATCTTGGCCAAGAAACATATATCAGGGTCATGAATCCGGAGAAAACGAACAAAACTGAATTCCCTATGCCAGACAATGTCCTCTATTGCGGCGCCCTCAGCAAAATGCAGAAGTATGGCAAAAGAGTTGTGTTTATGTGAATGATTTTCTTCAAAAGTTGGCTTTAAAAACTGGTGAAGGCTAGTTCTAATACCACTTGGGTTCTTTTTCAGGCCACAGGATATCTCTTACGCAACATCAATCACAGGCAGTGGATCAAAACTGTTTGTCACGGTGCTGATGCTTGCCTCTGTACTACTCCTTTTCCGCTAGTTGTTTTCTTTCGGGGTGTCAGATTCTTGTCATATCGTGTGCAAGTAATCTTGTTTTGTTCTTTTTGTCACAAAGTTGATAATGCTCCCGGGGTTTCCTGTTCAATTTATTAGGGACATCATTCTTTCAATACCTATAATTTATGTACTGATGACAATTCAGCAAACTTCAATACAACTTAACCTCATGTCTAGATTTATTCGTTCCTCTATGCGCCCAGTTCGACACACTTGTACTTCAAATTTTCTCTTACACATGCATAGATATGCATACGTACGCCAGTGTACAGATACATATGTATACGAACTTGCACAATTGACGGCCTTATCTAATGTGGTTGGTGGTTGGAGTAATGGTGAGAGCGTTGTCCATCAATACAATAACAGCCATTTCATTCAAGGTTTTTATGCAGGTCAACAATGGCATTTCATGCAGAAAATATGTTGTAAGAGATAGATAAATAAATAAATAAGCAGTGTAGTAGTTGTGAGTTTTGGCCTTTATAAAAATGCATGTGGCCGCCATATGTACAAGATTGGGGAAAGAATAGTAGTCGTGCTGCTGTTCCAATTGTCTAGGCCCATCTTTGGTGGCAGAAAACGAGTGTAGCTGCAAGACCAGCTCCATTGCCGTTTGCCCTGGTGTAGATTTGATACTGGTCCAGTTTTGAAGACTTGGATTACGATGGGTCAGGGTCAGTGTGTAACACCCTCAACCCAGAAGAAAACCGAAATCGAATATGTTACTGCAAGGAAGACCGAAAACATGAACCAGAAAATTTCGAACCTTTCAAAAATTAAGGGGCAAGATATTAAAAATTCCTTTCTGTTTTCCTCTTATAACATTTTATTATCACGAGAACAATATCAAACACATTCTTGTTTTATCAATACAAGAATCCTATAATATCATCAAGACCCGAATTACCTCTTTATGCATGAGTCATTTAACAATCAATGGCATACAAGCTCCAATTTCATATAAACATCAGTTATTTAACTTCCTACAACCTTTCACAAAATCGATATCATATTTAAGACATTAACTTCTTAAGGTTTAACACTTTTTACCTATAACCCTTAATATCGTTCAATTAGGACTTCCATATATTCAACCATTCGACATTAACACTTAGAGATATATAATCACATAATTTGCCAACTTTACGTACCCTTAACTAGTGGCACTATTGTTTAATTAACATGCATTTAACCTATTTCACTTGCATGCCTTTCAAGCTTAAAGACAAGTTGAATTATTAACTATATCATAAGTTGTTTAGAATAAACGAACAACTATCTTGTGTCACAAGATAGAGAGCATACGAAACAAGATTAAAAAGGCATTTGATCAAATTCATTCGGTCATACTACCATTCTAGAAATTTCGGCAAGTTAATAGTGAACATGATAATCAAGTTATGCCGTTTTATTACAACCTTTAACTTTACTGTTCTATAAACCCATTTTCGAGCATGTGATTGACATAGAAGCAAAAATTGTTAAGAGGATGAATTAACTTAGGATCTAGGTAACTTTTTTGATTATCGCATTAAAAGATTTAAACAATTCTTTCCTTACACAGATTCGAAGATTAAGCAAATCTTTTATAACTATTTACCAACTTCCTAAAGTATTACACATAACAAGTTTTACTCCTAAAAGCGTAACTAACACCATTTCCTTTCGAATCATCATATGGCAAGCAACACAAGCTTATCGAGCATTCACATTCCATTATTTTTTTCACATAATCTAACTATGAAACTATCTCATTGATTAGTAACATGGCAGCCAAGCATAATTACCTATTCCCGACCAAGTATGAACACGTATTACAATCAAGCAACAAATCATGCTATGTAACTAATGCCCTCTATCAAACCATCGAAGCAAAATAGCCAATCACAACCATATTTTAAGGCTTACAAATATAGACTCAAATTAAATTTTACATGCCAAAATAAAGGTCATATAAGCCAAAACAACACCCTATGTGCCACCATCCTAGGAGTTTTTAACAAGAACTTCTAAAATTCTACTTGAATCTGAAGCAGCAACTTGCAACCTTTGATCTCGAATAGATTACATAGGCTTTAAGTATCATGCAATGCATGATTATGAAATGCATTAGGCTTATATAGCCTAAGTGAGGTAGTGACATCAAAATGACAAATCATATTATACATGATTTTCAATGAAGAACACATCAAGATATACTAACATAAGTTAGCGTTTGTTATTATGCTTTGATTTTATCTTTTACAAGTTTTATGGTGTTCAAGAACTTAACCAAGCTTTATAGAATTTATATCCATCTTATCAAAGATCAAGCCTTATCATATTGAAGTCTTCTCAAGACTTGTCGAATACTTATTATAACTTGTGAATTTCTTGTTAATCTTATCAAAATACTTATCAAGGTTTCATTTCAATGTTTATTGCCTCACATAAAAGGCACACATTCACCTCATGTGAATCTCATATCATAGAGGAGCATTGTTCCACATCTTATTAACATTGCCACCAAGGCCTTTTATTCATAACTTATCACATGTTCCACTTTATTCAAGTCTTTTAAATTGTTTGCCTTGGATCACTTTTGGTCATGAGTAACATCGGTCCGTGTTAACATAGCCCAAAGCACATAGCAGTGGCAAACCTATCTTTTCAACTATCCAACTAAACTGTTGCCAATCTCCGACAACTCCCCCGTTACCTCCTACTGTCGCCAATATACATATATCATATAAATGGGGCGTCCCCCGAGCCGTAGCTCATGGACCGTAGTCCCAAAGTATACCATGTACCATGCAGTGGATCTAAGGACTTCTATTGTAGGCAACTTAGATATCTTATCTCATATTTGATATTGGGGAAAGTACCTTATTTCACAAGTAAAATTGCTTGTTATTTACTCAATGTCTTATATCAATTATTGAGCTTTTGATTCTTTAAGCTTATTAATTCATACATTGTTAAGTTAGGAAAAAGTCATTATTCTTTAAGTTCCATGGCATTATCATTCATTTGTTAGCTTCAAACTTTAAATCAAGGAACTACATAACCAATCATTTAAGCAAAGCATAGCAAGGCATCAAAAGCAAATGAGTTGCAACATAACCAAAGTCTTATTATGAATGCCATGCTATGAATGCAAATCACACATTGTGCTCTACTTGAGCCATATGTACATGCTTATGCAACTTAGGTAAGATATACAACATAACCGCAAAATTCGATGTGACACCGTGTCACCCGAGACCATACAACTACACTCACATGATATTCCAAAGTTATGGAATACCTGAACCACAATCTTATCTTTCTTTTCACCCATTCCACTTCCTAGCCTTCCTTGCTCACAATTGTACCTCAAACAAAAGAAGCAAACCATTATAAGCTTATCTAAATTCAATCAATACATCAACAGCCCCTAGGTTCAACAAAACAGTCCACACATTTTCAATTTTTATCCTAATCTGTCCATATTAAATCAATTAAGGCAAAACAGCTTAATAGGGATATAAAACAACCCTTGTAAGATTTTAAATATCTGAAACAGTTTGATACATTATAATGGTCCATAATTCTTCAAATCAGCACCTAATTGTATCCTTAAGCAATGCTCTTATAAAGCTAATTGAAACAGTCCATTAATTCTCTATATCAATTTTAGAGCAGTCCCAATCTTTTAGATTCACATTTAAACAAGTAAAACAATTTCTATTTTTCATGTCTACACTTACAAGTAATCTATAAATTTCTATATCCATGCAAAACAATCCTTAGTGCTTTGTATCCATTTTTATAGCTTCATTTTGTCCCAAACATGCTCATACATGTTTTTAACCATCCCAACAGTTTCTATACACTTACTTTAACAAAACAGTCCACTTCTCCCAAGTTATCAAAACTGCACAGATTTATAGTTTCAAAACTGTACTTTTAAAACTGTTTTACTGCATTTTAGTGTTCTTCACAGTTTTAACTACTTAACAGCACTATTATATACTAAACTGCACCATTTTAACCTATTAAGCTGCACCAGTTTTACACTCAAACTGCACTGGTTTTACAACACAGAACCGGTTTTAAAAGCATGAAATTCTGCACTGTTTTAGGCTCCAAACTGCACATTTTAACACTTCAAAACTATATATATTTTAGATTTAGGACATTCTTAAGACTGTTTCCATTAAATTCCAAAACTACATTATTGGTTCGGATTTTATACAATTCCGCCCTATTGCAAACTCACTTCTGCATTAATACTTGCATATGAAACTGCATACAACTGCCTTAAAACTTTTTTATATTTATCAAAACTGCATACCTTCAATTCTGCATTCTTACACACTAAATTCTGCATTTTCCATGGCATACAAAACTACATTTCTATACAACTACAAGACAGATTATTCCTATTAACTAAACAATTTTCTTAGTCTTTGGATAACCAAATCAGCCCTTACAAAATCTCCAGAACTGTTTCCCCCATTTTTGTATACACATTTATTACCACGTTAACTTATCTTTACTAAATAACCATTTCACATTCATCCTTATGTGTGACACTTATTTATACGCTTTTGTACACAACCAAAACTCTTTTTATCCATATTGCTTAGTACCAAAACAGTCCCACTTACAATTTATTGTTACCAAAACAATTTCATGCTTATAAACACTAGAATACATGTTCCAAGCAGTCCCCTAATGGAACTAATAGCATCAATGCCTCTAAAACACATGTAATCAAATATATGCATGACAAACAGTCCTTTATCATGTACTAAAATGCAAGGTAGTTATGTATTCATTGCTTACACAAATTCATGTTAAAAAATAGCCTATTGATGTTCTAATTCTTCTTATACTGTTCTGTTTCGAATTTATGCCAAAACAAGTCTTAAAACAGTTCCATAAGGGTCAATTTCACACCAATCTGCCCAGCTTCCTTTATTCATTCATGCCTCAAACAGATTTCAAATTCTATATTCCAACCAAAATAGAGCAGTTCACAAACGTCCATTTCTATTACTTAAAACTGTCCGAATTAAACATATAAACAACAAAAAATCTGGCAGTTTACAATTACTTAAATTCAGCTCCTTTAAAACAGTCCAAACTCGAGAATTTGTTTTCGTACCAAAGCTAAACAGTTTACAATTTACAATTCAGCACCAATCTTCTTAACTATGTTTTAATTTAAGAGTTTACAATAAGAACATTTACCTTTACTTCTTATCAATCGAACCAAGAGAAACCAGTTAGACTAACACAATCCATCACCTTCAAACTCCATGGAAATAAGCTTGACTGCGCTCTCTCTCTTTCTTTCTAAAGCTTCGGTCTCATTAGAAAGGAGAAGATGACACATTGGAAATTCTTTTCTTTTCAAATCCACGTAGCCGGTTTCTTTTCCTCATGTCATCACTCTAGATTGCCATGTGTAATAGCCCTTAGTTTATATGGTTTTATCATGCAATCTCAAGCTTTTCCTATGAATTCATTTGAGTCCTTCCTCATTTAGCCATTCGAAATCCCAATTTGTTTGATTTTAGTCCCTTTTTTTTCCTTTCATTCAATTTAGTCCCGCTCTTAATTAGACAATTTTTTAAGGCATCCTAATCTTCAAGCTTAATTACCACTTATTTAGTTATATACTACTAAGCTATATTTCGGGGTATTACAGTGTGGTAGCCGATTGATTGGGGGATTGGGAAAGAAGCTGCAGAGTTTTGGCTTCCAAGATCCCTATAACCAAGATGATATAAATTCACACCAAAAGCTGTCCCGAATCAGACGAGACCGTTATAGATGGCACCGGTATATTATTACCGATTACTAGGCTCTATTTGTATCGATGGTAATATTTTTTATTTTGGATAATAATAAATAATTATATTTTATTTTGGATATTATAGTTGGATTGTGAGAGATGGTTGCTCCATTGATTTTTGGTATGATGTTTGGTTAGCTGAATATGGTCCTCTTGTTTCTATGTATACGCTGGATGAACAACCGATACCTTGTCCGGTGAGTTCTTTGTTAATTCTAGTGGTTTTTGGGATATTGAGGCTCTGAGTGAGGTTTTACTCGAGGAGTGTGTGCATCATATTATGAATGTTTACCCCCCAGCTCAACACCTCAACCCTGATCAATTAGGGTGGAAGGATGATAGGAAGAATCTGTTTACTGTGAAATCAGCTTATAACTGTCTGATGGGTCATAATTTCGTTCGTGGTCAAAATATTTGGACTATGATTTGGAAATTGCCTCTACCTCAACGGATTCGTTCGTTTATTTGGCTTGTAAGGCGTGGTTGTTTACTTACTAATATGGAACGGATACGACGCCACATGTCTGATGATGATAGTTGTATGTTTTGTTCCCAAGGATAGGAAGATATCCTTCATGTCCTTCGGGATTGCCCTTGTGCGCGTACTTCCTGGCGGCAACTTATCCCTGCAGGTCAGACTCAAACTTTTTACTTGTTGCCTTTACAAGATTAGATTACTACTAATATTTTTAAGGATGGGGTTTTTGCTTGCATTTCGACAAATTAGGGGCTGTTTTTTGCAATTCTATGTTGGAAGATGTGGAATCGCAGAAATGAGAGACTCTTTGACCCGGAGTTTGTTAAACGAGAGGATATTGTCATTGCTAGCAAAATGTTTCTAGAGCAAATTCTTCAAGCTAACATTCGTAGACCTTTGGTTCAAGTAACAGCTTCTCGTCTTCTTCCAGCTTCGAATTTGTGGCAACTCCCGCCTGTTTCTTGGGTGAAAATTAATGTAGATGGAGGGGGTGCACTTAGTCACAAATGCAGCAACAGTTGGGGGGTCTTTCGTTCGGATACTGGCGATTGGCTTTTTGGTTTCAGTCGCAATATTGGCCGCTGTTATGTCCTTAATGCGAAGCTTTGGGCGATTTTGGATGGGTTGAAACATGCGTGGCGTTGTGGTTTTCGTCGAGTGCAAATTGAGTCGGATAGTATTGAGGTTATTCATTGCCTTGAGGATGGCAATACTTCGCGAATGGCAAACGCTTTGGTGGTTGTAATCTGGGAATTTATCCATCGATCTTGGGAGGTTGTTTTGCGACATGTTCTTCGGGATTCAAATATGGTTGCCGATTGGTTTACTAAGGCACTACGAGGTCAAGGAATAGGTGAAGTGTTTTATGAGGAACCGCCGAGTGGGGTTATTGCTTTGCTTGAGCAGGATCTACAGCTTGGGGGTGGCCATCATGTTACTGGTATTGGTTGATTTTTGAAGTATAGGGTCGTTGTTTGTGTTTTATGGTTGTTGTCTTTTTGACTTTTTTGTTTGTTTTAGCCCTTCCATATGCATTCTTTTTCCTCCATTAGGTGTAGGGAGGTTTTTTAACGAGGCATATGGTTGGTGCTCTTTCCCCTATAAATCAAAAAAAAAGAGTGACATTAGAAATAACCATTTTCACCGGAGTACATTTTTATTGTTGAACGGTATTTAAGAGAGTTAATTATTCACAAAGAAATGTCATTTTATTTATAATGAGGGTGTCATTATATATTTTTTTAATTTTTTCATATACAAATTATATAAAAAATACGATTTCCTAAAGACAACTACTTATGTGGCTCTGGCCATGCTCTTAACCTCATAGTTAAGGGATAAGATACAATTATTCAAATATATCAAACTTAATATATATGTAACTGGTTAAAAATTATAGAGTAAAAATAATTTACTGCTTATGTAGTAAAACACATAATACACTTAAGAAAAGTAGCATAAAACTTGAATCAAGGTCGCTAAACAACTTCCCAGTTGGCAATTATTTGAAAGAGAGATTAGAAATCAGCAGATGAGACGAACTCTTCTTTTTATATGTCCCAGACGACATGTTTTTCTAAAAAGATGGACAAGGGAACTGTCCTACTGCCTCCTGAGGTTATGTTGGAACCCAAAAGGCTGCATTTTATTTCTGCTTTGTTGTATGGCAAGTGGGAAAACCAAATGCCTCCTTTTACAAAGTAGACACTGAGATCGTGGCTTTGCGCCTCACTTTGGAGTGCATTTGTGCATGGAATGAACAGTGTTGTCATCATGTTTAAGACTGTGTGTGGGGTGGGGGGGAACTAGTCCTGCTCTTCCTCATAACAATCGCATCCTATGCATTGTTTCCGCTGTACAATCGGAAAGGACATTTTAGAGGAAGTAGTGCTCTTAATAAGTTTAAAACTTATAATCTAATGAAATATAAAAGAACGAAGATAAAAAATTGACTAACTGGCTAATTGTGCTTGCTGAATATTTTTTCTCTTTTGGTTGAAATAAATCTATAATGTAATTATGGAACGTGGCAGATTTTGATTGACCCACTGACATCCCATTAGAACCCCACTTAGCTGGTCCAAGTTTAAAGGGATGGGTGTTAAAACTTAAACAGTTTGATGAAATTAAAATTCTTTCCGTGCCTAATTCAATCGTGCTTAATTCATTGAGCCTTGAGATTTGCAACACATATTATGACATAAAATACAAAGACAAGAGTCTAAGATGTATGCACGGCTGAACGCTGAACGAGTATATTTGGCTGATTAGTTTAATTGCTCATTTTTGTTCTCTTATATTTTTATAGGTTATGAGTTTTAAACCCACTAAAAACACTTTCTCATTCATCGTCTTCATTTTCTCTTTTCTAGATATAATTAAGATTAAAAATTATATATATTTCGTCGCTTGCAATAGTTATCGTGCTGCTAGGATTCTTTTTCAGGGCTTTGTTCCTGCTTTGGGTCTGGGTTGTGGTTGCCATTGTTTGTATGGGATTTGTTGTCCATTGTACCCTTTTTTGATTGAATGAATGATTTACCAGATCCACGTTCAAAAAAATGTAAAAAAATATTGCACCTTTTTAGTGCACTTATTTATGTCTTGACACTAAAAATTTGAGTTTAGGGTTAATTTTAGGATTTACGATTAGAGTTTAGGGAACTTGGGATAAAGTATACTTTGTAGGGTTTAGAGTTTAAGGTTTAAAATTTAGGGTTAGAACTTAAAATTTGATATTTTTAGTGTTGAGGCATAAAATGAGACACTGAAAAGAAACATATAATTTTTTTCATGTACTAATAAGGTATGATGCCACACTCCTTGAACATTTTAAATTCTCATATTCATTTGACGATTTAATTTCACATCTTTTAAATTTTTAATATAACTTTTTTACATATTTATACTTGTACGTCTTCTCGATATACATATATAAAATGCATGACATATAACAATTCGTTTAATTGTTTGTACGTATATGTGTATATATTCACGTTGTCCTTAATTAGTCTCTCGTGATAACAACTTCTCTTGTTCTACAGATTCAATTTCTTACATTTTTAACTTTTTGATGACTCATCCCAATTATAAAGAAGGTAATAATTGTACTTGTGGATATTAGAAGGGACTGATGGACATACAAAACACCCAAACGATGATGTGATAAAATGGAGGAATTCAAACAAATGGAATATATTAGAGCTACTTGTCTCATAAAACGAGTGACGAAATGATAAATTAATTAAAATTAGCAAAGCAGATGAGTTAGTTTAAACTAATAGTAGTTGATTAGCAAAGGTTCGAATTAGTGGTCGATCTAGAAATATTTTTTAGGGTAAACACACAAATATTAAATTCAAAATGCATACAATCAATAAAATAAAAAAACTAACCGATAGAATGGAATTTCATATTCAAGGTAGGCACGTACCCACCTAGACCACATATGGATCTGCCAATGGTTAGAATGAAAGGAATGAGAAGCTTTTCTACAAACCTAAAATTACATACATGCTTAACTATTATTACATTACCAAACCATAGGAATATTAAAACCAGTCCAGCAAAAGCATATGGATTAACAAAAGTAAGTAATAATATTAGTAATAAAGTAGCCATACTTATGCTATTGCGGACATAAAAGTTACAGGTATCATAATTTTCGGAGATGCCAAAACCGCTATAGCTAAGCTTGGTGCTTAGTAAGGAGTGATGCCCACATTAGCTGAAGCAAAAAACCCATCTTTTATGACAACGCCACCCTCGCCGTCCTAGAAGAGAAATAAATCCGATCAGATGAGCAACAATGTCTGAAATATAGTATTTCTTTTGGGGATGAGAATTGAGAAGAAAGGGTGCAAAAGCAACCTTCTGGCGCACGTTAGCCTTTTTGGCAGGCTGATCAGGCATGAGGCCAAAATGAATATGTGGGAAGTGAGCCCACTGACAAAAACAAAACAAAACAGGAACATCAAAGGACTGTTTTTGGGAATGGAGATGATGAATTAAATGAAACCCTAATTTTGTTTTTCTGTGACATGTAAGAAACCCTAGCTTAATTTGGTGATGGGGGCCAAAAATCTTACATTCTTTGCAGCTGCACTGAAGGCTTCTCTGTGAGTTATATCAGGGTTTCCTGCCTTGATGCGTTGGATCTCGTCCCTGCACCACAGATTGGTTTCCATTTTACAAAATCAAGTTCCCGTTCTAACACCATTACATTTCAAGACAATGTATGTACTTGACATAAACGAATGTTTGTTTACTTGATGAATCGGTTGTACGCAGAAGGGACTCTCTGTCGTTTCTCCGGAGCTAAACATGGAAAAACACATACATTAAAAAAATTCAGTATTTTCCTTAAGATTTATGCTAATGCCTATCTACATTTCCGGGAAAGAAAACCAAATATAACAAGGGAACAAGGTTTTGATTTGTGCCAGTCTATGATATAGGGGAATGTGGGAAAATTTAAGCTTTGCAACTAATTAAAGAAAGCATTATTTTTGGACTGTCAAGTTATAGTGAAAAGACAAGGAAAGTTTTCTTTTTTCTTGTCCAAATCAGGGAGTCTGATCTTGAAACAACAGTCTGAAATGGCAGGCAACATATGGTGATGCAAGAAGGTTTCTCTTTCTTGTCTGATTTTGAAACATGTAGTTTTAATATTGAAATAGGAAAACTCACGTCTGTTGATAACTGTACGCCTTGGCAGCTCATCGGCTACTCCATGAGCGGGAAAGGTGATTTCACTCGTGTTGTTGGCTTGATTGATCAAAAAGTTTGGTGGAGTATTTGAGATTTCTTCCTGGAATAAACAATAACACTTAAGAACCCAGAAATGTCTTCTGCTTAATAAACAAGAATTGCTTATACCAGAAGATTATGTGAAGGAGTAAAGAAACTGTGAGCCAAATGAAACTGATTAGTTGGTGGCAGAAGCAACCCACGCATGTTGACCGGAAAAAGATTGGTGCAGTGACCACATTGAACCGTTACAGTCTTGAGCAAACTTGTGCAAGGAACACTAACCTATACATACATTATACATAGCAGAAAAACAAAGAAACCCCATCATTAGGACAAAACCCTAATTGGTAAAACAAAAGGGTAAAGTGGTGGGGGAGAAAGAAAGTGTAAGAATACCGCAAGGACAGTGTCGCAGATGTTGCAATGGACATAACAGAGCTGCTGAGAGGGAGGGAGGTGGTCCAAAGACAAGGTAGAAGATGATGACATGTTCTATGATTCCTCCTTTGCTTTTGATGATTGCTATCTCCCTGTGGTGGGAGTGATTGATTGATTGATAGGATGACAGCTTAACAACCACCTTGAATCTGCTTTTCTTTGATTATGAGTTGTGAGAGAGAAGAGAGAGACGATGGACGGATCTTCTTGATATGCTGGATATAAACATGTATTTATGTATATATGTATGTATGTGTGGTTGGCATTCCCAAGGCAAAACTTGTGTGGGAAAGGGGTAAGGCGGCATATGTGGGGGAGAGGAGCAAGAAAGGGACGTGTGCAAGAAGTGACATAGCTTTCACTTGTTTTTTTTTTCAGCAGTTAAGAGCCTGTGTTTGCATACTGTTCTTGATTCCATTTTATTTCAATAAAACTATCATTTTACATCGAGTGTTTATTGCCTCAAATTCCGAACCCCGAAAAATCCAATTCTCCTCTCCACCTCCCGGGTAACAAGCCACACCCCTCAGCTCCTCGCGTCTGCCTCCTATGGGTCTCTCTTATCTCCATCCCATAGTACTAAATTACCGTCACGATCTTAGTTGTGGATGCAGGATGTTATGGTTGTGAATATTGCAAACGTTACGTCCTGATTTTTTATTTAAAAATATTTATGGTTTTAAATGCGATTAAAGTTTCCGATGTAGCGATAACTTTTAAAATTGTTGCGTTGCATTACGCCCGTAATATAATGTTATGTTTCATCCCCATCCATTTCCTTCATCTGCATATATATGTTCATACATTTTGCATAACACGTAACCAGGGGATTGAGGGGTGCCGAAGAGACAGTCGCCCCCCCCCCCCAAAATTTTTGAATTAACTTAAAATTTTTACTTTAAACCTTTAATTTTCTTTGTATTTTCTACTAACAATCTGATTTCGTACCCTTAAAATTTTCATAATTTTACACTTCTACATTAACAATATAACTTTATAATAGTTTACATCCTTACATAAAATACTATATATATAACATCAATACTCCTTTACCTTTATATATATAAAATAAAACCAATATATACATATATAACATAACTTTTTATATATATACATAAAATACTATATATAACATCAATACTTCTTTACCTTTTATATATATATATATATGTACGTTTTTATATATTTAGGGCTGAAAGGTTACTCTTGCTAAATGACCACTCAATCACCCTCATTTTACACGTATACAGGAACGTATTTAAGTCAGTTGAAAACAATTTGGCAGTGGCCACAGACTTTGCCCCCCTTTATATACAAAAATGTATACCAGTCCTTATGGCAATTTTATATTAAAAATTCCTTTTAATATTTATTTTAAAAAATGACCCTTAAATCGGCCACGTAAGAAGATTTCGCGTCCGGTTAAAAGCGATTACAGACCTCGCTTTCTCCAGGAAACGAAGTCAATTTAGAATTAAATTTTAAGACTTCGCGTTTTGCATGTAGCGAGGTCCCCGAGAATTTTAACAGACGGTTCAGTTTATTGCGTGATTTATTTCAGGGACCTCGCTTTTTGTAGAAAGCGAGTTCCATACTTTCCAGGCTAAAATTCAAGTGTATATAGGCATGTTCGAGGCGTTTTTGCGGGTTAAGATTAGAGGCGTAGCATTGGAATTTTTTTTCTTTTGAGACTGATATTGGCACGAACGAGACATTGTAAACGATGTAAAAATCATGGTGAAAATGGTTCCAAAGGTTGGTTTTATGCATGAATAACAAGCTAACATGTATTGGTAGGCCTGTTTGAGCTGTTTTTTCGGGTCAATAATCGGAAAATTTTCGTAATTGTTAAGCTTAGAGGCGTAGTATTGGAATTTGTCTTTCATTTGAGATTGATAATGGCACGAACGAGACATTGTAAACGATGTAAAAGTCGCTTTGAAATGGTCCAAACTTGGTTTTGTGCATGAATAACAAGCTAAAATGGCTTTATAGCCAGGTTCAAGCCGTTTTTTCAGGTTATTAATCGAAAAAATTTCGTAATTTCTAAGCTTAGAGGTGTAGTTTTGGAACTTATCTTTTATTTGAGACTGATATTGGCACATAGGAGTAATTGTCAACGGTTTAAAAATCGCGTTAAAAACAGTTCAAAAGCTTGCTTTATACATGAATAACAAGCCGAAATGGCTTCATATGCATGGTTTTTTGTTTTTTCCAAGAAGTTATTTGTAGAATTTGGTTAATCTTTAAGCTTGGATGCATATCTTTATCACCAATCTTAAATTTCCTATCGTATGATACTTTATAATCTAATTTAACTTAATTATTTCATATTTCAATGGCTTAAAAGAAAGAGAAGCGTGTCAAGACATAAGTACATGTGAACGCGTTTATAAAATTATTAATTTTTAAACTAATACATAAAATGAAGACAATAATTTATAGAGTCAGGCTAGGATGATCTGAACTCATGCTTCCCACGAAGCATGTATGAGGTCCATTGTATTCCGTTATTTTCCAGAGGTTGTTCAGCCTCTTCAATCGTGATACATTGATTCTCCAGTTACATCCGTGGTCCTTCTACTCACATTTTACAATATATTTGTCCGTGTCTATTTTTTCCACTCTCAGCACAATTGAGCGGCGTATGTTGTAGTTCTTAATTACATCTTCCGCGAGTCTTTTTGTCGTGAATATCATTCCAACTTGTAGCTTACCATCACTATCGAGAGCAACATCGCATGACTATCTCCCCATAGATGGGAAACCATCAATGTTTCCAGTCATTAGAGAGTGAATTACTATGAAATTGACTAAGAAAAATATACAGCAAATTAGTATGAAAATTGAAGGGGTGAGATTTTGAGGTTGCGAGGGCCCTATTTATAGCTGGTTAGGAGATTCATGACGTGGCAGTGAACTCACTATCTGCAGAAAGCGAGTTATGCTGACATAGCAAATGGAACTCGCTTTCTACCAAAAGCGAGTTCTATGTTTTAAATCAAAATTGAACTTCCTCGCCTATAAAAATGTCCATCCATCGTAGTTGAAGTAAAATGATATATTTTTTACACCTCCATCGACCATCACAATTTAAATTCCTGACGTGGCTTCGTAAGCATGTTCCGGGAAGTTATTTGCAAAGTTTGTGTAATCTATGAGCTTGGAGGCGTAGTATTGTAACTTATCTTAAATTTCGTATCATTTGATACTTTTCGTTAATCTAATTTGAGTTCATTGTTTCATATTTCAATGACTTAAAAGAAAGAGAAGCACGTCGAAACATAAGCTCACATGTGAACGTGTTTATAAAAGTATCACGTTTCAAACGAAAACATAAAATGAAGACAATAAATTATGGGGATAATAAAATTATTACGTTTATAAGTGCTAAAAGATCCTCAACTTGTTTTGCTCTTTTGGTCTCATCCTTAGTCAAGTTGTTCCATTGTACCCCTAAACACCTATTGTTATTCTTCAAGCCTAGATGCGTATTTGAGAGGCGTAGGAGAGGCTGATATTGGCACATATGAGACATTGTAACCAGTCATTTATACCCCTAAACATTCTTTCACGATGTGGGCCGATAAACAAGCTTCATGGATTTTGTGTGGCCACAAAGACGGCTAATTCTACCCATTGATCATCATCATCCACAATGGTAGGGGCTTTGACCGAGGTTACATGCAGTGGTCTTCAGCTCGCCTCCATAATTAAAGAGTAAAAATAAGTTACCCGCAACCTCGAACAAAAGGTTAAGAAGTTTGCGGGCACTTAAAAAGACCATTCATTTTCCGGATATTGTGATTTGTCGTTCATCTTGAACAAAAACACGAAAGACATATCTCAACACTACTGTTAACCCACCAAAAGCATCTACTGATCATATGAATGCAACTACATATACCAACAAACCACAATATTAGGGAAATGTCATTGTAAAAGAATTTTTCATATACGTTGTTTGTTGCCATTAGTAGTTACAATTGAGTTTTTTCTTAGGATCTGATTGCAATTGACATCAACGGCTGGAGGATTGTTTGCCTTCACCTCTGGCCTATTTATAGGGGTATCCTCGCGTCCACCAAACTATGAGGATGTTTGGCACGTTTTTCACTGATCCCTATGTCCACCCGTATCGCATTATGGTGGATGACGACCCCGACGTAGATTTCTTTGAAGAAAGCGTACTCCATCATCATCATCACCATCATTATCTCATTTGGCATCTAGACTGCCATTGTTGGCACTAGAATCGGTGTAGAATAAGCTCTGCGTCGACGTCTACTCCACAATAACGAAATTAAACTGTGTTGTCAATGGTGTAACTTCATACACTGGAGGAACAAATGCAGAGGACAATGTCGAATAATCTACCGGAGGACCCATCATAAATGGACGTAACACGTCCGTGAAAAAACCTTCAAACGGACTCCTCATTAGGTGAAATGATGAATAAGTCGAGTGAGTGAATGTGGGTACTGGCACCAGTGTCTGAGGTTGTGCTGCTGACTGGGCAAGTGCCTGTGCTATTCCCGATGATAAGGCCCTTGGAGTGTATGTTCTTCTTCTTTGGCTTTTTTCCCCTATTCTGGTACCACGTTGCATTGGCGAACGTTGCGCCGGGGGACAGTTTGGTAGAGGCACATTTATTTCTCGTTCGTGCTCCTCTAGGGTTAGTATATGCACCTTCTCATTTTGTTCGTACTAGTGCATATAATCATATGTAACACTGTGGTACATAATGGGTTCACAAATGGGGACCGCATATCAAATCTTGTTATCCCCCAATGGACCTCAATCTTCTCTTGCCGCGTTAAGCGATGCAATTTGTCCATATTTGGTGGTGGGTCCGGAATCCCCTAGATACATTTGAATTGTCGCAGCACCTGGTCAGTAGGATGCCACTCGATTATTTCATAGTATATGAGAGGGTCAATATCCAAACATGCGCAGTCCATATTATTTTCGGTGGAATACATACCGCAATATTAGGATCAGCGTACGACGTCCACAAGAACTACATTTTTTTAAACTAAGTTAGATAAACTCGATTTTAAAAATAAATTTTTAAATTCAAAAAATTAAATAGATTAAAATTATTACCTCATCTCTCTTGTCAATCAACAGTCTTTAATCTCGCTGCATTGTTGGTAGTCCTACGTGAGATAATGGAACACACCTCCTATCATTCATAGAACAAAAAATTATTATTAGCATATTATAAAAAAGTATAATATATACTTAGATTATTTTTCATTACCTCCGAAGTAATGGAAACTCGAATGGGTCGGATTTCTAGGGGTCGGGCGTAAAAACAACATTCGAAACCTAGCCCAGGACTGGAGCAACAAAACACACTCTCCGATGACACATCTTTCCAGGTAGACGGTTCTGCATAGCTCCCTAAATAGAAATGCTAAAACTGTCGATCCTCAACTCTTATTTTTGAATTTTGCAAAATTGCTTAGATGAAGAAACCACGTCAAATGCACTTTGTTGCGGGATTTGTCTGGCATCAAGACCCCCGATAACTCGAACAATATGGGCTTGAGCAAACCGCTGCAAAAATAATAAATACCAATATCAAAAAATTATTCTAAAAAATATCAAAATAAATAATCATAAATAATTAAATTTATATTACCTTCTCTGTTTCTTCACCAGCATTCGGGGGAAGGGCTCTAAAATTATTGTCCAAAAAAGTTATAAAAATTTTACCATCGTCGAACTTGTCTAGCACAACTCCGAGCAAAGCACCACACACGGCGGCCCAGTTTGCTTTGGCAAAACCGGTTATAACCTCGCCGTCAACTGGCATACCAAGATGCAATGCAACATCTTGTAACGTAATTGTAGCCTCACCATATGAAAGATGAAATGTGTGTGTCTCCGGTCTCCACCTTTCCAACAACGCGTTTACCAACGGTCAGTTAATCTTTGTACCGCTAATTATCAGACATACATGGCCAAAACTAGCTTATTCCAAATACGGAACAAGATCCAGATGCGGTTGAGCCGTGATACAGTTTAAGTATATAGTCAACGCGCGTTCATAATGCTTCACATTAAAATTTAAAATTAATAAATAACTAAATAAAAAATATTAAATAATATAAAGTAATTAAAAAATTAAAAAATATTTTACCTCCTTATTTGTTCGTCAAAAGTAGAACACGTGCCTGTGGTCGAGTCTCAATAACTCCACCATAATATCGAATATTAAATATTATAACTCTTTAAAAAATATCGAATAGTAGAGAAAGAAAAAGACAAATGAATATGAGATGTGAGAAAATTAGGATCGGATAGGTCCCTATTTATAGGAGTACTCGCACCTTCCACGAAGCGATATCAATGGACCTCGCGCTTTGCAAAACGCGAGATCCATTGAAAGGATGGTCCTTTTAAGTTCGAATAAATTCCACTATGTTAGAAAGGACCTCGCGTTCTACGAAAAGTGAAGTCCCGGAGTTTTTGAAATTTATTTTTTTTTCCAGATTATTTCATTTTTTATTTTAGTATGACCTTCAATTAAGAACTTTAAAAATACGAAATTTTTATTTTTTAAAAATACGAAATTTTTATTTTTTAAAAATACGAAATTTTTTTTCCAGATTATTTCATTAAAAATCTCTCTAAACCTAAATAGAAGAAAATGATACATTCAATCAGTTTAAGCATTATAGAATCCTAAAAACGCCTTTTAAAAACTTGACAATTATAGAATCAGCCACACTTTAAAGCTCCTAAAAATAAACCAACCCCAAACTACTTACTTTGCAACACCTTTACAGCTTAACGCTCACTCAACTAAAACCAGAGGAAATCGCGGTTGGTAAGATTTTTCATGGCCAACGCCAAAATAGTTCGAGCTACTGAGAGTCTTACCACCAAGCTTGAAACATAACATCCCTTCGCATTCCTGATTTCGCTAGGTGATCAGCAAGGGCATTTCTTTCTCGCTTAACATATAAGCATTGTACTGCAGCAATTGAGCTTATACGCTTATCTATCTGATGAAAGATTTCCCCCATCGCCAAGGTCGACTCAAATGATTATTTAACCAGTTTAGAACCACTTGAGAATCGGATTCAATAATGAGTCTCGCCTTGCCTATCCAACCAGCTTCTACAAAGACATCAAGTGCAGTTTTTATGGCCATAAGTTCTGCAAAATCAAGACCAAAATTCGACATCGGACCAGAGAAGATAGCGCGAACGTCGCCGGAAGCCTTATCTTGTTTTAATTAATTGGATAATTATTCTATACACCAATGTTGAATTTTTTTTTGTTTCCATAAACGTATTAGTTTTAGGGTTTAGAGATAAATTTTAGAGTTAGAAATTTAGGAGTTTAGGTGTAAGGATTGAGAATTTATGGTTTAGGATTAGAATTAGGGTTTAAAGGCTAAATCCTAAACTCTAATCTCTAAACCATAAATTTTAACTACAACCACTAAATTATAAACTCCTAAACCATAAATTGAATTCTTAAAACCTATAACTAAAGTACTTGTAGAAAAAAAAAGTTTTTACTGTCAGAGATGGAACTAAGATTTGAGAATTGGGGCAAAACATAAATTTTAAAAGGTGAAAAGACAAATTCATAATCAATCTAATTTTTTAAAAAAAATATAAAAAAATTGCCCAACCTTGGGGGACCCTCCCACAATGCATTTAGCACCGTCCTTGTTCGTTTGGCAGTATGGAATATTTTTCCTAATTAATTACTACTCATATAACAAGTATTGAAATTTACGACAATAGTGTATATTGTTGTTAACTTTTATGAAGAAATGCAAGCTGGTTCTTTGGCCTCAGCCATCAGTCCTTTCTTATTGTGATAAAAAAAAATTAGGATGTGTTTTTTTTTTTTTTTAATTTAGCGGCTTAAACGGGCGTTTGTTTAAATTTTTTTTTGTCAAACAATTGACGTTAACTACTGAACGGGCGTCTATCCACCATTTTTAATACTCGAACGAGTGCTTGCTGATGGTTGATTTTTCCAGCTTTGAAAATGGCTGTTACAACCCCAACTAAAGTTTGAAGGCTGCAATGACAAACGAACGTGATAATTTGATTAAGCATAACAAAATATATTACACCTATTAGAATCTTGATTGGAAATATGAACAGTGTTGTCCCTTCAATTTTTTTTGGGTTTAAATACATTTTAAGTCCTTATAAGTTTTTAAGCCAGGCAAATTAAGCTTTGGCTCTGACGTGTTTTGGAATTAATATTTATTGGGTCCAGTTTAGTCATGTAATTATGTAAATTAATCCTTAGCCCCAGTTTATAATGGTTTAAATATATTTCAAGTCCCTATCAATTTCAAAACTAAGACAAATTGGTCCCCTAATGCTATATCTTGATTATGTCTCTGAGTACGAACAGTTAATTTTCCGAATGTTAAAAATTAACAAATTAATAATTTATATCTATACTATATATAAAGTGTTTGACTTAGTTATTTCACAAGTTAATACGAGATTATTTCAATACCGACCCTAATATGTCTGGCTACATGTACCACCATCCCTGTATAAAGCCTGCAGAAGCTATTTGTTGCTGTTGGTGTTTGTGGGGGATACGACTCGCTCTCTTTTCCTTTCTTTCCTATCGGTGTTGGGGTTGAGTAGAAATCAATAAAGTTGATGTCTGATTTAGTGCATTGTCCGAAACAACGGTATCTGCAACTGTTATGTCCGCAAGAATATTTGTTGTTAAAAGAATTCAAGATCGTAATATTCGTTGTGACCGCCATAACATCTGTCATATCCGTAACCACGATAAACGTAACGCGACCGTAACTAAAATTTAAAATCCTTGTTGAATTATAACGAAATATTTGTGTTTAATATATTGTTGGGTGGATACATTATTGTTACCCCCACATGCTTTTTTTTTCAGATGATTGCAGCTATTACTCTGGTGCATGGGCAATTGGAACTTATTGTTTCTGAACCACAAAATAAGGCAGCAGGCAAGAGGACATGGACTTCAGAAACTCAGATTCAACCCCTCACTAATTATCCACAGATCGGTTGGGGTGGACGGAAGCATTCAGCTACACAACAGCTGCTTCTCCTCCTTCTTTAATCTATCTATCATTCAATATTTTTGTTCATCGGATAAAAGGAACACCACGCTTTCTTATTAGTCATAAAGTCAAAAAAATGTTCATAATGTTACTGAATAGTTATTTTGGCTCTTATTATTATTTTTAATCAATTAATTCTCATCGTTTTATTTTGGGTCAAAATGACTCATTCGCAGATGAAAACTGTTAGTTAACTAACGAAAAATAGCTTGAAATGAGGTGACAAACCTTCATAGCAGTTTATGTTAACATGAGATTATCATATAGACAAAATATGTTGACTTAAAAAAATGTTACGAACTATGAACTAGAACGCACAAATTCAAACGAGACTAATGGGGTGCCACGCGAATTAAGTAACATTGGGTTTTTTAAAGTATTTTCATTCACGAAACCCATTTTCATTTACTCTTATATATAGGTTTAGTGGCTAAAGATGCTCATATAGTTTATTTTGCATGAGTTTAAATTCCGATATGAAAATATAATCCTCTACTTAATCATAAAAATTACTTAACACGATGCGAGTGAAAGAAAATTTTTATATAAAAGTAGATTTTAAAATTTATTTAATGAAAAAGTGGTATAAGGTTTTTACCAAACATGTATGTGTTACTTATATTTCAAAGGAGGGCCCGCTGTGGGGCAGGTCGAACTAGTAGACCGCTTATGATCTTTTTTTTCTTAATTTTTATTGTTTAAATAATTAGAGTATTAAGGGGTTTAAAATTTGAGTATAATATTAAATAAAGGCCTCCACTTTGAGCAATAAATAACAAGTAAAATAAACAATAATATAAACCATACCATTAATGAATTAATAATAAAAAATTGATTTTGACTATTTTTATTATAACGGTAACTTAAATCCCTAATCTCCATAAATTAAATCCTTAAAGTTTTTAATTTTTCAATTTACTGCACTATTTTTGATTTCTTCTCTCTAATTTCTTAATTTTTTAAACTTCAAAAAATAACTTTTCAATTCAACATCAACTTGAAAGTATATTATTGAGTCTCGACATCACTTATCAAAAGGATTGTTTAAAAGATAAAAAAAGTTTAAATCCCAACTATTTTATATATTTATTTTGTTGATTCTTTATAATTTCTTGTTGATATATCTTTTAAAATCTTTTTACATTTTTACTTTATTGTGTATTTGTGAGCAATTTTTTTTATTATTATTATTTGATAATTTTTGTTATTATTATTACAATTTTTTGTGGTGTGTATTTTATACAGTAACGATTAAATTATATTTTTAGATTATAATTAAATAAAAGTCTTATTTTTATAATTTGCTCAAGGCCTCAAAAATGTCAGAACCAACCCTGTTTAAAAGTTATATGAGTTAGTATCTTCTTACGTTATGTATAGACTATGTAAGTGGATTCTAACTCTCTCTATGTATTTATATAGAGAGAGAGTTCAGATCCACTGACGTTATATAATTTTAAAAGTTTTTTATTTTTTATATCGCTAGATTAACTAGTTGTAATGACTGAGATTACAAATTTTAAATTAAGAATATTCCACCTATTATTTTTTCATAAAAATGAACTGATTTTAATGGTTGAAATTAAAACATTAGTGATAATTCTAGTGTTATAATATTTTAAAATGAATTTTATTAATTTATATTATAAAAGTAAAAATTAAATTAAAAAATAAAGTTCAATTCAATTCAATTCAATTCATCCCAGTCAGAAGTGTAATTGCCCAAAAGAAACCCTTGCTGAGTTAGAGACATAAAAAGATGGAAATTAATGAGCCCAGATCCAGTTCCCGTTCAGTACGAATGGATAAGTGGGACATGTACGTTTCACTTTATTTAATTTTCTGGGTGCTTTTTTGTGTAATTGCCCAATACTAGCTTAGCCAGGCACGTCAGGACGGGCCTACTTCAAAAGCTCTACCTTTAGGCCCATAATGGCCCACCAAAGAAACGTCAAGATTTGAGGGCTACACCCTAGCCACAACAAATAATAATATGTTGCGGAAAACAAATTTTTTGTTATATGTTATATTCGAAAACTCAAAATTTTTATGAATAAAACCGCCAAGCAAAGATTATTCAACTTGTTACAACTGGAATTAATATGCTTTATTATTTTGTATGTTCCAACATTGGATAATTATACAGTAAATGACATGTACCGCAATGTACCACTAGTTATATGTAACTCAATGTACAATTAACTATTTTAATTAGTTTTGAAATCCTAAGAACAGAAAGTATTATTATCTCATTTTAGAATAATATCTTAAAAATATTTTTATATTATTTTTCAGATTTTTTTTATTTTTTAATTCAAAAATAATTAAACTTTTATTACTATAATAATTCTTACATTAACTTTAATTTAAGGATAAAATTCACAAATAGTCATTAAACTTTGATAAATTATTCAATTTGGTAACTAAACTTCTAATTGCTTCAATGTTACCATTAAACTTTTAGTTTTGTTTCAATTTGGCCACTAACCCGTTAACAACTGTTAAAAAGGTGATGTGGTTGTTATTATAAAAATATTTTAACAGCCACATCACCCTTTTAACAGTTGTTAACAGGTCAGTGGCCAAATTGGAACAAAACTAAAAGTTTAATAGTAACATTGAAACAATTAGAAGTTTGTTACCAAATTGAATAATTATCAAAGTTTAGTGACCATTTGTGAACTTTACCCTTAAATTAAAGTGAACATAGGAATTATTATAGTAATAAAAGTTTAATTATTTTTTAATTAAAAAAATAAAAGAAAACATGGAAAATTAATATAAACATTATATTTTAAGATTTTATTGTAAAAGGGGATAATAACACTTTCGGTCCTTAGGATTTCAAAACTAATTAAAATAATTAATGGTACATTGCGGTACATATAAATAGTAGTATATTGCGTTATATGTCATTTACCGTAGAATTATCCGTTCCACGTATATTAAATTTGTTACTATTTTTAATTTGAATAATCTTTGTTATTAAATATTTTATTTTTATTAATTTTTTATTTTTCTCTATTATACCATTTTGCATGTTTTCCGTGTATTAAGTTATTTATTTATTTTTAATTTAAACAATCCAAGTTATTAACAGTTCTATTATTTTTATTGTTTTGTGTGTTCCTCGTGTATCGAATTGTTTATTTAGTCTTAATTTAAACAATTCATATTATTAATAATTTTAAAATTATTTTTTTAAGAAAGGGAATTATTACCATGTGCCTCGTTAAAAACCTCGTCAAGGCCTATGACTATGTCCAATGGAGATTCTTGGAGCATGTGCCGGAACAAATGAGATTCGGTGTGAAATGGAGGAATTGGATGAGGGTTTGTGTATGCTCGGCAAGACTTGCAGTATTTCAATTCTACTGTTAATATTTTGCCTCTAGAGATATTTATACAACCTAGAAATATCTTACATCTCCTAGAACTTTCTACATCATCCTAGAATGGTCTAGCCTTGGAGAAATCTCCATAACCTTCTAGAATATTTTATAATCTTTTATCGTATTCTAGGACCTTCTAGAATGTTCTAGAGCCTTCTTCAACATTCTAGATCCTTCCAGCATGTTCCAGATCCTTCCAGAATGTTCCAAAACATTCTTGAATCTTTTAGAGCCTTCTTGAATCTTCCAGTGCCTTCCATGATTTTCTAGAACATTCCAAAGTGTTCTAGATTATTCTGTAGAGTTCCAGAACTTCCTTTAATATCTTAGAATTTTTTACCAATATCTTTATTCTTCTAAGACAATTCTAAAATTCAGTTGATTTAATTTTTGGTATGTGACATTCTTCTCCACCTAATTGGGTGACGTCCTCGTCGCTTCTCCCCAATATGACTGAATCTTATCTTCATAGTTCCATAAGGATAACTCATGTTCCCAAGTTGACTCAGCCTCAGACAAACCTTTCTAACGCACCAAGTATTCAATGTAGCTTAGAAGACTCTTTCGTCTCGGAATTACTCGATGCGTGATAATCTCATCTACATCATGGTCATGAGTAGTAGGGACCACGGTAGGAGCCCTCTTTGATTCACCCCTACTTGGATCTTCTCCATCAACATGATATGGTTTTAAGAAACTTACATGAAACATGGGATGAACCTCGAGGTAGATGGTAAAGTGATGCGATAAGCGAGCTTCCCGATCATTTTCTCCACAAAAAATGGTCTCTCGTACCTCCTAAGTAGTCATTTGTGTACTTTACCATAATTTCGGATGGTATGTGGAAGTAGATTCACCATGAATAAATCTTCCTCCTCGTACTCCACGTGTCTTCTTTTTGTATCGGCCCATTTCTTCATTTTTTTTGTTACCTTTTCCAAGCATGCCTTTGCTAATTCAGACTTTTCTCGCCATCCCTTGGCAAATAGAAAGGTACCAGGACTCTTCCCTACATAAGAAGTTACCATAGTGTGGGGAGCTAAGGGTTGTTGACCTATTGCTAACTCAAATGGACTAGCTCTCGTTGACTCGCTCGCTGTAGGTTGTACGAAAATTGGGCAATATCAAGTAACTTTACCTAATCTTTTTGGTTGGCACTCACAAAATGCCTTAGGTAAATCTCCAATAGAGCATTCACCAGCTCAGTTTGCCCATTGATTTGCAGATGAAAGCTTGTAGAAAAGTTCAACTCAGAGCCCAAAATCTTGAATAGTTCGGTCCAAAATCTCCCAGTGAACCTTGTGTCTCTGTCACTCACGATCAATTTAGGAATACCCCAATACTTCACCACATGTTTAAAGAAGAGCCTTGCTGCATCCTCAGCATTATACTTCTTTGGTACTGGGATGAACACCCCATACTTGCTAAATCGATCGACCACTACCAGAATATTGCCAAGTCCATCCACTGTTGGCAACCCCACAATAAAGACCATTGAGACACTTTCTGAAGGTCTTTCGGGGATAGTTAAGGGCTCTAGTAGTCCAACATGATGATTTTGCTCCACTTTATCTTGTTAGCAAACAAGACCAGTTTTCACGTATAACTCCATATCGTCACGCATTTTTTACCAATAATATGCTTGCTCTACCAAGGTTTGCATGTGATGTGTCCCTTGATGTCCTGTCCATAAGGAGTCGTGACATTCCTTTATAATCTCTTTACGTAGGCCACCCCACCTTGGTGCATAAAGTCTCCCTCCTCTGGTGCGAATTAGGCCATCCTCTAGCCAAAATCTACGAGTCTTCCCTTGATTAATTAGCTCTACTAAAATTTTGGCTTGAGGGTCCTCTTCCAAACCTTTCTTAAACTTCTCAAAGATAGGAAAATTTGGTTGCGTAAGGCTAGCTAATTTGGCCTTGCGACTTAATGCATCATCCACCAAATTGGCTTTGCCCGACTTGTACTCTATCTTGAAGTCGAACTCGGCCAAAAAGTCTTGCCACCTTGCTTGCTTTGGGAGAGCTTCTTTTGATCTTGAAAGTAGCTAATGGCCACATTATCATCCTTCACTAAGAACTTGGACCCCAACAAGTAATGTCTCCAAGTTCGTAAGCAATGCACAACAGCAATCTTCTCCTTCTCTTGAACGGTATATCGTCACTATGTGTCATTAAGCTTTCGACTTTCATAAGGAATGGGATATCCCTCCTGCATTATAACACTTGTAATAGTGAAATTAGAAGCATCAGTTTGTACCTCAAATGTTTTGGTGTGGTCAAGAAGGGCCAAGATTGGTTATTCTATCACAGCTTGCTTCAAGGCTTCAAAATCTTCTTGACACTTCTCGTTCCAATCCCACACATGATTTTTCTTCAACAAGTCTGTCAAAGGTGTAACTATTGTTGAATAGCCATAAATGAACCTTCGGTAATAGTTCACCAATCCAAGGAATGATCGCAACTTGGGAACTCTTCTTGGTGGTTCTCGTTCTTGAATGGCTTGTATCTTCGCCTCATCCATGCACAACTTCCCTTGTCCAACAATGTGCCCCAAGAATGCTACCTCTTTTTGTGCAAAATAGCACTTTTCTTTACATAAAGCTTGTTTTCCCTTAACACTTATGAACAAAGTGTTCCCACCTTGCTACCTTTTGTACAATATCATCTAAGTACACTACGACAAAGCAGTCCAAGAAAGATTGGAACACTTTGTTCATAAGTGTACAAAAGGTAGCAGGTGCATTGGTTAGGCCAAAAGGCATAACCAAAAATTTGAAAAAGTCGTACCTCGTTAAGCATACGGTCTTCAAAATATCTCCGTCAGCTATCCTTACTTGATAGTACCCTGACCCTAAGCCTAACTTGGAAAACCACCTTGCTTCTCCAAGTTGATCGAATAAGTCACCAATAGTGGGATCGGATACTTATTTTTCATAGTAATCTTGTTTAGTGCACGATGGTCAACACACAGTCAAAGTGACCCATCATGCTTCTTTTGGAATAATACTAGCGCACCAAAATGAGCCTTTGATGGTCAAATGTACCTAGCATCCAACAACTCATTTAGTTTTCTCCTTAATTCTCAAGCTCGGGAAGTGTCATACGGTAACGTACCGTGACAAGGGGTTTTGTACCAGGCTCAAGCTCAATAATGTGATCCACCCCCTCTTAGGTAGAAGTTCTTTCGGAAACTCCTTAGGCATGATGTCTTAGTACTCTTCCAAGACCTTCCCAATCTCCTTCGGTACCTCAGTCTTTTTCTCCTCGATTTCCTCGTTGATAGCCATCAAGAAAGTAGGCTCACCTTTCTTAAGCCCCTTAGAGAGTTGCATGGCCGATAGTGCAGGTACTTGGCTTTCCTTTCCTTGAGATAAAGGTACTATACATGAATGTCATTCCTCCAATATACATCGTATTGGTGAAGAGCATCGGTATGGCCTTTACCTTGTCTAAGAATTCCATGCCAAGTACTATCGAATAATCATCCATAGGAATAACAGAAAAGTTGATAAGGCCAGACCACTCACCAAGGTTTATTTTGACGTTGCGACGGTACCAAGGGTGGGCTTTGGTTGAGAGTTCACTTCCTTTAGCCATCATTTTTCTCCAACGTAGGTGATACCCAAGCGTCTTGCTTCTTCTTCCTTGATGAAGTTATTCGTTGCTCTAGTGTCGACTAAGGCACGTACTAGTTGTCCTCCAATCTTCTCTTGTATGAATAACAATCCCTTGTTTTTGGATAGAGAGATCCCATACTCATCTCTACTTGTTGTTGAGTAGCTTGCTCTTTTTCTTCAATTATGGCCGAGAGTTGGCTTCTTTTTGGACACCCTCGGGCCAAGTGTGGATCCTCGCAAAAGAAATATTTTAAAGGTGGGCGTTTACCTCCTTTTTCGTCACTTTTTCCCTTGAAATATCCTTCCTTATGGGTTGACTTCAAGCTTCCCTCCTTGTGTGGTTTACTTCATCCCCTACCATATCCTTTGTTCCCTTTTGGCTTGGAGCTCTTACTTTTCTTGAATTTAGTGAGGGATTCGACAATAGTAATGGCAGAAGCGAGGTCTTGTGCACCTCTTCTCTCGATCTCCAACTTAGCCCAATTTTGTAAGCCATCAAAAAAGCATAGAAAGCCTCATTGTCGGCATAGTCGGGAATCTCCAAGAGCACTTTAGAGAATTCTTTAACATACTCCAGGATGCTCCCTTTTTGGGTAAGTCGCCTCAATTTTGCTTGAGCCTCTTTCTCTACATTCTCGGGATAGAATTGGCGTTTTAGCTCCTTCTTGAATTTCTCCCAAGTGGAAATGGTGCAAACTCCCCTCTCGATCTCACCATGCCTACGACGCCACCATAGCATCGCAGTATCTTTCAAATAAAGTGAGGCATGATCGATTTTCCTAACATCCTCCATGACATTTGAAGCTCAAAAATATTGTTCCAAGCTCCATAAGAAATTATCTACCTCATTCGCATTCTTAGCCCCTTTATACGCTTTAGGTTTATGAACCTCCACCCTTGAAGGAGTTAAAACCGGGACAGATGAGGTAGCTCCACCACCATGAGCTAGTGCCTTCTTAAGAAGCACTATCTCCTCCTTCATGTTTCCCAATTCCCCAATTACGTCTTTAAGTTCATCCCTTAGAGCTTTGTTCTCTTCTTTAAGGACAATGATCTCACTAGAAAGAGAATTTAAAGAAGTCTCACATTGTTGTGAACACTTACCAGTAGCCTCGTTCAAGGCTCCCAACATTTCCTCTCGGAGCTCATCGATCTTTCCATCAAGCTCCTCCAGATAGGATTCTATCTCTCTAAACTTGTCCTCCCCATCGGCTACTGAAAGCTCTACCTTCATGAGCCTTGTGCCCACGTCCCCCATTTCCTTCCCTCCTTTGGAAGGTCCACGAGACTTCAACCTCTCTCTTCTTTGTTTCTCGCCAACAACACCACCTGCAATAGTGATCTCGTTGTTTGGCATACTTGCTTGATGCTAGTCTTCGGTCCTCGAAACCTTCGCTCTGATACTAACTGTCACGGACTTACTCTTTCTTCTCGCTCGTGCGGCACTTAAACATGCTTGAGTGACTAAGTCAACCTAAACTTCTTGAAGATGCAAGCTAGGTGTAGTGGAAGAAGAATAAGGCAAGTATGCTTCAAGTAGAAAAGAAGAGAACTCAAGTATTGAATACTTGAAAAGAGAATTTTATTGGTTTGGAGAATGCTATACAAGATGTTAGGATTCTTAGTTATCTTGGGTTACATTGCCAAATGGCCAAAGCCACCTATTTATAGTCTTCCGCCTCCTTAATGGACGGTGGAGATCAATCTAATCCCACGGTTAATATTTTGCTTCTAGAGAAATCTATACAACCTAGAAATATCTTATATGTCCTAGAACTTTCTACACCATCCTAGAATGGTCTAGCCTTAGAGAAATCTCAATAACCTTCTAGAACATTTCATAATCTTTTATCGTATTCTAGGACCTTCTAGAATGTTCCAGAGCCTTCTTCAACATTCTAGATCCTTCCAGCATATTCCAGATCCTCCCAGAATGTTCCAAAACATTCTTGAACCTTCTAAAGCCTTCTTGAATCTTCCAATGCCTTCCATGATTTTCTAGAACATTCCAAAGTATTTTAGATTATTCTGTAGAGTTTCAGAACTTCTTTTAATATCCTAAAATTTTCCACCAATATCTTTATTCTTCCAAGACAGTTCTAAAATTCAGTTGATTTAATTTTTGGTATGTGACAATTAGCACACTGAAACCGATGCTTCACATGGAGCTCTTGCTTTCAAACGCTCAATTATGTTATCTTAGTCTGCAAACAACATTTTTAATGAACCCTAATTATTCAACCACACCCGGATCAATGTGCTCATGGGGGCTGCCTGCTTCATATTCTCGGGCTTCTTTCACCAGAAATGAACAAGATTAGAGTGGAAGCCATGAACTACTGCAAATAAAACCCTAAAAGCTTCGTTTTCCATGATAAAATCCCAGCATGCCTCTCTCCTTATGAGAGCGCGCCCAATGATTATGTCGCTCTCAAAAATACTACAACTATTTTTCATTGCTTTAAAGGGATACATTCTCATGCTTGGCTTCAACCCATGTCAAAAGGATGTCCTTTCAGTGTGTAACAGCCAATGGACAATGCTACTTTTCTTGCCTCTTAATCCTGTAATCATCCATTATTACCAAACACCTGATGTTTGGTTCCCTTCCTCCAGGTATTTAGACCAAGCTGGTGAAAAAATATTTCAAAACAAACATCATATTGTCAGCTGCCGCCATCCCTCTTCCTGTCTATTCTTTGAACAAAGCTAGCTTCTTCAGTTTTGCTCCCATGGCAGCTCATCGTCAAGGCCTGGGCAAGACTGTGGTTTATTGTCGACTTTTTTCTTGTCTGATAAGGGAATGTTGTAGCTTCCAGTTTCAGATGTAACAAGTTTGCTAACCTGAAGGAGATAGAGTCTGCCTGAATCCATCTTGTTCAACAGGTACGTAGCTAAACCAAAGGTATTTGTTTTGCTAACCTGCAATCTGCTTTGTGCTTTACTTTCATTATAACCGGGGATGGACCGAGAGGCCGTCGTTCCCTCAAATTTTGAAATTTCTATATGGTTTAAAAAAAATAGAAATTTTCTATGTATTTTCTGTTAAAAATTTATTTTTACCCCTAAATTTTTAAAAGTCCGCCCAAAACCTAAAGTTCTGTGTCCGTCCATGATTATAACATGCACCAATTCTAACTTATCTTCAAACACATGCACTGCCAGAGCCCAGAGGAATATTATAGATAACAAGACATTATTCTTTTCCATTTTAATATCTGCCTGAGCTGCTGGCATTTACCTTATCTTTATTCTAGCATGCATATTCATATCTGTTGCATGGTTGGTCTAAAAGTATAAAGCATTTAAGCTTTGAATTACTGGACTGTATATCAGAAATTTAAAATTCTGTAGCTCAATAACTGTTCTTTCTTCACAAAATGTTGCCTGATTTCCTTCTATTGTCTATCACCCGGTTTGATTACTGGACATGAGATTGCAAAGATTAAGATAATGGTGACTTGTGTGTGTCATGCTTTTCGGCAAAGGGATTGAATTCATTCATTTTCGGTGCATGGTTTTGAACCAATTAATAATGGGTTTATAAACCTTTTATGTACCTGAAAATTTCAGAAAGGGTGATTACAAGTTTTAAAATAAATAAATATATAAACGAACGAAGAAGAACAAAGATTTCAGTAAAGAAGCCATTATATGTATATCAAGCTGAAGATACATTCAATATCAGGCCGACTCGTCCCCAAAGAACCGTCGGCCATAGAAAAAGTACTAATTTATTTGTACTTTTCATATCAATGTTTATAATAACTGCATTCGTGGTCCACAGCTAATGCAATACCATATATAAATTGTAGTTTTATTATGTACATCAAACTGGATTGAAGACATCTTTTCTTATAAATTCACTTCTATATAATCAGTATATATGCTAATGATTGCTAGAAATATACTTTCACTTCCACAGGTCAATTTGACAACTCGAAGTGGACGTAGAGGTATATTCCTGATGAGCAATCCCTGGCCTTTTGAATTCATTGGGCAGCAAATTCATTTGTTCAGCCACTTGAAAACCGGTGGCTGAATTCGAATAGTTGTTTTCCTTGGATGCTTCCTCATGGCTAAGCTGAGAGGCGACGAATTTGTCGAGAACTCGCCAATCGGTCACCTGGTCCGCCGCCTGTTCACCGTTCAGATTTTGCTGATGTACCGGATTCAGATGCTCTTCCTGTGTGAGACTCGACGACTGCAATGTGCTTCCGTAAGGAACAACAACTGAGTTGCAGCTCAGACTCGCAGCGGAATGTGGAACTCGGGGACTTTCCAACTGAGGGAGTTGAAGGAAAGCGTTATGGGGCAAATTGTGTTGCAGTTCAAGCTTCTGCTTGCAGGGATAATGGTGATGGTATGGTGATGCATATAGCTGCGGAATTCGTCGAGGCGATTCAAGTTCCGGTATGAACGAGACTTGCTCATCGTACCAATATGAAGATTCATATTCACTCACTTTCTGCCTCGTTGTCATTCGTTTCTTGAATACCCTGCAAACCACCCATCCTTCTTCCTGCTGGAATAACAAACACAACAAATTAAATGAAATATAATTTTTTTCTTACAATGTGGTTCTATATATGTATACTTACGTTAGGAGTTCCATTTTCATTAGTTTCAAGTCGATACTCATGCATGATCCAATCAGATTTCAGTCCATTGGGAGCTCGACCTTTGTAGAAGACTAGGGTTTTTCTCATCCCAACAAGACAATGCCTGCAGTAAATAGCCTTGTCTCTTCCCGTAGCTTTCCAAAACCCTGCTCTTGTGGCTCGATTAGTCCGAGTACCCGTCGGATACTTCTTATCTTTGTGGCTAAAGAAGTACCATTCGTTTTGTTCCTCGGTTCCTAGTCTGCACAACTCTATGATCCCAACAAAACATGATCAAATAATCTACACATTTGTTAATCCGAGAAAACAAAAAAAGAAACATGAACATTGCTATCTCGTTTACTGCTACCTTGCAGATCCCATGGTTCAATTTTATAAAGATCAACATCTTTGATAACATCCAGATCTATCCTTTTTGAAGCAACTTTTTTTCTGAGATAATATTCAACCAGTTCTTCATCTGTGGGATGAAACCTAAAGCCTGGCGGAACGTTTGAAAACGTATTCATATTCTTCCGGAAAAAGATCACTCAAAACCTGCATTAAAATGGAAAAGTAATCCTAATGGAGTTTATTAACATTTAAAACAAGTGGGGTTTTTTTTCAGCAGATAAGAAGGGGAAAAAAACAGCAAAACGAATTCATTGATTATATCTAATGATGATTAATTAACTTGGATATACTTGTAAGACAAGTTTTGTCTAGATGGAAGGTGTTATCATTTCTGATGCTTAACCTTCTATTGCCACTATACGTCTAAACAAAAGTTGGCTACGAAATCCGATCTTCTTGTTAATGTGATTTTTTTTTTTTTTGAAAGGCAGCAGAGTTTGATATAAAAACTTAAAGTTTCAACAGATATCCTAAAGTAATAAAATGAGCAATATACAAGAAAATTGAAGAAATTTTGTATTTCAGATATGAAATTCCATCTAAAAGTCCCAAAACTACAGAAAAAAATAAACATGTGATAGATATAAACAAGTTTAACCTTTAGCTGATTGTGATCCGCACGAAAAAGATTATATTTTTGAGAAAGAAATGTAGACAGAAAACTTGGAAAACCTAATGAATACAACAATGAAGGAAAGAACAAATTTGCGAGAAAACTGGAATCCGAATCAAGCATACATATTGAGAGGGGAAAAATGACATATAACCCAGATCAAGGTGAAGCCATTTTGGAGCTAAAAAAGCAATATTCAAGAACAGATCGAACAGCTAAAGAAATCATATCATATGTTTTATAGTTACATAATTTCATTGCTTGACGTATACCGAAAGCATCCCTCACTTCAATCTTTGTGACCATCGGGAAATGATCACTCATAAAAGGAAAAAACAAACAAACAAACAAACTAAGAAATGAAACAACAAGGAAGAGAGAAGCTCACGGTACCACCAAGCTTGATATTTGTCTAGAGTTACCCGATAGTTTACCCAACTCAAACTGGTTAATCCTCTGAGATCTGACAAAAAACCAGACTCATGTGTTTGCACCAAATCAACTCAAAGCTAAGAAACTTTGAGCTAACTTTTTGTTCACTCTCTCCTTTTTTAATCTTTATTGAACCAGACAAACAACACAGAAAAGAAAGCAAGAGATCATGTAAGAAAATTAAGGTGGGTGTAAAAAAAGTAGCAACCCTCGGGAATTGAACTGAAACCCCACGGCCCCCCCTAAAGACAAGAACTTGTCCACTAGCTGTCGGAAAGGGGAGGATGGAGATCACAACTCGCAAGGGAAAAGAAAAAGAAAGGGCAATGGAGAATGGGAAAAGAGGGAGGAGATAGGGTTAAATAAGAAACACATATGCCCTAATGAGCTATCCCTCTCAAATATTCTCTTTCCTATATATATATATATATATATATATATATAGCTGGATTACTGGAAAAGTTTTGCGGGAAAAAGGGGAGGCGGATAATGGTTCAAGGAATAATGAGAGCGAGAGTTCTTGACAAAGATTTGTATATACAATGACAAAAGAAAGAGAAAGAGACCGCAACCTTGAATGCCTCCCACCAGCTACTGATAAGGACCAGAAAAGTGTTTAATTTGCTTCTTCTTCTTCTTCGTACAAAAAGAGAATGAAATTGCAGAAGATTATAATCCGACGGTAAAGGTTAGATGTGCAGCTGAAAAAGGATTGCAACGATATGTATATACGAGGGAATAGAAATCATCTACCCGTATATACCCCGCAAATAATTTTGTCACATGTGTATTATCAATTATTTTCCATTATTTTATTAATTATTTTTTGTTTTATTGATAATATATGTGACATAAAATTATTGATAATATATATATATGAACACAGAAATGAAACATACGAATTATAAATGGATAATATTAAAATTAAAATTTGTCAAAAAATTATATTCAGATAAGAGGTACAAACAATGATTGATATATTTGGCGGTGGAGAGGTAAGGTTAATTTCTTTCCTTTTTTAGCTTTAATCAATTGCTAAGTAAGAAATTTAATTTAATTTATTATTGGATCTTTATTTATTTTTTATTAATATTTTTTTGTATTCTTTCCTATTTGATTATTATGTAAGAAACTCGGGACACCATACACATATTATATATTTGTCAAACGTTGCACAAATAGTTTTTCACATGGAATAATAGTATTTATAACATAAGTTTTTAACCTATATGAGTTATTTATTTTTGAGAATTCGCTAATTCTGCTTCTCCCATTCTTCCTAAAGTTTACTCCTTTTTATAATACATATTGAAATCTTATGTTTCTATAAATTTGATCATGTAAGTTTAAGTTGTGTAAGAAAAAAATAGCTATATAGGATAATTCACCATCCTATATCTTCAACCAATTATGGAGTATTAGGAGCTTTTGAGTAGACATTAATCTAACTACAACTAGGGATGGCTACTCACCTGACCCGGTTAGGTTCCGACCCGACCTGATCGGTTCATTTATTTTAATAAAAAATTGAGTTCGTGTTGGATTTTTATTAAGCGTCGAGTCGGGTTCAAGTTTAGAGTATAAAATATATGATCCGATTCGTGACTAATAGTATACTTTTCTCTTATATATTTTTGATGATATTTGTTCCTCTATATATATATAATTAGATCCTTAAAATTAAATTATTTATGCATATTTTGGTCCTTATAATTATTTTTTACAATTAAGTCCCTAAATTTATTTTTTTATAGGTTGGTAGGGTTGATGTATATAATTTTTGGGTTAAATTTTTTAAATTGTGAACTCGGGTCGAGATTTTTTAAAGTGTGATAAATTATTTATCACTCCGTTTAAAAAACTTTTAAAATTTTATTTTTTACATTAAATATTTTTATTCATTAGTATTATGAGTGTAATAAAAATTAAAATTTCTTAACAATAAAAAGTATATTGTTAAAAGACAAAAAGCACACACCAAAACAATAAAAAAAATATTATAATAAAAACTCAAAAAAGTGCAAATATTTTAATGTCCAAATTAGTACATCTGGGAAAAGCCTTTTTAAGGTTGGATAATAAAATAGTCTGAAAAAGTAGTCACACTCACACACCAGCCATTGCATGAGACGCCGTGTGAACTGTTGGTTGGTCAGCAATTTATTATTTCTTTATTAAATTAAACTAATATAAATTATTTTATTTTGCCAATCAAGCTTTCATATAAGTAATAAAGATTGAGGTTTGAGATATATAAATTATGTGTAAATTTTTATTCTAATTTAATTTAATATATTCAATTAATTATACAAGTCAATATATGTGATGCTTAATTTTGATTATAACTATTATTATTGTCGAAATTAATTTATAGAAAATATAAATTATTGCTAAAACAATTGTTTTATGTCTTTATTCTTAATTAATTTTATCTGGTATAAGTTTTACCAAGCTTTCGCAACTTGACCCCACGAACCGACCTTGTGCATATTGACTAGTGACACATCTCCAAATTGAATTTTTTTTTTTTTTGAAATTTTAAAATAATTTTCCAGGGCACCGAAATTTTATAATAACATCGAAACTTCTTTTAAAATTATTAAACTGGCTCGGCTAACCTCCCAAGTCAAAGCCAGTAAGCTGAGATGAAAGTAAAAGACAGTGTTTCCCTCGGTTCTTTTACATATTGAGGAATGGCGCAAATATCCGTGGCCTTACAGTTTACTCATGTTTGACGTGCGGGCAAAAAAGTTACCGGTGGTATGGCAAAAACTTTCATAATATTGGTGCTTCAATTAGCTGTTGATTTCATTGCAGCAGTTAGTTTTGAACTTTATTGAAAATATGTTAGTTAATTGAACTTTATTGGTGAAGCTTTGATCATGACAAAAGTAACCAATTAGAACTAAACACAACTAAAAACATTAAAAAAGGAAACAAAAATAGTTCTCAGTTCTCAAGCCTGTTCATTTTATTACAACATATGACATTTTCGAATGTGCAATGAATATTGGCAACTTGTTTATTTCAAAACCAAAAGAATTCGGTTTGGTTAGACCTCGTACGGGTCAGAAAAAAATGTTATCAACTATACATTTGTATTATTTTTCTAATATATTGTTGATTGTTTTATGCAAGTTGTTGCAGTTTAATCTTTGTTTGGATTTATTAATGAAATATTTTTTAAATGATTTAAGGTTGTTATGTTAAATAACTAGTTTGAACATCCATGCAATGCAAAGGTTAGATGCATGCAAAATTAAAAATTGTTTTAATTTAATAGATAAAATAAATATATAAATAAATAATTTTTTTAATATATTTTTTATTAATCTTTAAAATCAAAAGTTAGGATCCACTTACGTTGTATAAAATTCGTCTAGGTTTATACTTTTTTTTTTTGAACAGTTAGACAATAAACCCTTAATCACTAGAGGGCTTGAGTGAAAATTCATAATTTAGATTAAGCTTAACAAACAACGGAGTTAGGATTGAGGTTGAGTGGGAAAATGTAAATTTTAAAAGGTGTGCATCAAATTCATAATATATATATATATATATGAGATAGGGTCTACTTACATAGGATGTTTACATGTTTTGTAGATCGTTGGATGATCGGAATGAATGGTTGAGATTAACTCTCTACTTTTTTTTCAAGTGATAATCTTGACATAACTCACTGTTAATCTCACACGTTCATTTTACTCATTCAACAATCCACAAAATGTGTAAGCTCCCTTCTCTCTATATATATAACGAAGGCGGACAAAATTGGTGCCAAGGGGCAAGAGCCCATCCCAGTGTCAACATGGGTTCATCCTTGTTAACAAGTGTTTTTTTATTAAGTATAGAGGTAATTAGATTTCTAAGGTTAATCACAAGATTTAAATCTATACAACATAAATATCTTCAATCACTCGGTCAATTAATAGATCTAAACTTAACAAGTGTTTTTTTATGACATCATTTGTTAATAAAATCCCTTTGTTTTTGTTGGGTTGCAAATAAAAAAGGAAAAAGGGAAGTAGAAGGCAAGTGGGGTGAGCTGAATCCCAACAAATGGTGGGGTCTGTGGTTAATCATCATGGATGTAAACCCATTATTGTTTTGGTTCCCCACGTTCAACAAAGGGAATGGCCAACTCTTAGATAAGGGCTTCTTTCTTAGCATTTGCTCACCATTCACTTCGCCTACTTTTCCTTGGTCAGTTCCTATTGGTTACCTACATAATTTAGAAAACTTACAAAAAGTATATTATACAATGTTGCATTGTAACGATAAAAGTTCATGTGAATTATCAACACGAGTTTCAGGTATAATGGTAATGTATATTAAATTTTTTTAGTTGAATATATGTTTATACATATTTTAACCATTTGACAATACGCACACACTTTACAGACAGAACGATTGAATCCGAACTTTTTAAGATGAATATCATCCGTTTTTTCACTGAGACCACTTGTTGGGTTTATATTTTATAATATTTAAGTATATGTACACTAACTATATGTTTAAAAATATTCTTTTCACCAATATCACTAATTACATTTGAGACATTTGCAATAAATAAATACAAAAAAATCTAAATAATTCCGTAAATAACTAACAACAGAAATCATTATTGCATTTTGGTTTACATGTCCCCTTCATAATAATAATACCAATTATGGCGATAATTATAAGATTAAGAAATGATAACAAATTAAAAAAAAGGGTTAGAAAGTGGAATTTGAAATCTTTACCTTCCAATTACGTGGCTCCAAATCTAGCAAACTAAAACCACATCTTCGTCTATATTCCCCGTCTCAGACTTGGAATGATCTTAAATTTAACTCTCAATGGATATAATTTTGTTAATTTTAACCGGAGAAAAAAGTATCTATAACCACACCAAAAAGAAACCCGCCGAAAATAAAATTTAGGGCAATGGAGTTTAAATGAGTAGGGTGTGAAGTGTGCAACCACAACAGAGTCAACTGAGACATGCTGTTCCAATGATAACAGCGCCGGAGCTCTGTTAATATAATTTTCCTTGTAGTTAATGTGGAGACATGAGCAGCCTTTATCAAGTCTAAACCATCAAATCCCATTAATTTTATATAAAAAAGAAAGTTTGCCTAGATTATTTCCTTATAATTGAAGCAATATTTGCTTAGGAGTAGGAATACAGTGTTGGACGCTGATAGAAAAAATGCTTAAAATATTTCATAGCAATAATTAGCATTTCCACAAGGAACAACATTTATACGTAGAGCTATATGTATAGATGTCCATACGTAGAGCACAAGGTATATATAGTATTCATATGCAGAGACGAAGTCAAAATTTAAAATTAAAAATGACAAAAATTAAATGTTTGAAAGTGTGGACAAACTCATAAATAATCTAAAATTCTAAATTTTTTATATATAAAAAATTGAAATTAGGGGGGCAATTGCCTCCTCCCACGACCCATATACCTCTGTCCTTACTCGTACGTAGAGTACAATTTCTTATATTGAGTTTTTTCTCTATTATGCATTGTATATTGAATTATTCAAAATGACTTTTTGGAACTACCCATTAATTATATTCAACAGACACTAGTCAAAGGGACTATTGGAGCGAGACACACCAAAGACCTATGGAGTACGTTTATACTATAGCTATATTAATCTCGACAAGCTATATTATCGACTAAGGCTATTGAATGGCAAATAGGACTACCCTGTCTCATTCGTCATATTCTATGAGAACTAGACTTGATACTGTCGTCAAACTTTCACACTAAACCTAAAATTACGGTCAATCAGATCTAATATCTCTTCTTCTCTATCATCTTGATAGACAGCGACTTTTCACCGAAATCACCCTGACTGAATCGCCTGAAAGTCCACCACTACATCCTCTTTTTGATCATCAACAAGTTTCATAACCACGGTCCATGGGTAGGTATTAGGTAGCTCCATTCTATACTAGACCTAGAGGTTGTCGGGTGCATGACGATTGGTTGTCTATTAGAGCCTTACTGTAGGGTTAATACGCTTAACCTGTTTAGTGGTCGGTTTGTTGCTCCTACAACCTTAATTACTCAGATTCCTTCCCAAGAAGGTGGTCGAGTATTGATTGCCACCAGGTGAGTCGATTCCATGGTTGAATGCGTGTTAAGGCGAGGTCTAGTGGAATCAGGTTTTCCTTAGGCTTATGCCTGCTAATGTTGGGCTTTTGCTTTGCTTAGTTGCTGTTATGCGTGTAGTTTAAGTCTTTTTGTTTATTTCTTCCCATAGCAGAAAAGACAACTCATGAATTTTGAAGGCAACTGCACAACCATATAGGGACTAGGGTGTTAAGAAATGTTTGGAAGGTGTCTTGCTAAAAACTATATCTATAAGTTGTTATTTAAACCCATAAGTAGAATTCCGAACAACATTTTAATGTGATACATGAATTTTAATTTGGTACAATTATATATATATACTTTAATTATAATTTACTTGTACAAATAAAAGTTTAGTTTTAATTAAATTATATTTTTTTAAAATAAATGTCCAATTATTTTCGTATAAATAATATGACACTACATCGATAACAATTTATTGAGCTGTGAAAAATTAATAAAATCAAAGATTCATAAATATAATGATTACACATACTCAAAATTCTTACATCACATTATATATTTAACCAACATATTTTTTGTCAAATAATAGTAGCTAGTTTTACTGAATAAAGAGAAAATACCTTAAATTATAAAAAAGTTATAATTATTTCTCTTAAAATCATCAAAGTGCACGAGCTAATCACTTAAAAATAAAAAAAATACAAAAAAGTTATAAAAAAACTTCATCCAAATAATTCAGACAAATAATAGATACAAACAAACACCGTTATTGGTGGTGAATGATAAACATCGTCAACACGAACATAAAAATGTATGTAACAATGATGGCTCGTTAATAAATTAACATCACCGCAACTTAATCACGACATATCTTCAACGATTACGAATATCTATCAATATTCAGTCTCAAAATCCAAAATAAAGATAAATTAACAAGAAAATCTAGTAAACATAATCTAAGAAAACGATATCAAATTTAACCCTGAAAAAAAAAAACAAAAAATTTATGTTCCACAAGAAAGAAAAAAGTAACGTATCACATGAGTAAAAAATAACGTACCATAAAACAGACAAAAATACATCCACCAACATGTTTTATATTTATCCCTTAATTAAACGCCAACGGATATACAGTGAACCCAAATCAGAAGGCAGCAAAACGGGTCAACAACTATTCGGCTCATTAAGCCAACCCAAGTATATTCTACAAATATCAAATTTGGGCCAACTAGAGGGTCCAAATGCTAATGAATTTCGGGCCGAACTAAGCGAAGTTGGGTCATTCTGATCGGCTCTTCCTCTACTCCTATTTCATCCTTGTTTAAGCAATACAGGCAGGCTACCACTGGGAAGTGGAAACTCGAATCTCTGACCTCTCGGTCTACACAAATAATATCAACCAATTGAACCGACTTACAATTGCCTTGGTTGAATCAAACCCAGCCGAATCAAGATAAACCAATTTTAAAATAGGTTAGTTGACTCAAATATTTTACTTATTGTATTTGTAGCTGCAGGTGACCGCCAACAACTACGTTGTACCTGCAAATTGTCCGAACAGATCAAACAAATACAAGGCCTTGGTTAGAGATAACAAACGAGTTATTTCGAGTTTGATTATATCCGATTTAAGTTTGAATTAGGTCAATCTGTTCAACTGATTTGTCGCTTTGCAATTTGAGTAGATCAATGTAACAAAGCAGACAAAAATAGTGTACGATTAATGTTTCGTACGATAAATTTAATATAACCTAAAAAAATAGATTACTTTCTCGTCACCTTTGACAAGATTTATACTTTTTTATTTTATAATTATGTGTTAAGTAGATTTAAACATTGAGGATTAGATTAATAGTAAAACATTATAGTTTTAAGTAGTAATTACATGTTATGTAATTATAATGAGTTCTCATTCTTTAGACATGTTTGGCTAGTAAAAATATGATTACAAATAATTCCGTGGAAATTAATGATTAAATATGAATTAATAAAGTTTTGAAAGCCATTTTATTTAACCTCTTTATAAGAATTGAAGACCGTAATTGAGTGTTCTAATTGCATTTAATATTAAGTGAGAAAAAATTATTAGATGAACTTTGTTTACCACGTCATCCGTGGTCCAACCAATCAGATTCGTCCATTTCATTTTTTTCTCAAGGTGAATCATCACCTCTTTTTATATGTAATTAGAAAGAAGATAGTTATTAGGTAATTATTTTGAGATGGACGAACCTGATTAGTTGACGGAGTTCACCTAATAATTTCTCTTCAGTGAGGCCTACTAATTGCAATACTTATCTAAACACATCACACATAAGTAATTACAAACAATTTGTTGAGGATATGTGGGTAGAAACATAATCACTACAAAATGAAGACAATATAAAAAACTAATTATATTAAAAAAGATATTATTTATGTGGTTTGAGCCATTTGGCTTACCTCAACCTATAATTTTTTACACGGATAAAGTTACAAACCATTCTCATAACTCAATCCTTTAAGGACTACATTCCTGCACAAAACAAACTTAACCATCAAGTAATTTCCAACTATATTCCTCGCCTTTTTTTAATTAGAATTCAGATCAATCACTATTGTAATTACACTCTCGTTTTTTTGGATCTCAGGTTACATTTGTTAGCATTGTTGGAAAAAATTGTAATGAATGAGAAATTAATATTCAAAGTGTATTTGTGAATTGAGTTAAGAAAAAAAGGAAAATGCTTATATTCCATAGTGATGAGTTACCAAGCGTGAAATATGTTTATATATAAAATTCTACTTGATAATTATTAAATAACTTAAGCTGATATGATATGGGTAAATTGAATGTCTAAACTGGTTGGACCCTCTATAGGCTTGCGAATATTTTAACTCGTTACGAGATATTTTTCCTTAAATATAGCATTTTAAATGTAAATTCAGATAATTTACAAGTTTTATTGAAAATAAAATTTCTACCCCTATAAATAGCATACAAGCGTACTAGATTTTACTAATGAAAAATAAAGAAATTTTCTACTATTGTTTTTACTCTATGATTTTCTAAAGTATTTTGGTGATAGAGGAAGACAAGGTTACAGTTCGCTGATCGCCGTAGATGTGCTATTGTTGTGCTCATTTTGTTGTTGTATCCTAAAAAATAGACGTCTAACATTACTTAAGTACCATAAGAACAGACGAATTTGCCTTAAGAAAACTGTGTGTTATACAGGCCTTAACGAACTTTCTTATTTGAATTACAGTATATATTTTTTTAGAAATATTTTACCTTTTTTCTGATTCCATTTATGATTTTTTTTTTCTTGTCAAATACTCATAATTAGCAGCAAAGGAAAGTAAATTTGGAGGAGTTGGGCTACTTGAATGGTACCGCCCAATTTTTTGGTATAATTTTGTTTAGTGCGAGCAGATAAAGGAATGGCAGCAGCGGGAGCAATGTTTCGTATGTTTTTGTTTCTCAAGTTTAAGATTTATTTGCAATTAATATTGTTTTGTTCATTTCAATAAAATCAGTGCTTTATTTTTTTGGATTATTAACGTTATTTTATTTAACGAGTGTCGACAAATTACAGCCCTGCGAGATCCAACTATAACCCTTTGCGAACATACCAGCAGGGTTAAAGCCAATCGATTAAAGACTCGACATGCGAACGCTTTCGAATAATGTGATGATGCACGTAATCCGCATCAATACCCGAGTTACAACGAGCCCAACTCACTAACACATTTATTCTCCTCAGTTGACACGTCTTCACTTTGTCTAGCCCTTTATAAATAAGGAATCATGTATACTCAAACAAGGAGAAACTTAAGAAAAATTCAGACTAAACTTTTGAGAGCATACAATTTGATTCCCACATCTCTTTAGACGACCCCAAAATCACCATCTAAATGGGTTGCTCACATAAATAATCAACAATTACTCCCAAAAGTGATCAACAAAACTTATAAATTACAATACATGATTAAATATGCTAACATCTAACATAATTATTCTGAAATTCAATTATCATGTGACTTTCTAAATACAAAATAAATCGAAAGATTTTGCAACCGTGTAAGTTTTGATTTCTTTGTTGATATTGTCCAAAATGGTCGTACTCAATACCTAATCGACATCTTTGATATGGTGGCGAAGTCGAAGGCAAGTCTCCACCGAAAGGTTAAAACTATAAATGAAGTAGTTTTCCGTGGGATCCTACACAAATATCACCGGCTGATAAAACACAAAGAATATCATTGTTTATTGTAATTAATGTGGGAATTGTTCAAGTATACATAAATCCATATATGCATCACTTATAGGCTACAAAACCAAATTTTAAAGGACTGGAACAATATTAAATTGCGTTTAGATAGTTATAATACAATGGCTGTTTAGTAAACAACGATTTGAGTCAAAATTAAATGTTTGAACAGTCAAATCTGTTAATTTAAATGTTTGGTAAATAGCGGATCGAAATAACGTATTTGGGTGAAATCTCTAATTTTAAAAAAGCTGCTAATAGGAGTTTTTGAAATTATAGGTTTTAACATTATAATTATAAATACTCTTTTACCCTTAACAATTATTAAAAATCTTCAAATAACCTAAATTTAACATTTTCTATTTTACTTTTTGACCTTTACATATTTATATTGTGACATTTGTAAACTAATATTTTTTGTTTTTATTCTCACACATTTATATTCATATTTAAATTTAATAATTAATTAAGTTGTATTAAAATAATTATATAAATAATAAATTAATCTATAGATCCTTCAAACATACTTAGTAATGTTATACTAAAAATATTTTTCATAATCTAATTAATATTAATAGATACAAAATATTGATAACTAATAAACTATTCAAACAAGTATCGAATATAATCATGTCCTTATATGTTATTTTTCTTGTTTAAATAATCAAACAACTATAAGCTATCAGTTAATTTTACCAAACACTTTTAATACAATCCGCTGGTTAAATCAACTATCAGTAATCCGCTATCAGCTATCCGTTAATTGCCAAACAGGGCTAATTTTTAGTTATTTGATGTTAAGTTTGTTGTTTTATTACTTTTAGGGATTGTGCTGATGTTGTGATTTGGGGTGATTGTTTGATAAATCGAGAGAAAAATTTTAAGTTATTCGAGTTGACACGTTATATTTTACAACTCAAATTTTATTTGAAATTTTTTTTATTCGAGTCAAGTTTTTGAGTTCCTATACAAATTTAATTGTAATTATTTATCATGTTATGATATGATTTGATTCCAATTTAAACGACATTCTCTAATCATATAAGATATATATATATGTTTCTCATTTTTATGTGACATATATTTCTTCATACTTTTTATATCAGTATATATATTAGGGGAAAATTATGGACTCGATAGGACTTAAAAATAAATTTACTAATTACTAAAAATTTCGAATTATTTAAATTTTTATTTTACAATTCATTTTTTTAACTTTTTCGAGTCAAATTTTTTCACCTTGAGTGAAGTCATTTTTTGAGTTGAGATTTGTCGAACCTAATTGTGATGTGTTTATGAGTTGTAGATGAACTTGTTTGTTGTCTTGTCATGTCTGCTCACACGGTTAGGATGTGTATCATTTCTACTATTAATAAAACGGGTAAACTATCCGTGACCACCGAACTAATTGGGGATACCTATTTTGACCACCGAACTATCGACACTGTTAATTAGACCACCAAATTTATTAAATTGACATATTTTAACCACTGTCATTAAAAAATTAACGGAAGGGTAACAGATGGGTGACGTGGCAGTTAACGAAAATTTGTAAAATGATGCATTTAGTCCCAGTTATTTACTTATTAAATAAATTTGATCTTAATTTTATTTTAATTAAATAAAATGAGCCAAACATTTTTACCCAAATATGGGCTTAAGGACGCACGACGAAGGGAGGTCCCGGTGGCAGTTCAATGAACTGAGGGCGAGGTTCGACTCGCGAGTGCACGAGGAACACAATGGTGGTGTCGATGTCGCGAACGGACGACCAAAGGTGGTGTAAACGACCAAAAACAAGAGGAAAACCTTGGGCTTTTGCCGAACCTTTAGGTGGTTCTACACGGCAGGCGCCAGCGCGACACCACGAGTGGCCCTTGGGTTTCGATCGGAGCGTGGTGGCAGATTCGTTGGCAGTGACAGTGATAGCCACGAACCGGCGATGGCCGAGATCAGAGGTCAGACGGAGTTGGGAAGGTGGAGAGTTTAGAGGGAGAAATATCTTGTTATTATTCAGACTTAAGTGGGTGCAACTTATTTCAATAAGAGTGGTTTAATGTGTTGGTTAAGGTTGTGGAATAACATCCATAAGTCCTAGGTTCAATCCACCCTAAGGTCATTTCATAGCTCTTTAATTTTCCTTTATACAGGTGGATTGGAAAAAAATATATTAAATAAATTAAATTAGAATTTTAAAAAATATATCCAATTAGGTGATGACATGTGTCATCATCTGATTGGCTGACTAATTTTATTTAATTAAATTAAAATTATGATCAAATTGATTTAATAAGTAAATAACAGAGACTAAATGTGTAATTTTACAAATTTTTATTAACTGCCATGTTATCCCTCCATTAATTTTTTAACGGCGGTGGTCAAAATAGGTCAATTTAATAAGTTTGGTGGTCTAATTAAAAATTTATATAGTTCGGTAGTCAAAATAGATATTTCTAATTAGTTCGATGGTCAAAATAAATATCTCTAATTAGTTGAAATAGTTTATCCTAATAAAATTGAAATTTGCAGTAAATTTTTTTTAGAAGTCTGATTTTTAAAAGAAAAAATGGCAACGCATAAAACGTTTGTAAGCCCGTGATGACATCAAATATAGTATGCAGTTTGTTTGAGGTTTTTATCTTTAAAAAAATGGTAAATTAAAGAGGCACACATGTAGGTCGTTTTGTCTCTTTTTCAGCACTAATTAAAGTTTTAATTATAAGCTGTGATGGGCATGAGTGAATTTGCTTGTACCAAAAATGACAGGACAAAGTTGCAGAACAAAGGCCCGATTTCACGCCTTTCATGTCTGTCTGGTTTATCTGTCTTTTCCTGTTTTTGGCGGGACCAGTTTTTTTTTTTAGCTAAGATATTCACGTATAGGTATGACTAATTCTTTCACCGCAAGTATTTTTATTAAGAGGTAAACAAATATTTATAAAATATATTTTATTCTTATTAGTAGGAATGAAACTCATGATCTCATGTTAAAGGATAATGTGAGCAACTACCGCGTCTCATGGTCAGTAGGACCAATCTTTTTATTTTATTTGGATAAACATTATTAAGGTAAAGTACACAAATGGTCACTAAATTATTTTAAAATACAAAACAGTCACTAAATTTTTAAAAATTACATAATATGCATTAAATTTTAATTTTTATTACAAAATGATCATTGAGCCGTTAACTACCGTTCAGTTAATGACGTACAGTTACAAAAATCTGAATAATAACACATTTAATCCTTAATATTTTCATATTCGGTCAATTTAGTACTAATTTAACTCTCTTTATTGATTTTTAAATTGATTGAATGTGTAAATATTAAGTATTAAATATGTTGTTATAGAAATTTTTGTAACTTTCATGTCAAACAGTTAACAACTGTTAACGAGTCAATGACCAATTTGTAACAAAAATTAAATTTTAATGCCCATTATGTAATTTTTAAAAATTTAATGACCGTTTTATATTTTTTAAAATAATTTAGTGACTATTTGTGTACTTTACCCTTATTGTTTTTGTGTTTATTCGCGGAAACTGTAAAACCTTAAATTCTAACTTTTGACATTTTAGGCAATTTTAAAAAGTCATTTTATTGCATTTTTTCAAATAAAACTATTTATTTATTATTGAAAAATGAAAACTATGAGTGACTTATTTTTTTATGATTTTTAATTTTTTTTTAAAATTTAAAATTCGTTGATGTGCCAGCTCTTTTATTAATTCAATTAATTAAGTTGATACTTTTCTATAAAACATATTTAAATACATTTATTTACAATAAAATTATTAATATTTATGTTTGATTATTTTATATCTATAAAGTGTAATTGAATTTATTTATGTTTGTTTTTTTATTATTCAATAATAGATTTTAAATCGTCTACAAACATATTAAGTTATATATGTTTGTTTATTTTTGTGGACATCAAATGAACAAATGTGAACACATAAATTAAAAAAAAACCAACATAATAATGATTATGGAATCCTTAACGAAAATAAACCGAACATGAAAAAATTTAAGAATAAACGAGCAAATATGAATAAATATTTTTTTTCTTTCAAGCTATTGTCACGGACCGCGAGCCCGCGACCGAGACAAGTGCAACCATGGCAGCCCAAGCCTATCTCTACAGCATTTTGGGCTTGCCAAATGACCCAAGTAAGCTGGCCAATTACCATGGTAAAATGAGCAAGCAGAGTATTTACCATGGTGAAATCTGATAAGGCATCTCACTTATCATTTATGTGATTATTTGTAAAGATAATTCTCACTTTATCTCTTATTTAAAATTCAAATGTTGAGGATAGGATAGGCTCTCATCTGGACCGTTGATCCATTGTAATCTTGACCGTTGATTGTACTGAGCTCTCACTATAAAAAGAGGCTCAACCCAGGTCATTCATTCATTCATTCATTCATCACTTGCTTGATTTGTAAGCTTTTACCCGAGTAATACAACTCAAGATTCACTCACTTTCTCTTGTTCTTTTGCCATCGCTTTTCTTTTGTTCCATGATAGTTTCTAAGTATTTCTACTTAGGAGTTTTCAAGGTGACTTAGCCCGATTTTCAGCCGAAAAGCGGCTAAGGCCGCACGGTTGTCTAGCGAAAGACTAGCCCGTGACAAGTGGTATCGAGCGAAGTTTTGCTGAGAAGTTGTTGATTCGAGATGGCACGTGATGGAGAGAACATTGCGGTGAAAGAAGGGTGCAGAGGCCACGGCGACAAATCCAAGAGGGGTTCGTCGAAGGGCGTGATCACATCGATCCAGGGGAAGGGTTACCAAGCTCGAGGAGTCAATGGCGGAGGCCAAGGCGGCGTTGGAACCTTTGGAGTCAATGGATGTTGAGAAGCTGAGTTCGTTGGATTTCGAGATGCTCGAGTCCTGGAGGGATTTCGATGATGTTTCGGGAGGCTCTTAATGGGATGGATGTGAAGATGTCTCGCGTGGCGATGCCTTAGAGGCCATGGTGGTTGCTCTCTAGGAGGAGGTTAAGGAGCTCAAGGCAAAGGGTTCCAACTCCGAAAAGATGAATCAAGAAGGAAGTGGAGCTGCTCAAGACCGAGTTGTTTGTGTTGAAAGCGGCGATTGCGAGAACAATGCCATCATTGCAGTTTCTAGAACCTCGGGAGATATCCCTAAACCGGAAAAGTTTAAGGGGACGAGGTCCGCCCAGGAAGTGGAGAATTTCCTTTGGGGAATGGAGCAATACTTCAAAGCCATGGGCATCGAGGAAGATGCTAAGAAGGTAAGCTTTGCAAGTATTTACTTAATTGATCTTGCACAAACGTGGTGGCGACGTAGGTGCGAAGATGTGAAGCGTGGAAACATCGCCATTGAGACTTGGAAGGAGTTCCAAGATGAGTTCAAGGAACAGTTCTATCCTCTGTATGCTGAAGATGAGGCACGGTCAAAGCTGAGGCGACTTAGACAAGATGATGCCAAGAATTTGAGGGACCATGTCCGAAAGTTCATGGAGTTGAGTTTGCAGGTCCCGAGCTTGACTGAAGAGGATGGGTTTTTCACCTTCATGGATGGGTTGCAACCATGGGCGAAGATGGAGTTGCAGCGACGGGGAGTGACCAAGCTCTCTACTGCCCTGACTAATGCCGAGTCCATCATTGAGGTTGGGCGTAGGAAACCTGACTCCTCCAAACCAAAACCGAAGCACAGAGGTCATGGTGGAGACAAGGAGAAGTCAAGTCGATCCGACAAAGATTCGAGTGGCGGGAATAAGCCTTCGAATGGGAAACATTCTGATTCAATGGACAAGCAGCATGTCAAGTGTTACCAATGCCATAAAGAAGGGCATCTTTCCAGGGATTGTCCCCAAAAGAACAGAATCGCTGCCGTCAAAGAGACAGCTGATGGCGAGACTAGCGAGGCTCTGAAGCTTGGCTCCATCATTAGTACAATGGAGGTCAAGAAGGGTCGAAAGAAGAAGGGGTTGATGTTCGTCGACATCACTATTGCGGGCCAGAAGTTGAGTGCACTAGTTGACACCGGTGCCTCTAAACTGTTCATGTCCGAGCAAACTGCCGAGAAACTTGGCGTTACTATCGAGAAGTCCAGTGGATCTATCAAAACAGTGAATGCCAAGGAAGTACCGATTGCGGGAGTCGCAAAGGGAGTTCAACTTGACATTGGAGGTTGGACCGGTAAGGAAGCCATCAAGGTGATCCCACTCGATGACTTTGATTTTGTGCTTGGGTTAAGTTTTCTAGACCGGATCAACGCTTTCCCTGTTCCTTTTGCGAATTGTCTATGCATTCTAGATCCGAAGCATCAATGCATTGTTCCAGATGGCGAGGGTCGGGAGTAGGTGCAAAAGTTCTATCCGCAATTCAGTTTTTCAAAGGCGGTGCGCAGGAGGAGCCGACCTTCCTAGCAACCTTGGTGTGCGATGAGCTGTCGCAAATCGAGGGAGTCCCGATGAGGTGGGGCAAGTCTTGGTGGAATTTGCCAGATATGATGCCTGCTGAGTTGCCAAAGAAGTTACCTCCGAAGAGGGATGTTGATCACAAGATTGAGCTTGTGCGAGGAGCGGAGCCCCCCGCTCGAGCCCCTTACCGACTAGCCCCGCCTGAGTTAGAGGAGATGCGCAAACAGTTGAACGATCTCTTAGATGCCGGGTACATCCGCCCATCCAAGGCACCCTACGGTGCGCCGGTGTTGTTCCAGAAGAAGCACGATGGGTCCCTACGGATGTGCATCGACTACGAGGCTTTGAATAAGCTCACGAAGAAGAACAAGTATCCGATTCCTCTCATTGCGGACTTGTTCGACCAGCTTGGTGGTGCAAGGTGGTTCACCAAGTTGGACTTGCGATCGGGCTACTACCAAGTCGAAATAGCCGAGGTGATGAGCCAAGACAGACTTGCGCGTGACGAGGTATGGCTCTTTCGAGTATCTTGTGATGCCTTTCGGCCTCACGAATGCTCCAGCTACTTTACATACCACTGATGAACAAGGTGCTACAACCGTTCCTGGACAAGTTTGTTGTAGTCTACCTCGACGACATCGTCATCTACAGCAAGACATTGGAGGAGCATGTCGAACACTTGCATGAGGTGTTCAAAGTCTTGCGGGAAAATGAGTTGTATGTCAAAAAGGAGAAGTGCTCATTTGCCCGACAAGAGGTTCCTTTCCTTGGCCACATTGTTGGAGGAGGTATGATCCGAATGGACAAGGAGAAGGTTCGAGCCATTGAAGAATGGGAGGCGCCAACTAAGGTAACCGGGTTGAGATCTTTCCTGGGGTTGGCGAATTACTATCGGAGGTTTGTCAAAAGCTACTCCAAAATTGTCGCACCGTTGACCGACTTGTTGAAGAAGGACAAGGCGTGGGATTGGGGATCGGAGTGCCAGAAAGCCTTTGATGAGATCAAGCTCGCCATGGTGAGTGAGCATGTCTTGGTGTTGCCAGATTACACCAAACCTTTCGAAGTTCACACTGATGCATCCGACATTGCCATTGGTGGGGTCCTAATGCAAGAGGGACATCCGGTTGCATATGAAAGCCGGAAGCTCAATGAGACCGAGCGGAGATACACAATCCATGAGAAGGAGATGACAGCGGTGGTGCATTGTCTACGCACATGGAGACACTATGTGCTTGGGTCCAAGTTCGTGGTGTACACAGACAATGTCGCCAATAGTTACTTCTTGACTCGAGAATAAGTTGTCCCGAAGCAAGCTCGTTGGCGGGGAGTTTCTTGCCGAGTTCGACGTTACTTTGGAGCACAAACCAGGGGAAGGTGAATTTCGTGGCGATGCCCTAAGCGAAGGTATACCATGGAGTTTGCGAGTTTGCGGAGGGGACCGATCTTTGGAGCGCATCAAGGAGGGATTGACACATGATCCGGCGGCCAAGTCATTGATCGAACTTACCAAGGAGGGCAAAACCCGGAGGTTTTGGCTAGAGGGAGGCTTGTTGTTTGTTCGTGGACATCGCCTCTTTGTGCCTCAGTTTGATGGAATTCGAAAGGAGCTCATGAAGGAATGCCATGATTCCAAGTGGGCGGGACATCCGGGATACACCGACATTGGCCTTAATGGCGGAGCATTATTATTGGCCACACATGGGCGATGATGTTGAAGCCTATGTGAAGACTTGCCTTGTGTGCCAGCAAGACAAGATCGAGCGAGAAGAGTCCAGTGGGGTTGTTGCATCCTTTGCCAATTCGGAGAAACCATGGGTAAGTGTTTCCATGGATTTTATAGTCGGTTTGCCAGTTGTTGACGGAAAGTCTAGTATTATGGTGGTCGTAGACAGGTTTTCCAAGTATCGACATTGATCCCAAAGACCCAAGGTGTGTCCAAATGAGGGGGCAGCTAGGCTTTTCTCAAGCACGTGGTGAAATCTTGGGGTGTTCCACAATCCATTATCGATGATCGGGACCACGAGGTTCACGGGAGGTTACTCGACGAGTTGTTCAAGTTGTTGGGCTCAAACTTGAATTTCTCGACGAGTGTCCACCCGCAGACCGATGGGCAAACCGAGAGAGTGAATGCACTCGTTGAGATCTACTTGAGGCACTATGTGAGTGCTAATCAGCGTGGGTGGACAAAGCTGTTAGATGTGGCCCGATTCTCTTACAACTTGCAACTTGCGGAGCGAGGCGACGAACCGAGTCCGTTCGAGATTGTAACCGGGCAGCAGCCGCTTACACCAAACGCGGTTGTGACCGGGTACCGGGGGCCGAGTCCAGCAGCCTATCATTTTGCCAAGGGGTGGCATGAGCTTTATGACTTAGCCCGTGCATGCTTGCGCAAGGCGGGAAAGCGGACCAAGAAGTGGGCAGATCGAAAGCGTCGGGATGTGTACTATGAGGTTGGTGATCTAGTCCTTGCCAAACTGACTTCGATCTTGCGCAACCCAAATCACAAGGGGCTTGTACGACGATATGAGGGGCCGTTCAAAGTTGTGAAGCGGGTAGGCACCATGGCCTATCAACTAGAGTTGCCGCCAACTATCCGAGCTCATCTGGTGTTTCATGTGAGTTTGTTGAAGGCATACCACCATGATGAGGATGATCCAGATCGAGGCAAATCACACCGAGCGCCAGTCGGAGTAAAGGTCTTATACGAGAAAGAGGTAAAAACAATCCATTCAGAGAGAGCCGTTCGTCAAGTGGGAAATCGACCAAGGCATGAGTACCTTGTTCAATGGAAGGGTCTTCCCGAGTGTGAGATGAGTTGGGAACCAGCCGATGCCTTGTGGCAATTCCGGGAGCGGATCGACCGGTACCATTCTAGCCGCGCGCGACGAGGCGTCGCTAGAACTAGTGGGGGAGAATGTCATGGACCGCGAGCCCGCGACCGAGACAAGTGCAACCATGGCAGCCCAAGCCTATCTCTACAGACATTTTGGGCTTGCCAAATGACCCAAATAAGGTGGCAATTACCATGGTAAAATGAGCAAGCGAGTATTTACCATGGTGAAATCGATAAGGCATCTCACTTATCATTTATGTGATTATTTGTAAAGATAATTCTCACTTTATCTCTTATTTAAAATTCAAATGTTGAGGATAGGATAGGCTCTCATCCGGACCGTTGATCCATTGTAATCTTGATCGTTGATTGTACTGAGCTCTCACTATAAAAAGGAGGCTCAACCCAGTCATTCATTCATTCATTCATTCATCACTTGCTTGATTTGTAAGCTTTTACCCGAGTAATACAACTCAAGATTCACTCACTTTCTCTTGTTCTTTTGCCATCGCTTTTCTTTTGTTCCGCAGTAGTTTCTAAGTATTTCTACTTAGGAGTTTTCAAGGTGACTTAGCCCAGTTTTCAGCCGAGAAAGCAGCTAAGGCCGCACGGTTGTCTAGCAGAAGACTAGCCCCGTGACACTATGTTAATTTATAACCCTAGTTATAATACATATGTATTGTTATTTATACTATAATCAAAGGTCTAACCGGACTTGGCACTGCTGTTTAATTGGACAACTCAATTGAAAAATAATTGATTACCCTTAATTAAGGGTATAATACAAACTATTATAATGATACTTTCGTCTTTTCGTTCATTCATGTATTTTTAAATATAAAACAAATTAAAAGTTACTTTTTAAGGATTTAACACCTAACTAATAGATTTAGATACAAATTCTTTATCAACCCACTTAAGATTATTTGTTAAATAAGTTTTAATAAATATATATTTTACATAAAATATTTTCTTTCTCTCGCGCCATAAATTTGATAAAATCTAGTAATATTTATTATTTAAAAATCTATGTATACTACGTACACAAAAATTAGAGAAGAGATTAGATTTACAAAATTATACGAATACTCATAACGGATACACTAAATATACATCACGTGGTGGTGGTGGTGGTGGTGGTGGTGGATAATATGTACGAGACCAAAACTTTCTGTTTTAGACTTGGAATCAACCAAACCGAGTCAAAGTAATCCAAACAAGAGTCGATTTGGTCGTGGAATTAAAAAAAATTAGGACAAATGTGTGGCTCTCTTCTCAAGTTTTTGCGTGTGGTCGAGTGTTCTCTATGTTCAAAGTGAACAAAAGTTGCCAAATCAAATTAAAAAAAAAAACAATAAATTTATTATAAATATCCTAGTATTCTGTTTTAATTGTTTCTATTCTTTTTATTTCATTTTGTTGGAATTTAAAGAATTGATATTTGGACTATTTCCTAATTTCAATTAATTGATCGTACACAATCTATTAAATTTAATTAAGAAGGACCACTAACCAAAACTGAGAAACTGTCCATTGATTACCTACAGATACTACATTTCAACTGACAAGATAGATAATTACTGTTAATTATATATTTACTTCTTGTTTTTAGGATTTTTTTATTTTCTTTTAATTTTTCATCTATTTTTGTTACAGGTTTTTCTCTGCATTGCGATACGTTTTTGTCTTATGACACATTATCCTTTACTGTTGTAATAGATCTACATTCATAGACATGTTTTTCACGATGTTCGGCTCTGATTTGTAGTTTATCGGGGCCTTCAATTATTTGATCCTCTTTTTGTGATTCATTTGTTAATGCAGTCAGGTCTGTTTTACGGAGCAACCTTTAAGATTGTCGGTTTTGCTCACCACTCTTACTTTAATCTTGAAGCGTGTAAGTGAATAGAGACAATAAGTCTTCCTCTCAATTTTTATTTTTCTAGTATTTTATCTTTATCATTATTTTATAGCCCATTGAACATGTTTTGCTAGTTTGATGTTCCCTTTTCTATTTTTATTCAATTTAGATTTATTGTATTTTTTCTGTTACAATTTATTTTTATCAGACTATTTTCTCATTTTAATTTTTAATAAAATTCAGTTTTGTTCGGGGTTTTTTTTCTGTTACAATCCACCCTTACCCACTATATATATAGAGAGAGAGAGGGAGGATGAGATCCAGTTAAATGGTGTAAAACTTATTTAGTTTTACACTAATCTATGGTCATTAAGTGAGTAAAATGGATGCATGAGGTTAACAGTAAAAAATGTGAATATTATCACTTGGGGGAAAAAGATAAAAAAAAACAACTTTAGCCATTAATTACCACCATCTAACGGTCTAAAAAAATATAAAAATAATTAAATTTTATACCGTGTAAGTGGATCCTAATCCATATATATATATTGGAGCAGTAGTTATTTAAACTGAGTAATTAACTTGAATCCTGCCTCTAAGGAAACCTTAGAGCCGCTATTCGATTGTTAGCTCGATCCTATTCCTATGCCTCCCGGTTTTATTTGATTGCAAAAGTCAGCAAAACCTTTGTTATTTTTATATAAAAACTTTTTCAAAACATACATTTGAATTTGTTTTTAAACTTTGGCTCTGTTTGACAATAAGCAGATAGCTAATAGCTGATAGTGGATTGTATTAATTGATAGTTGATTGTATTATCTGATTTGACTAGCGGATTGTATTAACTGATTGTATAAAAGTGTTTGGTAAAATTAACTGATAGTTTATAGATGTTTGATTATTTAAAAAAGCAAAATGACATATAAAGACATGATTATATTCGATATTTGTTTGAATAGTTTATTAGTTATCAATATTTTGTATCTACTGTTCAAAAAAAATATTTTGTATATATTAATATTAATTAGATTATAAAAAAATATCTTTTAATATAACAATAATAAGCAAATTTGAAGGACCTATGTATTAATTTATTATTTATATAATTATTTTTAATATAATTTAAGTAATTATTAAATTTAAATAAAAATATAAATGTGTGAGAATAAAAAAACAAAAAGTATTACTTTACAAATGTCACAATATAAATGTGTGAGGGTGAAAAATTAAAATAAAGGTTAAATTTAGGTTATTTGGAGATTTTTTATAATTGTTAAGGGTAAAAGGGCATTTATAACTATTATGTCAAACTGCTAATTTCAAAAGACTTATATTAACAATTTTTTTAAAATTAGAAGTTTCACTCCAATCCGCTATTTACTAAATATCTAAATCAACGGATTTAGCTGGTCAAATCTCTAATATTAGCTCAATCCTTTAATTTTGATTCAAACCGCTATTTACCAAACAAGTCATTTATATATGATATTTGGAGTTAAAATGGTAGTTAATACTTAATAGTATGACCAATACAACAGCTTATTCTCAATCAATCTTTTATAATATTGAATATAATATGGTTTATATAGATTTATCGATATAGATGTAAATGTAATTAGGAACCCAACAAATAGTTCAAGTGAAAAAAATATTGCTCATATGAAGAAATTCGAGTTTAAATCGCTTAAATTATAAGTGTGTATTGTTGCATCTTAATTTTTTTGACTTATGCCGCGTTCATAATAAAAAAATAAAAGAGAGAAATATATACTTAGTAACTTTTTAATCGCCTTAGTATATCAACTGTGTGATTTTCTTTTTAATAGAAAAATAGAATAAAGAAGAAACAATTATTTGTCCCGGTTAGCTTGAAAATTATTTAAATCAAATTACGATTTTAATATTGACTTTGTAAAATTCCATATATTGTGCCGACTACTTGGGCATATTCCCTTTAACAAATACAATAAATTTCTAACGATTACCTACTCAAATACAATGAAGTACAAGTTTTAAATATATTAATTTTGTTATTATTTTAAAATTTTAGATTATTAGGTACTATCTGTTCATAGATATTTTTAATCATTTGACAAAATATATGCTTTATTGACAAAAATTAAATCTGAGTCTGCTAAAATGAACATTATATGATTTTTCACTTTAACTTATTCACTAATTTATGTTCAAATATATCATTAATTGTTGATTTAACGGTTGTAAAAAAGAAATAATTACTTTTTTGGTCCTCTAAGTTCACAAATATTTTTGTCAATTTAACTTTTAAAATGTAAATGTAGATTATTGGATAAAATGTATTGTTCAATTAACATACAATATATATATATATATTATTTTTAAAGACTAATGGTCAAATTGACAAAATCTGTATGGGTGAAAGATTAAAAACTATTTCACTTTTTTATTAGTTGTTAGGGGTGAAAATTGGGTGGGGCGGGAGCGGTTTTACATCTTCCACTCCGTCTCCAACAATTATGGTTTTAGTTTTGGGGAATTCTCATTAAATGCTTCGAGAATTTTTCGTCCCCATGCGCTCCCTGCGCAGATCTCCACAGTTCTTGAGGAATCCTACAGTTCTCGAGGAATTCCTGTGCCTAAAAATATTAAACAAAATTACTATTTTACTGACAAAAACAAATGGTCAATTCAGTTTAAAATATAAAGTTTAGATACTTCTATTGAAAGTAGTTACAAGATGATGAAGATTGAAAGGTATTATGTTGGGGAAGATTTAGACGTGGGTTTTAGCCTATATCTAAAAAACTAAGATGAGAACATATTGAGAGACTTGAGTATGGCTAGGTTTGAGAGATTTGAGAGAAAATTAAAGTGGTAATCGTATAGTTATAATTTTTTATTAAGATGTATATTAGAGGTATATAAATAAATAAGTATATATATTTTTAAAAAATCTTGTAAAATATTGGGATCTTTGCGGATATTTTTTGGGGATTCCCACGATTATTTATACGGTTATGATTCGGTTATTCTCACGGCTCAGATATAGTAATTCGTGTCCCTATTCTCATTTGAGCTTCGTGACAAAACTTCTCCTGTCCCCGTCCTCGTGAGTAAAGGTTTCGATTATTCCTTATACCCGTCCGTTCGAATCCCACAATTTCAAATACTCCTCACCTAATTCCTACCCTTAGTTGTTAGCTCAATAACTAATAGTGAAATTTAACAAAAGAAAAAAAATGTCTAAATTTTAAAATAAAATACAATTTAGGAATCAAATGTTATAAACTTAAAATATAAAGATCAAATTTAGTGTATAATTTAAATACCCACTAATTGACCGAGTGGTCAAAAAATTTTATGTTGTCACATTTTATGTATTTTTAAATTTCGACATTTATTTTGAGAATATAATATATCTCTATTTAATAAAAAAAATTAACGTATATTTAAACCAATAGAAGATTATGGTTTACTCTCACGACGCTCTCTCTTTTATTTCTAAAGTTTAAATGTAAACTTTGACATTCACATAGCATAACCTTTTAATGGGGATTCTAATTAGTTTAATGTATTATTATATAAATTAATTGAATTGAATTTATAATTGTTTTTGTCAATAACATAATTTTCAAAATTCAAACATAATTCTTTGAAAACTTTGTACGCCTAACCTCGGCCCCTTGTTGCTCACTACAAACAAAAATGGCAGCATGTTAAAACAAGAAAAACAATCGATTTCCTTTTTGGTTCCACGCTCCCAAGCCATTACAACGCGCCTGGTGCCGACCATTGCCATATCATTTCCGCATCTCTGTTTTTTTTTTCTTACATCACAGTAAATCTAAAATATGACAACTTAGAAAAATCTTCTATATAAACACCTCTCAATCTCCTCTAAACAACCGAACCTTATTCTCTTGTCATTCTTCAGTTCCCGAACCAAAGCATCCAAAACCACCGAAATCACCATTTCCCATAAAACCAAACTCAAAACACCTGAAGAAAAAAAGACAAATCGAACAAGAAACAGAGGCATTGCCATGAGAGTCTGAAAACAGACACCATTAGCAAATCCGACAAGCACCCATTTCTCAAATACAGATTCCGATACTATCCATTTTCATTTCTCGACGTAAAGATCATGAAGAAAATCAGAGGTTTCAAGCTTGGGCGCAAGCTAGTGAAGGTTTTTAAATGGATAATCCGACCCAGAAGAAGAAACTTGAGGAATAGTTTCTTGGGACGTACGACCCGAAGCTACAGCCCTCTATCAAGACTCTCCTCTTTTGCGACGTTTCTTCGACGGAGAACCAAGGGGCTGTGTGATTCGGAGTCGGATCCAGGTTACGTTAAATTGGGTGGGAAGGAAGCGAAGCGGGTCGGAGTTCCGAAGGGGCACCTTGCAGTGTACGTCGGTGAATCAGAGGGTAATACGAGGAGGGTGGTGGTGCCTGTGATTTATTTTAATCACCCTCTATTCGGTGAGCTGTTGAAGGAAGCGGAGCGGGTTTACGGGTTCAATCAATCGGGTGGAATCACGTTGCCTTGCGGAATTTCGGAGTTTGAGAAGGTTAAGACGAGAATTGCCGAGTGGAATCATTGCCGACGGAAACAGCACCGCCGTTATTTGTAATTAGATCAAACGGTACTATACTTGTCCATAAGATGTTCTTTATATTCAAAGACATAAATTTAAATCGCATAATCTACACTACCAAACATCTCCGAGAACAATATAGAATATATTTTAGAACCTTAAGAATTTTTTAAAAATAAAAACTAATAAATATCAAACATAACTTATTACATAGTTACTTAGGGGTGATAATGAGCCTTCCGGCTCGTGAGCTACTCGGGCTCGGTTCGGTCAAAGTTGGATCGGGCTTAACTCGATAACTTAACAAGGCGAGCCGAGCTGACCAAAGTCTGGCTTGAAAAGCTTGTGAACAACCTCGGAATAATTATATATATGTATGCACTAAAAGTATTTTGTTTAAAAAAATACAACAATTAAGAAAAAATCACTTTTAAATTATAGTTGTATTAAATAACAATTATAGTTGTAATTATTTAAATTCACTTCTAATAATTTTTAGATTGCTTTTTAATACTTATATTAGTAGATTACTAAAATTAAATGACTAAATCGAATTAAAGTAAACTTTACACTCTAAATTAAAAAAACAATGACTAAAATAATAAAATTAAAAAGTAACATGATTGAAATGAGTATTTACCTATCCCATTAAAACTTAAGGGAAAAAAATAGGTTTCCACCCAATATCTCATATTTTTAACATACATAAAGCAAGGAGAACAAGCAACCTATAAATAGGTGCTTAAACATAGAACAATAAGCTAATTCACTTTTGACCTTTTGGTTGAGATAAAGTAAATGTCCTACAAGCTTCTAGTTGAGATGACTTTAAATTTGAGCTTTTAAAGTTCGAATTAGTTTAATGGTCATTGAGCTTAACATGGTTTCAAGCCGAGCTGAACCTGGTGAGCTTCGTGCCTGAGTTGAGCTCAATAATATTATTTTCAAGCTGAACTTTGAGCCTAAAATTTTGAGCTCGTGCAGAGTCTAATAATATTGTTTTCGAGCCGAGTTGAGCTTGGTTAGGCTCGAGCTTAACTTGGCTCGTTAGCACCCTTAGTTACCATTAATAAATTTAGTCTGATTCAAAATTATTTTTTCAGTTTTTTAAAACCTAGCAATATACGATATTTATAAAACAAGTTTCATTTCGTCACGTCGAAAAACTAGAATACCCATGTGCAAGCTTGACTTGTTGAATCAGAGAGAAAATGAATAATTGTTAGATTAGAAGAGGAACAACACAATGATGAGAGTTGGACCAGTAATTGGTTAATAAACTAGCTATTACAATAATTAAGATTCGCATTATATTTTTAATTACCCATCAATCACATCTGGATTTGTTTAATAATTATGCTTAGTAACATGAAAAAGATAAAATGGACCAAAGTACTTGGTCCTCCAACTTTGTGTTGGAATCAAAGTACATGAATTTCTTTGCTCTGGATGCAGTTCTTTTACCAAATAGGAGTAAAATTTTCGTAAGTAATAAAGCCAAAAAATATATATTAACAACTCAATAATTATTTTAGTTCATATTTTTAAAGTAATTTAATTTTTAACGTTTTATTTTATGTTAAAATGACTCTTCTTCTGCTGCTAAAAATTATTATTCAATTAACGATAAGCAACTTGAAATAACTTGACATAATAACACATTGACAGAAAAAATAATTTTATAAAATTATATTTTGACTGCTATGACGTTCTTTTACGTCTACACTTTTGTCTATATGACACTGTCATGTCAATGTGCACCGACATTAGCAGAAAAATAATTTTATATAATTTTATCAAATTATTTTTTACTGATATGACATTCTTTCAAGTAAACACTTTTGTTTATACGACACTATTATGTCAGCGTGCACAGCCATGTAAGTTTATCTCATCATTTCAAGTCACTTACCGTTAGTTGACTAACAATTTTCATCCGCAAAGAACCATTTTGACCCGAGACAAAATGACTATTCAATCAAATCTTATAAGTTTTTTTTTTTTTTTTTTTACTTTATAGCTTTTCCTAATCCGTTGCACATATTCTAACCACCACTTCTAAAGAAGACTAATGAACTCAATTACATTGTTTACGGTTTATCCTTCTTTTGATTGCAACAACTGTAATTGGAAGGGATCCTTGCAAATCAGATCAAAGTTGATTTCCATAATCCAAAGTTTAGATAATTAATTATTTGAATTTAAATTAAGTCTAGTTTTATTTTTTTTCTAACTTTTATCTGCTGAGATTTATTGGGTCAAAAATCACAAAAGAGGATCCCCAAATCCCAATTACAAACCGTTTAACCTGTCATTCCAAATTAAATACTCTGGTGTGGTGCATTCTTTTTATCTCAATATTTAATATGATTGCAAGATCTTCAATCAATGAAATAAATCAAAATTCCAAAACTATATCTTATATTTTATTGTTTGTATAAAAAATAATTTGATTCTCAATAATAAGTTTGTGAATTATTATAAAAGAGGGGAAGAACATGCCTATGATGGTGAAAATATAGGTCAACATGCAAATCTTGGTCCCCTTGATTAAGGTTGAACTAGTCTTCCGTTTACCCCTACTGACCCATGTGCCTAAGCCCATTTTTAGCACTGAATAGGCCCACTGTCAACATATTTATGTCTTCAGAGGTTATATTGTATATTAAGAGTTTAATTTTAATAGACAAACCGCGTAAAATTTATTTTACATAAAGCTGTATATTTATACAATAAATTTAAATCTTAAATGAGTAAAACTGTAATACACAAGTTATATAAAATTAATTTTACATGAACCTATATTTTTAGGTTATAAAACACAAATTCTAAATTTCTAACCCTAATATCTTAAAATTTAAACCCTAAATCTAAATCATAAACCATAAAATTTAAACACTAACCTTAAATTCTAAGCCCTAACTCTTAAATTTAAAAAGCACGTGCAAACGTTTCAAAGCATGTATAAACGTTTATTTACATGAACTGTGTATCGAACTTTTTATCATCTTAAATTATTATATTTGAACTCTAAAAAATTAAACTACAAACAACTCAAATCTCTTAACTCTAAACCCTAAATTAAAATCTAAATTAAAAAATTCTAACCGGTTTTAATCCCTAAATTAAAACTTGCTCGTAATAAAATACATAAATATATATGGATTTGGAAAAGATTTTCTACAAATTTTTGGCATTTAAAGTTAAGATTTTTACATAAATTTTAAGGTTTTAAAATAAATTTTGTTGTTAAAATTTTAAGGTTAGAATTTAAAACTCCCGCTACCTGTGAAAGATGCCAATATTTTTTTTTTTGACATAAGCGAAAGATTATGTTTACCTTAACCTATTTGATATTATTTAAATATAAACATCTGCTGCTAAGTGACAACATTCTCGTACAAGCATATGTGTATTCCAGCAGAAACGCTAACATACAACACAAAGTTTTGAAAATATTTAAGATTCAGAGGTAGTTATTGGCCTCAGGCACATATATTCACCAATCAAGCGCTATACCCATGGTTCGAAGCATGCCATTGTCTCGGATCATGGCTACCGCATGCGGCAACACAAGCTTCCTCCATCAAGGACTGAGGAACACCACTGTTGCAAATGTTGGCGAATGCACGCATGTGTTTCATTCCGTATTGAGTTAGCGACCCGCAGTGTGTTTCGAACAACCGTACCTGGAGCGAAGAAGATTTGGTTTATAACTTGATCAAACATCGAAAACCGACAGCAAGATTCCTGGTTCAGTTTTGAGTGGAAAAGAGAGTAATACCATGGATTTCAAGCACTGCCAGTCATCAACAAGCGCCGAACCGGGTTCCCTTATGTCGTTGAGGATAGCAGAGCCTTTTGCTGGCCCATACAAGAGTGTTCCGATCAAGTCGATGCTGCCATCCAAGTGTGTTCTATGCCTCATGGTCTCGGTAATCTGTGTCAGTATTTCTTTCTTCTTTGATCCATCTTCTGAATTTTTGTACTGTATAACAAACAAAGCTACCAACATCGGCTCCGTTTTAAACAAATATACAATATTAGGAAAAGAGAAGGACAGGGCTCAAGCTCACCATATGCCACAAGAAGAGAATATCTGCATCTCTCTGGTTAATAGCTTCCATGCGCATGTCGTGGTTCACTTCATTTGGAGGGAAGTTTACGGTAGCAGGATCGAAGCCTTGATACAAATAAAGTTTCTCAGCTTTAATGCTTGTATTCCCATATTCCATCACATGGGATCCGCCCATCGCGTCCGCGTTGAAATTGGAGGTCCGTTTCCTTACCTGCATAATGAAAATTCAAGAACAATCATACATTAGTATTGCCAATGAGGAGTTAAGCAAACCATAACTCCAAATTATAACGGCAGAAGTTTGCAGAAAACTTGTTCTGCTTACTGTTTCATACTGTTGCTCTACGGTTTCTCTCTTTAGATTGTGAGTTTCACTGCAGGTCAAAAGAATATAAGAAAGCTAATGAGAAGAATAATTTTGGAACTAAACTAAAACCGAAGTCCGATTAAGATGATAACTGCTTAAAGACGTCGAAGAGAAAACTATTAGAATTGTGCGTATACCTGTCCTCCATCCAGGCCACACTATACAAATCTCCTAAACAAGTAACGAACTCCGGGGGTGGAGGAGGATCCATCTCGGGACAATAAGTTCCCCAACTACTCTCTTGGGCATTCGATGCTGTTGTTACGTAAATGTTAAGATCATTCGGCATTATGCCTTCGAAGATACTTCCACTCTCGCAAGCTTCAACATATATAACCTGGTCGCATCAGAAATGCAACAAAAAAGTTCATACACAAGTAATTTTCATCAAAAGAAGAGAGAAAAAGATTATGGAATTTATCAAAGTGCAGAGGATGATTGGTTTTTGAAACTAGAAGATCCGTTACCATCTCTCTGTAGCTTCCAGCTGCATGTTTCTTCTTCAAGACATCAAGAAAATCCATGGCATACAGAAATGGCATATTTGGCATCCCTAGAATCAAATTTCAAATTAGTCAGTTCTTTACAGCCTAGTTTCGAAGTAAACTATCTCTTAATATTAATGCCAATCACAATCCTTATATTTCAGCACAATTAACCAAAGTTGTCCCTCTATAATTCGAGGAAAGTCTTTAACGTACCGAGAACTCCGGGGCCTCCATGATCCGAGTAGTAGATGAAGATTCTGTCATTGGGTTTGCTATCGACAACCTTTCCACTTCCTCCACTCAATGCACTTGTGTTACCAAGAAGAACTGCATACAAATTTGCAGCAGTAACATGCTCACCCGTATAATCCTACCATTCAACACAGTCCCATCAATGCTAACAATAAAAATTAGGATAAACTACACAAATGGTCCCCGACTATGCTCTACTCTAATTCTTTTTTGCGTCTTTTTTGAATCCGTGACAATCAGAAGTTACAAACTGGTCCTGACTCAAAAAAAATAACAAATTGGTCCGATGTATATTTAACGTTTGATGGCATTACAGTTAATATAAAAGCTACTATCACCTTAGGAACACCAGCATAAACATCATTGCCTTGGGGATGGTTGATGATGATTCCTGGCCTCGGATTCAGCTCATTCATGGCTATGTCATCGTGCATAAACACAATGGTGTTCTCTTCTTTCAATCCTCCTTTTCTCAGCAGCTGATAGGCGTGGCACACATCTGCCTGCACTTGCACCCCATGTGAACAAACCAATATTATAGACTAAAAGTAACAAGTTTTTTTTTAAAAAAAAAACTACTGGGACTGTAGTTGATAAATGCTTTATTAATATTACCTGGTGCCTGTAATTACCAAAGCCAGCTGAACCAGCCACAAGAACAGCCCATCTTGTTCCAAGTTCCTCATCTTCCACATCTTGATGCTCATCTTTCTCCGGAGGCAGTCGGATTCCAGACTCCCAGTGGTTCAACCGGGCGGCTCCACCAACATTCGTTGCTTCAAAAAGCAAAAACAGCAAGAAAAGTAAAGAGGGGATGTTGTGGAAAACAGAACCTTGTTTTCCCATGGATGTTTTTGATCACGAAAACTGGCCACAACAAGAGAAATGAAAAGAAATAGTTGAAGCGAAAGAAGGGGGCAGTGGGAGAGATTATAAAACTTGAGTTGTGTCAAAGGGTGTAAGATGCCATGCAAAACAACAGGTTGACACGTTTGGGAAATGTTCAGAACCGTGGGTCCATAATTCCTACTCTTCAAACAAATGTCAGTGTTGTTGGTATTCCTTCAGGGCTTTTAGTTGCTTATAAAACTGATGGTTTAGGGAAAAGGAAAACAGTATTAAGGGACAACCGCCCCACAAATTCCGTGTGTAAAAGTTTGGTCCGTTAGAGGGTATGCTTGTATAGAACCCAGCTTTCTTCCACAGAAATGACATTCTTGGAAGCAAAAGCTTTGACTGCCTCTGACTTGGAGGATAAGTTCCTTCCAAAACCCGTAAACCATATGGAGTAGTTCAATGATTAAAGAAACATGTTTCGAGGGATGAAAATCATCTGCTCTAAACTATATCCTTATTAGTGTTTTATTTAAAAAAAATTAAAGTTTAAAATTAGAATTTATGATTGTAGTTTAAAAAATTAAAAATAAAATGTATTTTTTAAGCCTAAAATTTAGGATTTAAGATGTAGAATATAAAAATAGGGTTTAAAATCTAATTTTATTAGTTTTTAATATGGAGTATAGAAAAAACATGACTAAAAACAAAGAATTTTTGTTCTTTTGGGGAACACTCAATCCTCCTTATTGTGAAAAAACAAAAACAAACCACATTCTACAAAGCTTTGTTTTTGCTTTTATTTACCATCAGATCAGGTTTTATTTCCCATCAGAAGATAGAAATCATCTCCCCTTAAATTATGTCCTTTTGATGCTTTACTTTAAAAAGTGGCTTTAGGATTTAAGGTTAAGGTTTATAGTTAGGATTTAAGGAATTAGGGTATAGTGTATTTTTTAGGGTATAAGATTTAGGACGTAAAATTTAGAGTTAGAGTTTAAAATTTAATTGTTTAGTGTTTTTAGGGTGGGGATAAAAAGAAGCATAATTAAGGGTATAAGGTTTTTATTCATCAGATCAAAGTTCATTCACTGATACTAAAGTAAAGGCAAGTAAATAAAACAATATGTCAGTGCTTGCAAAAGAGGTACCCGGGAAGCTTTGATATGATCAACACTTCAGAAGAAATCCCAATATAAAGGATAGAAACAAAACCAAATTCCATGGAACAAATGGAGGAGAAGTTTTCATTTAAAGGACAGTTTCCTGCTCTTGGTTACAAAACTGTAATGTACATTGATACTAGCCACAGAGAAAGGCATAGAGTCACATATTAAACATAAGCTAAATTCTGGGTCTGGCCTCCCAACATTTAGTCAACAGTTAGGTATACGTCATAGGGAGTAGGGGAAGCTAACTCAGAACCTGGAGTATGAGTATCATACAAGGAGCTGTTCAACTTATGAAATGATCGCCATTCGTCCATGACTACCATTTGATCCGGATTCAAGCTGGGAAGTGATTTTTCATGGAGGCGTTTCAGAATCGTTTCAGTTCTCCCCAGAACATGAGCTGCGTGTCGCACACTTTCTTCCCTTTCTTCTATGGAGCTGGTCGAACACTTGGTTGTAATGAACTGCTTTAAGTTGGTGAGACAAGCAGCCAATATATCAGAAACCATCACCCTTATGGCCTCGAATAATCTTTCCGGCGTCTTGTAATTTTTGGCTTCGTAGTCTAGCAAAATGGATTGGCATGTTCTGTACATGGAATTAGCAGCCAATACCTTGATAGGCCACTTTGAAGGGCCATCCAGTAGGCACAGATTCGCATTGCACTTCTTAAATTCCATGAATCTGTTCTTTGCTGTATCAGAGAGTACTTCCAGTATTTCCTTTGTGTTTTTTCCTTGGAGAGACAGTTTGCGAAGGTCCACATTTAGCCACCTATGATACAACTCAACTCCTAGCCACACAACATTGGCAGCCTTCCTGCTGTTTACTAGATTCCCTTGCATGTCCTCTATGTTCCTCACATACACCAAACCTTCATTTACTCCAGCTATAAGATGTTTGATTGAGTTGCTTTCAATGTTGGGAACTGCAATTGCGATGCTTGTCAGTGTCACCAAAGAAAGAGCCCAACAATTTGGAGCTTCTTTGGTATCTAGAGAGGGTACTTTGAAACTATCAAACTCAGTAAGTCCCTTGAACCCTTCAGTAGGTCTTGATAGTTCCAACAGTTCCATGAGATATTTTGGTTGTCTCTTCATTGCTTTCTTCCTCCAGAAATCAGTAGCATCTCGATTATCCTTCATCATTACTTCAACCAGCGTATCTTCGCCTTCGAGATGCAAAACAAAATGGCTGAGATCCAGCTTTGAGCTATGGGGTGACTCTGAACCTAAGTCATCTCCAATGCTGTTTTCAGGTGTGATTTTCTTCAGCCAGTCTCTACAGCGGTTGTAGCATAACAAAATCACACCCATCAAAAAAATCGAGATGAGACGAATTACTTTGCTCATGAACACAATTCCAGCCTGAACCCAAATACACAAGTTCAGAAATTTGACTTTTGCATCATGGAAAATTCTCCTGCATAGCCGATTATGTACCGGTATGTTCAATGGACACTCTTTCATCTCCACCAATGTCCGAATCCAGTATTCTTCTAGTTTGTACCCTCTGCCGTGACCTTTCTTCCTGCCTCCCTTTGGACACCTGAAATTGATAGCAAAAAACCATCTCATAGCAGGGGCAATTGTACCCATCCCAACTGCAACAGCCTGTGTAAGTAAGATCAAATTGATCGACCACTTATAATCCGAATCCCCCTTGCAGAACTTAAATGATCCAGGCATCAGATAAAACCGAACCATGGCTTCGGCTAACGCCGCAGCACTCAACAAACACAAGGCACCTGAGGCAGTACATGTAACTGATCTTCCCATAACAAATTGGGGACTACAAGTGTGAGCCATCATCCAATATCTCATTAACGCTTCTCTAAGCTTCTGTTCTAATGATTTGTCTGTTTCATTCGCCTCCGAACATTCTTTCTGAGCCATTTCATACTTCTTTTTGTACTTAAATTCTAAAGTGTGCTTAATAGTCGGAACAATCAAAGCCGTAAAGCTCAAAACAACCAGCAAAACAAGCATGAGAAACATTATGACAGCATGCTCCAAGTGGAACACAAAAATGACACCAGTTCCAAGCTGAATGCAGATATTGACTACAACAGTAACGACAAGTATACCCAAAGCTAAAATATTGGTAAGAATTTCTTTATTCTCCATGGCTCCTATAGAAGGCATAGAGTTACCTATTACTGTACAGATCAAGGCGGTGCTGCTGAGCTTCGCGAGCTGGTCTTGGCCCCGAGGCATGGGAGTGTTCAAATCCACCGATAGTTTGACGGCCACGGTTATTATTGTCAAGGAAGTGGCATTGATGGTGAAGAATTTGCAGGGGAACCAGAGTTTCCAATGGCGGAATCCATGGATGACATCGGCAGCCATAGCCACCGCGCAGGCGAGAGACGCCGCCGCTATGTAGACACCGATCCACGGCAGTGGTTCACTGAACTTGGCTTCATTCAGGACTCCGTCGATGCCGCACCCAAGCTTGACCATCTTCTTCCCGAAGCTTAATGTGTTGGGATGATGCTTAATTTCGGACAACGTCTCTGTTGGTCTTTATTTTTCACGTCTAATTACTGTTTTGGAACTTTGATTAGTGAGGATTTAAACCATTTTAGCTAGTGGTGATAAGGGATTTTTATATATGAGTAATCAAAATTGGTTGATCCAATAATTATGTGGGAGACTCTTTGGACTGTAATGGGGTATTATTAGCTAATGGCTGACGTGTCATGCCGTCAGATTTATAAAAATAATACTATTAAACTTAATACTTATTAATTTACCCTTCAATCATTTTTTTCATAAAATACTCTAGCCGCCTTGTTACCATGGTCGAAGAAATTATTAAATAAAATTTATTTATCACGTTATTCGTAGTTTGATTAATTAAGTTTGTTTATTTTATAATAATTATTTAATAATTAATTACTCTCTAATTATATGTAAGAAAAAAATAATAATTTACCTTAAAAATAAAATAATCAGACATGATTAAATAAAATCACGAATGACATAATAAATAAGGTTCGTCTAATAATTTTTCCAAAACATGGCAAGCCACGTGTGTATTATATGGTAAAGGACGGTGTTTAGTTTAAATTATTCTAATAATTTTACTTATATGACTTTGGTTTAAATAGTTTAGTTTGTAAGTGTATTTAAGTTTATATCCAGAGTTTAAAGTAAATATAAACATTATTTTATATTCGATAGAAATATTGAAACAATACTATTATAAAGACAAACTCTCTGCGAGTCAATTTGTAAATTAATTGACATGATAATTATTATAACATTTAAGGTACATAAATATAAGTGATTTAAATATAAAGGATTTATATTCAATATATATGCGGCGGAAATAAAAAAAATTCACAAGCGCTTTAGTTTTAGGGTTTAAGCTTATAATTTAGGGATTAGAAGTTAGGGGTTTAAGTTTAGAATGTAGGAGTTATGGTTAGAATTTATAGTTTAAGTTTAGGGTTTAGAGGTTAGGGTTTAGGATGTTATGGTAATATGGTTAGAGATTTATATTTTAACCTATAAACTCTAAATTCTAACTATAACTCGTTAATTCTAAATTACTAAACTTAAACCTCTAACCTTTAAACTCTAAATTTTAACTTTAAACCCTAAACTAAAGCGCTCATAAAATATTTTTATTTCCATTGCCTATGTATGGAATAATTACTCATATATATAAAAATCTAAAACATTTTTTAATGCATCGAGGTAACCAGCATACAAGTAAATATGTAAACTAATCCATTTATATAGCGTCCAATATTAAAATAAAAACAATCAATCGTTTTTATTTTATTAATTTTGTTAAAATAAGTTTGTTTCTCCAATAGGTTAGTTATGAATTTTTTAACACAACAATCAGATAATTTTATTGATAAACGAAAATAAAAATATAACATAATTTAGAAAAATTAGAATATCAAGAAACAACAAGAAAATAAAATGATAAATCTAAAAATAAAAGATAAGCGTTGCATTAATCAAATCAAATATTTTTTTTACACCAAATTTTTTTTTACGATATATTATTGGAAGAGTAATTGGTGTTGAAAGTCAAAAATGATTTTCGGTGCTTTAATGCACCTGACAATGAAGGAAAAAATTACCACGGGTAGTTGTAGCTAACAAAGAAAAAATGGCATGGGAAAATCACTCATTTGTCCCTAAACTTAAGGTTATTAGTAAGTTGGTCCTTGGAGCTCAACTTTAAATAGCCTAACCATTTGTCATTTTTTCACATCTCAAATCATTCTAACATCCTCCTAATACTAGAAAAATTAGAGAGTTTTCATAGAGTTGTTTTCTCCTTTTTATCAAGAGAGAATTGTCATTGTTTTCTCCTTTGCTAGATTGAGAGAAGTTATAATTTTCTTATTTTCTCATAGTGAAATTCTTCTACCCGTGTCTGTAGTTTTTACCCTATATTATTTAGGAATTTTTTACGTAAAATTTGTGTCTCCTTTATCTTCATTATTATTTTCTTAAATTATCAGTTGCGTTTTTGTTCTACCCGACGATCGTACTCTGCAACAATTGGTATCAGAGCCTAATTTGATTGTGTATAGATACTTACTATATTCTCTGTTGGTTGCCACTGAAAAGTGGATTCTCTATCATAAGAAAGTAAGTTAGATATTACTCATTCATTGAAGGTGGTGGGCACTATTCACGTCAAATAGTGAAATAATAGAAGCTATGACAACGAAATTTGATGTTAAAAAGTTCAACGAAAGAAATTTCTCACTGTGAAAATTAAAGATAAAGGATATCTTAAGGAAAAATGGATGTCTAGCAGTTATCAGCGAAAGACCAGTAAATTTTACAGATAACAAGAAATGGAACGAGATGGACGAGAATGTTATTGCAAACCTTCATTTAGCATTAGCAGATGAAGTACTGTCGAGCATTGAGGAGAAGAAGACAACCAAGGAGATTTGAGATCACCATACAAAATTATATGAGGCCAAATCACTACACAGTAAAATTTTCCTTAAGAGGCAATTTTACACTCTTCAGATGTTAGAATCTACTTCAGTGACAGAGCACTTAAACACGCTAAATACTCTATTTTCTCAACTTACGTCTCTAAGATATAAAATAGAGTTACAAAAACGTGCTGAACTTCTGCTTCAAATTCTACCTGATTCGTATAATCAACTCATCATCAACTTGACAAACAACAACCTTACTAGTGATCTAGTCTTCGATGATGTTGCATTTACTATTCTGGAAGAAGAAAATTGACGTAAGAATAAAGAAAATAGACAAGAAAATCTGCAACAAGTAGAGGCCTTAATGGTGATGAGAGGAAAATCAACAGGACGTGGCCAAAGTAGAAGTCACAATCATGGTAGATCAAAGTCAAGAAGTAAGAATAATTTAAAGTGCTACAACTGTGGAAAGAAGGGTCACTTGAAGAAGGATTGTTGGAGTTTACCCAAAACTCTAATCTTTAAGGAAATATGGCAAACACTTCAGATGATGGAGATGTTCTCTATTTTGAAGCATCAGCCACCATGGAAGGTAGAAAAAGATTTACAGATATATGGCTTATAAACTCGAGAGCCACATATCACATGACCTCAAGAAGAGAATGGTTCCATAATTATGAACATATCTCAAGAGGATCAGTGTACAGCTGCAATGATCATACCTTGGAGATTGTTGGCGTTGGAGCCATCAAATTGAATATGTACGATGGAACAATCAAAGTTGTTCGAGATGTGAGGCACGTGAAAGGTTTGAAGAAAAACTTATTATCCAATGCAAGCAAGATTGAAACACAAAAAAGAATTATGAAGGTGTTCCATTGAGCGCTTGTGGTGATGAAAGGTGAAAAGATAGCGGCAAATTTGTACATACTAAAGGGAAAGACTTTGCTAGAAGCAGAAGCTTCTGTTGCCTCATGTAGTTCAGATTCTACAATGTTATGGCATTAGAAACTTGGACACATGTCAGAACAAGGAATAAAAGTCCTTGTGGAGCAAAAGCTACTTCTAGTTTAACAAAGGTATCACTTTCTTTGTGTGAACATTGTATTACAAGTAGGCAGCATTGATTAAAATTCAACACGTCAAATTCCAGAGGCAATTTTGTTCTAGAATTGGTTCATTCTGATGTATGTCAAGCACTAGTTATATCCCTAGGCGGAGCAAAGTATTTTGTCTCATTCATTGATGACTACTCTAGGAGATGTTAGGTGTATCCTATCAAGAGGAAGACATATGTGTTTTCAATCTTCAAAGTTTTCAAAGCGCGGGTGGAACTTGATTCTGAAAATAAAAACAATTGTTTCAGATCAGATAATGGAGGTGAATATAAAAGTGATGAATTTGATGACTTCTTCAAAAAAGGAGGCATCAAAAGATAGTTCACAGCAGTATACACTCCTCAATAAAATGGAATGGCAGAGCGGGTGAACATAACTTTGTTAGAAAGAAAAAAGAGCAATGTTGAGAGCTGCAAGACTAGAGAAAGCTTTCTGGGAAGAAGCATCCAATATTGCATGTTATTTGGTGAATCGGGCTCCATCAACTATAATTGAGTTGAAGACACCGATAGAGTTGTGGACTGGTAAATGTTAGGATATTTGTTTTGAAATAATAATTGGAAAATAGTTTTGGACTAAATTGAAAATATTTCAAAAATGATCTTAAGTCCAAACAACTTGAAAATATGTTTGAGAAGGTTTAAAAAGGTTTTGAAATGATTTAAATGTCTTTAAAGTAGCCAAGCCTGAGTTTTTCAAGTAACTGTACCGTTACGGTATTTCCTGTATCGATACGCCCTAGGGTTTCAGCTACAGTCTATTTGAAACTATCAAAACCCGTACTGATACAGGTCTTGCCTGTATCGATACGGAGATGGGTCATTTCGATACGCCTCTTAGCGTTTCGATATGCCTACGCGGCAAAAATCCCAACGACCAAAACCCTACAACGGCTATTTCCCAACGGTCTTTTAAATTGCAAGCCATACCGATACGCTCCTATGTGTATCGATACACATCAGCTGTGAAGAGCATAACGGCTAGTTATTGAAGAACTGGTACCGATACGGCTACCCGCGTACTGATACAGATAGCTTTAGAACTACAATTATTGCAGGAAATAAAGGCCCTAACGGCTCTAATTCAAATCCAAATGTCCCAAACGGCTAGAAGCTCATTTGGGAGTATAAAAGGAACCTCCAAGCATCTATGAAAGACTAATGATCCACAAGTCAACAACATATGATCAAACCATGTCTTAGTGCTTAACTTTCCATCCTTTTTATAGACAACACTTGTGAGCTTACATTATTATATTTGCTCAAGTGTTTTAGGATTGGGTGAGTGCTTAATTAGTGCAAACACATACCTTTTAGAGGGATTTCTTATTTGCTTTGAATTTCTCTTTGTACAAGAGGGTTTACTCAAGCTTTGGGTTAGAAAACTTTGAGTGTGTAAAGGTTGTCTCCTTATCCTAGAAAATGGGAAGAAATTCATAGTGAAATTGTTGAAATCCTTAGTGGGGAGCTAAGGTAGTGGATGTAGACTTCGGTTAGAAAGTTGAATCACTTTAAATCCTTGTCCAATTCTTTCAATTTTTTGCTTCCACCACATCTACTCAAAAATCAATCTTCTCCACCACTTGGCAAGCAATTCGGTTGAGGGGAATCGAGCCAAAAAATTGGTATCAGAGCGAGGCTCAATTCGAGAGCACTTACATCCTATTGAGGTGATCCCGGCAAGCTCGACCGACAAACAATCAACTGAAGCCATGGCACAATCCATTGACCGACCACCATTTTTTGATGGGCCAACTACTCATATTGGAAGAATAAGATGATGTATTTCATGAGAGCCAAGGATATCATCTTTGGGACATTATTGAAGACGGTCTGCTCATGCCACAACGAAGCAAGGCGGAATGGAGTACGGATGATCGCAAGAAGATGGAGCTAAATTACAAGGCTTTGCACATTCTTTTTGTGCTTTTAGCCCAGACATCTACACGAAAATGTCTTCTTGTGAGAGTGCCAAGGATGTATGGGACAAGCTTGAAGTCAAATATGAGGGAACAAACGAAGTAAAGGAGACCAAGATAGGTCTTCTCAACCTTAAGTATGAAAACTTCAAAATAGACCCAGATAAAGACATCAAGAGGATGTTCGACCGATTCTCCACAATTGTGAATTAACTCAAAAGTTTTAGAGAGGAGATTTCAGAAGAAAAACTCGTTCAGAAGTTGATTTACTCACTTCCCAAATCATGGGAGAGCAAGAAGACGGCTATCATTGAAGCCAATAACTTGAAGGATCTCAAGCTTGATGAGCTAATTGGGTCCTTGCTAACTCATGAGTTGATGTCTACACCTTTGAAAAGGGAAAATGAGAAGAAGATCAAAGAGCAAGGCATTGATGTAAATTTCATTGCTTCTCCAACCTTCACATGCCAACATGTAGATTCAAGTGAGGAGGAAAGTGAAGATGAAGAAGTGGCCAAGCTTTTCAACAAATTTATCTGATTCATGAAGAAAAAAAATGAAGAACTAAGACAAGAATCAAGGATGAAGAAGAAGGGGGCAAGCTCTTCAAGGAAGAATGCTTATATGGCTACTTGGAGTGATGACGACTCCACCAAAAATGAACAAGCCAACCCTTGTCTTATGGCCATCGAAAAAGATTCAAGGGTAACTTCTAATTCATCTACTTCTAGTTCATATTCTTTTGATGAATTATAAGATGCCTATGATGATTTGGTTTTAGAGTTTAAAAATCGTATTTTGAAAAACAAGAAAGTAATTTCAAATTTGAAAATTCAAAATGATTTGATTTCTAAAACTAAAATTGAACTTGAAGCAAAACTCAATGAGTTTGAGCAAAAGTGTATAGATTTACAAAATTTGCTTCATAAAGTTCAAGAAGAAAAAGATTTGATTTCCAAAGAGCTTGAAAAGAAAACCAAATTTGGAAAATCAAATTTTTACCAAAGACAATCGATTGCCCCTAGATTTTTGAATGGAAAATGTTTTAGAAGTATTTGAGTCCCAAAAGGACTAATTACTTCAACTAAAAAGGATGAAATTGAAAAATGGATTCCTAAGGGGACTAAACTTTGTGCTACTAACGTTTATGGATCCAAAGTAATTTGGATACGAAAAATTACTTGATTGTCTTATTTTAGGTGTGATGTTGAGTGATCAATAAAGTACAACATTGAGGGGGAACTCCATACACACAAAGATGGCGCTTGAAGAAGGAAGGCTTCACATCCTACCTTTGGTTCAAGTGTGGTAAAAATTAGTTGAATTTCTTTTTAATTTGATTTATTTATTTTAATTCAACTAGTTTATCATAATTGTTGGACTAACAATTTAATTGATGCTTGAGTAAGGGAGGGCCATTTTAAAACCAAAATTCTTATTTTTGTCAAATTTTTAATCTTCATTGTTATTTTGTACTTAAAGTTACATATTTTTTTGATATAACAAAAATGAGGAGAAATTATTTGAAAATTTGATTTTTCAAGTGAATAAGGGGGAGCTTTAACTACATTTAAATTTTAAATTCTTTTATTCAAAATTTTAAATACTAAGGGGGAGAATTACAAACAATTTTTCTAGTTGGTTTTATTATATCAAAAATGGGGAGATTGTTAGGATATTTGTTTTGAAATAATAATTGGAAAATAGTTTTGGACTAAATTGAAAAGATTCAAAAATGATCTTAAGTCCAAAAAACTTGAAAATATGTTTGAGAAGGTTTAAAAAGGTTTTGAAATGTTTTAAATGTCTTTAAAGTAGCCAAATCTGAGTTTTTCAAGTAACCATACCGATACGGTATTCTCCGTATCGATACGCCTTAGGGTTTTAGCTACAGTCTATTTGAAACTGTCAAAACCCGTACCGATACAGGTCTTGCCCGTGTCGATATGGAGAGAGGTCGTTTCGATACACCTCTTAGCGTTTCGATACGCCTACATGGCAAAAATCCCAACGGCCAAAACCCCCTAATGGCTATTTCCCAACGATCTTTTAAATTGCAGGCCGTACCGATACGCTCTTACGCGTATCAATACTCATTAACTGTGAAGAGTATAACAGCTAGTTATTTATGAACCGATACCGATATGGCTACCCGCATACCGATATGGATAGCTTCAGAACTGCAATTATTGCGGGAAATATTGGCCCTAATGGCTCCAATTCAATCCCAAATGTCTCCAACGGCTAGAAGCTCATTTGGGAGTATAAAAGGAACCTCCAAGCATCTATGGAAGACTAATGATCCACAAGTCAACAACCATATGATCAAAGCATGTCTTAGTGTTTAACTTTCCATCCTTTGTATAGACAACACTTGTGAACTTACATTGTTATATTTGCTCAAGTGTTTTAGGATTGGGTAAATGCTTAATTAGTGCAAACACATACCTTTTAGAGGGATTTCTTGTTTGCTTTGAATTTCTCTTTGTACAAGAAGGTTTACTCAAGCTTTGGGTTAGAAAGCTTTGAGTGTGTAAAGGTTGCCTCCTTAGACTAGAAAAGGGGAAGAAATTCATAGTGAAATTGTTGAAATCCTTAGTGGGGAGCTAAGGTAGTGGATGTAGGCTTTGGTTAGAAAGTCGAACCACTTTAAATCCTTGTCCAATTCTTTCATTTTTTTGTTTCCACCACATCCACCCAAAAATCAATCTTTTCCACCACTTGGCAAGCAATTCGGTTGAGGGGAATCGAGCCTAACAGTAGACCAATTGATTATTCAAACCTCTATATATTTGGAAGTATTGTTTACGTGATGTACAATGCCCAAGAAATTTCAAAGTTGGATCTAAAATCTAGAAAATATAAATTCTTGGGGTATGCTGATGAAGTAAAGGGGTATCGCTTGTGGGATCCCACTGCTCGTAAAGTGATTATCAGCATGGATGTTATCTTTGTAGAAGATAAGCTACAAAGAAAAAAAGAATATGATAGCTCTGAAAAAGAAAAGCCACAGACTACACATATTCATGTTGAAAATGAGTCTGAACAGAGAGATTGTTTTAAAGCAGAACCAGAGCACGAGGAACCAAAACCAAAGAATTTTGAAACTCCAACAACTCGTCAATCAGATCGTGTGAGAAGACATCCCAATTGGCACTTAGATTATGTTATAGAAGGTAATATTGCATACTGTATTTTAACGGAGGACGGTGAGCCATCAACATTCGAAGAGGCAATAAATAACACAGATGTTTCACAATGAATAACGACAATGCAAGAAGAAATCAAAGCCCTTCATAAAAATAATACATGAGACCTTGTGCCACTACCACAAGAAAGGAAGCCAACTGGTAACAAATGGGTCTTCAAAATTAAGAGAAATGGTGATGATCAAGTGGAGATATATCGTTCAAGACTGGTGGTCAAAGGATATGCTCAAAAAGAATATACTAATTTTAATGAAATCTTTTCTCCTGTTGTTCGACTAACAACGGTTGGAGTTGTCTTGGCAATGTGTGCTACATTGAATCTACATCTAGAGTAGCTAAATGTTAAAATGGTTTTTCTTCATGGAGATCAAGATGAAATTTACATGCTCCAGCCTAAAGAATTTAAAGATAATGAAAAGAAGAACTTGGTTTACAGGTTGAACAAATCTCTGTATGGTTTAAAGCAGGCGTCGAGGTGTTGGTACAAGGGATTTGCCTTCTTCATCATGAGCCTTGGATACAACAGACTTAATGCAGACCCTTGTGCTTATTTCAAGAGGTTTGGTGAAAACAATTTTGTTATATTGTTGTTGTATGTAGATGACATGTTGGTTGCAAGCCCCAACAAAGATCATATTGAAAAATTAAAGGCACGACTGGTTACTGAATTCAAAATGAAAGACTTGGGACCAACAAATAAGATTCTAGGGATGCAAATTCACCGAGATAAAAGTAATAGGAAGATTTGGCTTTCACAAAAGAATTACTTGAAGAAGATCTTGTCACAATTTGGTATGTAAGATTGTAAACCTATTTCTACCCATTTTCCTATTAACTTCAAATTATCCTCTATTATGAGTCCTAGCAGTGAAGAAGAGGGGATGAAGATGTCTCGAGTACCGTATGCATCAGTAGTGAGAAGTTTAATGTTCGCTATAATTTGTACAAGACTGGACATTGCACAAGTAGTGGGGGTAGTTAGTCGATAATGGCGAATCCAGGCAGAGAGTATTAGAATGTTGTGAAAAGGATCTAAGATACATCAAAGGGACCTTAAATGTTGCATTATGTTATGGAGGATCAGACTTTCTTATCAGCGGATATGTCGATTTTGACTATGCAAGAGATTTGGATAAAAACAAATCTATAACATGGTATGTGTTTACAGTTGCTGGTAGAGCTATAAGTTAGGTTTCGAAACTGCAGTCGATTGTGGCTACGTTAACAACAGAGGCATAATTTGTAGCAACTACACAAACCAGTAAATAAGCAATATGGTTGCAAATGCTATTGGAGGAGCTCGATCAAAAACAAAAGAATGTCTCTTTATTTTGTGACAGTCAGAGCGCCTTGCATCTTGCAAGGAATCTTGTTTTTCACTCAAGAACAAAACACATTCGGGTCTAGTACCACTTCATTTGAGAGAAAGTTGAAGAAAAGACTATAGATATGTAGAAAATTCACTCCAACGACAACATAGCAAATTTCATGACAAAAAAATCAATACTGATAAGTTTGCTTGGTATCGATCTTCATGTGACCTGTTAAAGACGTAAGCAACATGGATAGTACAAGGTCGAAAGAATGGTGTGAAGATATGATTGTTCCAATCAAATCTTCAAGTGAGAGATTGTTGAAAGTCAAAAATTGTTTTCGGTGCTTTAATGCACCTAATAGTGAAGGAAAAAAATTACCATGGGTAGTTGTAGCTAACAAAGAAAAAATAGCATTGGGAAATCACTCATTTGTCCATAAACTTAAGGTTATTTGTAAGTTGGTCCTTGGAGCTCAACTATAAATAACCTAACCATTTGCCATTTTTTTACATCCCACATTATTCTAATATTCTCCTAATACTAGAGAAATTAGAGAGTTTTCATAGAGTTGTTTTCTCTTTTTTATCAAAAGAGAATTGTCATTGTTTTCTCCTTGTTAGATTGAGAGAAGTTGTAATTCTTATTTTCTCATAGTGAAATTCTTCTACTTGTGTCTGTGGTTTTTACCCTATATTATTTAGTGTTTTTCACGTAAAATATGTGTCTTCTTTATCTTCATTATTATTTTCTCAAATTATCAGTTGCGTTTTTGCTCTATCCGATGACCGTGTTCTGCAACAATTGGGGAGTTGTCAAAACACAAACAACATGAAATCCCTAAAATTGATAGCATTAATTTTTCACGCATATTCTCAAAAATAACGATTTGCTATAAATTACATCGGCAAACAACCCAATAGGTTAGATATGAATTTTAAATCAACCCACCAGTCATCAAATGAATTAGGGCCTACATATAATTTTAAGAAATAATAAATTAATTAAGTGATACATAATGACTTTGAAATATGCCCACATATTATAATTATAGACCATCCATGTAAATATATTTCATAATTTTTTGATGAATAAATATATTTCATAATTATTTTCAATTCTTGTTATATATATATATATATATATATATATATGATTTTACTGAGTTTGACGTTATATTTAATAAATTGCATAATATTACATTTATACTCCTTTTATAATATAATCATATTTAATTCAATACTTGTTTATTAGATCACAATTATATTTGTTTATGTTATTTCCACCATATTACTCTAAAACTTAAACCCTGGCCTCTATACCATAAACCCTAACACTAAACCCTAAATTTTAATCACAAACTCTAAATTCTAAAACTTTAAATATGAACCCTAAATTGGATCCCTAAACCCTAAAATTAGAACGCTTGTGGAAACGAAATGTTTCCACCGCCAGTGCATCATATATTTTTGTTAGGATATTTGTTTTGATATAATAATTGAAAAATAGTTTTGGACAAAATTAAAAAGATTTCAAAAATAGTTTTAAGTCCAAACAACTTGAAAATATGTTTGATGAGTTTTCAAAAGGTTTTGAAAGGCTTCAACACGTTTTTAAATAGCTAAACCTAAGATTTTTTAAGGCTCGTACCGATACGTCCTCAACCGTATCGATACATGTTAGGGTTTCAGCTGCAGGAAAAATCTAGAACTAAAAACTCGTACCGATACAAGCTTAGCTGTACCGATACGGAGGGGGTCATATCGATATGCATTGAGGCGTACCGATACCCCTATGTTTTAATTTCCCCAACGACTATTTCCCAAAGTGGGCATACCGATACTTGGTATCCGAGTACCGATATCAACAGCACCATAATAGAAAATTCAGCATGGGAATCATCCCCAACGGCTCCAATCCAATCTCAACGGTCACCAACGGCTAGGAACTCATTTGGAAAGATAAAATAACCATTCAAGCACCTAGAACAACTAATGATTTCAAGCCAACAATCTTTTGATTAAGAAATGTCTTGGTGCTCAAATTGTTGTATTTTTTATAGACAAACACTTGTGAGCTAAATTGTCAATGTATGCTCAAGTGTATTAGGTTTGGGTGAGAGCTTTAGAGTTCAAACATTCACATTGTGAGAGGGATTTCAGTTTGCTTTTATTTCTCTTGTAAAGAGGGGTTCCCAAAGCTCTGGTTATAAGCTTTGGATGCTAGACTTTGTAATATAAGTCTAGGTTGTAAAGGGTTGCCTCCTTAGACTAGAAAAGGAGAAGAAATTCTAGTGAATTTTAAAATCCTTAGTGAAGAAGCTAAGATAATGGATGTAGGATTCATTTTGAAGCCGCATTACTCTAAATTCTTGTGTCTTCTTTTTTATCATTTTGCTTCCACCACCATCACCCAAAATTGAACTTCTCCACCACTTGGCAAGCACTTCGGTTGATCGAACGAGCCTCCCAACAATTTTCCCTTTTTAAAATATGAAATTTAATTTTTTCTTCTTCTAAACGCCATTTTAAAAAAGGTTATTTTTAAAATATGGCTTAAAGGCTCATTTGCCCCTTAAACTCTGTATTTTTTCCCAAACTACCCCTAAAATAGTTTTAGGGACGTTTTGCTTCCTTAACTAAAAATCATGACCTCATATGCTCTCTCTGTTAACCTCCGTTAAAAAAATCTCACATGCCAATCAGAATGCACCACATGTCATTTTATTAACAAAAAAATAAGCCGACTTAAATAAAATGGGTGAATTGTACATTAGGTATGCCATATTTTATTTTTTGTTCATTTTAGTCCCTAATATGAACTGATCATCTTCTTTCTCTGTTTACACTCATCTCTTCATTTTACCTCATGTTTACATTCATCTGATCTGCATATTTGGTATAAATGGACATTCAAGTGATCGAGATATTTAAGCAAATGTGTTTTCATCATATACATACCAAATATCTAGAGGTTAGTGGGAGAGAAAGTTGCAGATCAGATGAGTGTAAACAGAGGAAGAAGATGAACAATTCATATAAGGGACTAAAATGAACAAAAAAATAAAATGTGGCATACCTAATGTGCAATTCACCCCTTTTATTTAAGTCAGTTTGTTTTTTGTTAATAAAATGACATATGGAGTGTTTTGAATGGCCAGTGAGAAATTTTTTTAACGGGTGTTAACGGAGGCGGCATATGAGATCACGATTTTTAGTTAATGGGGCAAAATATCTCGAAAAATACTTTATTGGGAAGTTAAGGAAAAAGTGCATAGTTTAGGGGCCAAATAGACCTTTAAGCCTTAAAATATTGAAACCTCTCCTAATAGAATTTAAATTGTTTATGGAAAATATTTAGTGTACTAGTGGTCTAAAAACCTTTTTTTATAATTAAGATTAATTTAGGGTTTAAGAGTTTAGTTTAGGGATTTAAATCACAAGAGCTAAAATTTAGAGTTTAAGTTTAGGAGTTACTTGGTTAGAGTTTAAGATTAGAGATTTAGAATTTTATTTTTTAGGGTAAAAGTTTAACACTCTTGTAAAATATTTTTCATTGTAGTACATGGAACAATTACCCATCGTTTAAATATTGTTCAAAATTAAAAAAAAAGTTTAACGACAAAAATTTCCAAAACTAATAAAATAACTTTTAAAATTCGTTCATAGTAATTTTTAAATTTAAAAATATTGGATAAACTACATAAATGGTCCCCGAATATGTTCCAATTCTTTTTTGCGTCCTTTTACTATCAGAAGTTACAAATTAGTCTCTGGACTTAAAAAAGCTGACAAGTTAGTCCTCTGTCGTTAAAAATTTAACAGGTGATGGTGTGACAATTAACAAAAATTGGCATAATAACACATTTAGTCCTTAATTTTTACACTTTATTTTAGCTTGGTCATAATTTTATAAAAAAAACACCTTTAACATTTCAAAATTCTATCAATTTAGTTCATTTTCTTCTCCCCACACAATCGTAAACAAAATTCATCTTCTTTTTAAAACATTACTTAGATGGATTGAAATCATGACCTTGAGAAGAAAGTGACAGATTCTAAGATTAAAAAGAACAAAATTTAAATATTACAAGTAAGCGACGAAAACTACTATTAAAGCTAAATAGCCCCTCAAATACCATGTTTTCCCAAATAATCGATCTGCATTTCCCAAATAATCCAAAATTTAAATACTACAAAATTCATCTTCTTTTTAAAACTCGACGAGCTTCCACCGGTAAAACCACCTCCACTACCGCGATACAACAATTTTTATTTTTTTTTCACTTCTATTCATTTCGGAGCAACTAAATCAACAACCCCTATGTTTGTTATTCTCTTTCTCGCCAAATTAATGTTATCGTCAACCATCTTCACCGAAGAAATTCCACCAAATCAGGCTATCAAAAGCTTTTATTAATGAAATCTCCTCTCCTTCCATAACATCCACGTACTCTGCAAATATAGGAAGTACACTGGATAAAGTAAATGAATCAAGTTTCATGTTAGCATTCCCTCAAACAAATTAAGGGCGAAAACTGAAGAGAAAGATGGAGTGTTGTAGAAGATTGAAGTTAGTGTAGATAGAAATGAGGATGGAAGTTGAAGAAGAAGAGTATGACTGGGTTTTGAGGAATTGGGCATCATTGTTTGGCTTGGATTTTGGTTTTTAGAGATTGAGGAGCTTTGAGGAAGAATTTCATCAATGTTTTTATCATGGAACTTGAAGTCATCGAACAGAGTACATTAGTTAGAAATTAGAATGACCAAATCAAAATAAAGTGTAAAACTAAATAGCCCCTTAAATACTCTATTTTCCCAAATAATCGATCTATATTTCCACTCAAACTTGATGAACTTCCACCGGTACAACCACCTCCACTGCCACGATACAATTTTTTTTATTTTTTTCACTTCTATTCATTTCAGAGCAACTGAATCAACAATCCCTAAGTTTGTTATTCTCTTTCTCACCAAATTAATGTTATCGACAACCATCTTCACCGAAAAAATTCCACCAAATCAGGCTATCAAAAGCTTTTATCAATGAAATTCCCTCTCCTTTCATGATATCCACGTACTCTGTAAATATAGAAAGTACACTAGACAAAGTAAATGAATCAAGTTTCATGTTAGCATTCCATAAAACAAATTAAGGGCGAAAATTAAAGAGAAAGATGGAGTGTTGTAGAAGATTGGAGTTAGTGTAGATGGAAATGAGGATGGAAGTTGAAGAATGAGAGTAGGGCTGGGTTTTGATGAATTGGGCATCATTGTTTGGCTTGGATTTTGGTTTTTAGAGAATGATGAGCTTTGAGGAAGAATTTCATCAATGTTTTTGTCATGGAACTTAAAGTCATTGAACATAGTGCATTAGTTAGAACTTAGATGGACCAAATCAAAATAAAATGTAAAACTAAATAGCCCCTTCCCAAATAATCGATCTACGTTTCCACTTAAACTCGACGAGCTTCCACCGGTACAACCACCTACACTGCCATGATACAATTTTTATTTTTTATTTTTTTCACTTTTATTCAATTCAGAGCAACTAAATCAACAACCCCTAAGTTTGTTCTTCTCTTTCTCGCCAAATTATTGTTATCGCCAACCATATTCTGTGGTCACCTATTTTATCCGGCACTCACTCATTTAGTGTTGGTATATATCATAATCCGAAAATGAAAACCCAAAAATATAGTTGGTCCTTGTATATATTAGAGTTTAAAAATAAAATCAAAAGCTGAAAATCCAATAATTTATGTGATCCATTTATTACAAAAAGAGAGGAACCCATATTTTATAAGCCCAATTCGGCCTTAAAATAAAAAACCCTAAGGGCTTATTTTTCCTTTGAGCCGCCACCCTCATTCCACCATTGGATCAAATTTTATCTAACGGTCCCGATCAAAACCCTAGAGGACCCTAATCCTCAGGCCTTGCACCGCATAGCCTTACACCGTTGGATCTAGAGATGATCAACTGACCAGATTGAAGCAGATGAAGCTCATGTGGAACGTCACTCGCGCATGAGGACCATGCACTCGACCGTTCGACTCCCTTGACCGTTCGGTTCCTATTTGCGAGCACCAGTGGCTGTGCACCATCGTTCCCTCACCGTCGTTCATGGTCAAAGTTTTATTATTTTTCCTCCCAACCGTAGCATGCAAACAAAGAAAACAAGATTAATGCAAGAATCAAAACAAAAGGGAAAGGAAACACATTTGCATCAAACAAATAAGGCAAGAAGATTGGTCAAATCGGACCAAAATCAAGCAAAGCAAGAATCAGCCGGTGTGAAGACCAAGCAAGATCGAAGCAAACATGGCAAGAATCGACACCAAATCAAGCAAGAATCATCACCAAATCGGAAAGTGTAAATTAGGGTTTTTAAATTTCCATGTATATACACCATGTAATCGGCTATAAAAAGCCATTGAATCACCAATTGTAGCACAGAAAATTTTGAAAAAACAATAACAAAAGCAAATTCAGTCAGATATAAAGGTAACTTATACCTACATTTTTTTCATACATTTTTCAGGGTTTTAGTTCGAAGAATAAAAGAGGGGCGCGGGTTTTACCGGACGAAGCACCTGAAGTAGTCGTCGGAGCGCTGTGCTGTGTCCATATTCAAACTCAGAAGCCGAAACTGAAGTGGATTGCCATTGGAAACTCGCCGCCGACCGAAGGCCACGACAGCCGACGTGGAGGAGCGCCACGAACCGCACCCGAAATCTGGAAAACACAGGGGTGCGCCTCGTCCCCTGACGAACAACGGTGAGGAGTGCAGAGAATTTAGAAGAGGGGAGGTTTCCTTCAGTTGAAAAATGAAACAATAGTATTTTTGTTTCTGATTTTTGAGTTATATACTTGACCCGATGGAGTGACCCGAAACTGACCCGATCAAGATCATGACCCACGCCCTTCTTTTGGTAGCATTCGACTCCGAACCCTATGATTGCATTCCTTACACTTTAGTCCTTTTTTATTTAAATTTTGTTCTTCAGTTTTAATTTCGCTTCAATTTAGTCCTTTTGTGCTTAATTTATTCCTTTGATCACAAATTTAAAAATGTGAAGAATATAATTTAATTGGCCTTTAATAATCTAGATAAAATTTATTCACCTCTTAAGATAAATTCTAGCTTAAATAATATATATAAATATGTAGGGTTATCTTCATTAATTTTTAATAATGTTTAGTATATATTCCCTTAAGATAGGTTCCTCTTTTACATAATGTGTTTGTAATTCAATTTGGTAATTTTTTTAGGTCACTAAATATATCTTTAATTATAATTCAATTAGTAGAGCCTTATAAGATTAGCCACTTTAATTGCTTAGTAATTGGCCTTGGAATAAAAAAACAAAAAAGAAATAAGATATCATACAAAAATGGTTTTTCTTGCACCATGAAAATGAGATGCACCTTCAATTAGGGTTAATTCGGTCTTCCCCCAGTCGTTGTGGGAACGGTCGAGACTTCTATGAGAAAATGCATTATCGAATTTTAATGATTAATATCTTAATCCCTTTGCGTCTAAATTGATTTGGATTTTCTCAGCCCTGAGCGAGTTCGAGCCAATTCTAGAACTTTGTGGATTTTTGTATTAACCTTTGCATGCACGCGTTAGGGTTACAAGGAAAGTATTAGTGATCAAGTAAGCGCTGGTCTCCGGGCATGATGGGGGTGCTAATTCTTCCCTACACGTAACCGTGCCCCTGAACCCTTGAGATTTCGTAATCTCTGGTTTGTTTTTTAGGTTTTCGGTCCGCCTAATATAATAAAGGGACCGGTGGTGACTCCGTTGTTACAGCTTGGCGACTTCGCTGGGAAATGTTTAAGATGGCACAACTTTTACTTGATCACAAGTTATTTTTCTTAATAATTCATTGCATTTTTGGGTGTGCATTTTCTTGGTGCTTTATACTGCTTGCATCATAGCATAAGCCTTCTACCCGGGCTTTATCAAACTTAAGTGGAAGAAAATAGCTATGCCTTCGTGAGTAACCTTCCGCATGGGCTAATGAAAGTCTTTCGGGGTCCAGAGTACTTATGCTTTCGTGAGTAACCCTCTGCACGAGCATAACGGAAATACATCCCCTCAAAGCGTGTTCGGTCCGCAAGTCTGTGATGGGCCAAGATCGAACGTCTTATCTACCTTGGAGTAGAGCATAGAGACGGTTCGAGAACCTTTTTTAGATCCAAACCCTCATAAAATGTATGCTTTAGTAAGCCCGCCCCATTAAGCCATGTGAAGCCATAGGTTTTATTTTTTGTACTATTTGTTTTTTGTATCTTACCCTTGTTGTTTTATCTCATTATTTGTACATACTAACACTTTTTTAAATTTTGAGAGCACACATCGCATTGCATCCAGTTGGTATTCCAAAACACTAGTAAATCAAAGATCATGGGTATTCGGGTCACATTATCCAGCTTTGGAGTCCTTCGCCAGAATACCGATGTTCGAAGTGAGTCCATAGAGTTTCAGAGCCGATACGGAGATAGCGTGCAGAAAGAGACCATTGTAGATCTTTCGAAACAAGTACACATGTGATTGCCTCATAATCATTTTTTGGGATTGATCACTGTTTGGTAAAGCCTAGAAGCCCAAGATCGAGCCACATTTTACCAAGAAGTGCAGAGATATAGCCTTTTTGCTCAGAGTTAAGATTGACGAGCCCATGATTCTAGCCATTGTTGAATTTTGGGATCCGACCTATCATTGCTTCGTCTTCAATCAGAAAGACATGATTTCCACCATAGAATAGTACATGGTCCAGCTGCGCCTGGAATTAGAAAAGACCCGACAAAATATATTAGAAAAAGAAGAACTCCAGTTATCGAGGGAAATTTGCCAAGCTTGCTGGTCTAGAAGATGATGCCCATCTTGTCATAAAGAATAAAAGCCCTTGTTTCATGTGGAAGTTCGTCTATGCCCAAATCATGAAGGATGTAAAGCATGGAAGGGTCCTTGATTTGCTCGCCTTAGCCATCTATGGGTTGGTGATTTTTCCCAAAGTCCTGGGGCACGTTGAGATAACCCTAGTTGATCTGATTACCTAGAAGAATGTGAATCTAGTTCTAGCAATTCTTGTAGAGACTATTCGGTCCTTGAACTTTTGCCAAACTCGAGGAAGAGGTCACTTCACTGGGTGCTCTAAGCTCCTTTACTTGTGGTTGCGGAGCCATTTTTGGGTCATAAAAAGATAAGCAAGCACCCGACATCTAGCGATTTGGTCATGATAAAAAAAGTTACCAGAAAACGGTGGCCAAAATAGGAAGCAAGAACAATAGATGACATTCTTTCGAAACCTTTCTGACAATGATGTCACCTGAAAAGCCCCTTTAACGTACAAGTGTTGATTCTATACAAGTACAGAAAGATGGAATGGGTTCCTCTCATAGGCCTATGGGGAGCTATAAGCTATGCCCCTTTGCTCGTACAACGCCAGTACGGGTCTCGACAGTTCATTCATGTTACTCAAGGGCTAAAAGAAGATGAGTTCTCCCACACAGAGGACAATTCTACAAAGCGAGCCATGGAGTTGGCTAGTGAGTGGAAACAAACATACTGAATGAAAGTGGCCCTATTTGCTGGTGTTGTGCTCAAGTATACTAGTTGGAGGAGGCAGAGAGTCAACAACATAGGCATCCCAGCCATGGTAAGCTCGTCATCCTTTGGACCGAGCTAGAAATTTACAAACAAGACTTTGAGAAGGAAAAGTTGTGGGGCAAAGTCACTTAACTTGAAGGCAAGCTCATCGCGAAATAATACCAAAGAAAAAGGTTGCCAGAAAAAGGTAAAAACTCTGCTAACAAAGCAAGAGCTCCACTTGGAAAATATGCAAGAACTGACCCATGAAAACAACCGCTTAAAAACTCGAGGGGTACGTGCTAGTAGCTCCAAGGCCTCGATGGAAGAAAATGAACAACTCAAGGAAATGAAGAAAGAGCTAAAAGTTTGGCAACATGAGGCTCAGACCGACTTGTCGAGGAAAAGCAACACTTGGATGGGCAATACTCGAAAACACGTAGTAGCCTCAGAAAATACCATGACCAGAATTAGGAACTCCAAGAGAAACTGAAGGAAGATGAAATAAAGGGTGTCAAAGCTGAATTGCTCCGTTATGATCTCAGTTACCAGCACATAAGGACCATATCCGATGATTGTGACTATGAGAAGATGCAGTGGGTTGACACTAAACGGACTGTGAACGCTACATTCTTGAATAGACAACTGTAGATTGACCATTTAACTTGGAAACTTTGAAAGGCGATTTCCATGGCCCGTGAGATGAAGAATTAGGCCAGAGATCTGAGGTCGAGATTCCTTCCAATCGGGGAAGACATACAATAACTGTTAGACTTCCTAGATGAGGTAGTCAACTAGTACTAGTAGGTTAGCCAATTCTTCAGTCGTGTTTAGAGAGAGGTTGCGCTAGTTGGAGAGTTTGAGAAATTGGCACCAAAGAGCATCAAGAAAAGAGAGTAGAATGGCGTCTTTGTACACAAACTTCATGATCAATGAAACGTGCTTTCGAAATATCAACAATCTTGCATCAATACATCACGCACATCATCATTTTCATTTGCATCACATCCATAGCAATTATGGAAAGATCCGTGGACTAAGCTCAAGCAGAAAAACTATGGTACTCGCGCACAAACTAGACTCATGGACATGGAAGATTTTGAGAGATGAAATTGCACAAGCTCAGCAAGACACTGTGCCCAGATAGTAGCTATGGTGAGTAAAACTGTTGGCACCAAACTCGGAGTAGCTTATTTTCACTCAAAGGCCCATAAAAGAGAATATTTCAAATCTATATTCTGGTGAAGTCCAAAATTTGAAGTTTCCAATCCAGACGAAAGGTCTGAGCCTAGTACCTGGCCCGATAATTCCTTCAAAACTCAAAGCCCTAGAACTTAAGAAGTACGACAAACAGAATCAATGGTTGTGCGAGCCCTGATGACGATAGCCGCCTTATTGAACATGAAAACAAGAAATTGAAACATTGATATCATATGAAGATGTTCAAGGTGGAGATGAGCCTTGCTACGAACATTCTCATGCAAACAATTCAAAATGCTCTACAAATAGAAATTTGAGAACTCACGCTGAAAGTACTTCGCCAATCTTTCTTCCATGAAAATCAGAATAATTGGAAGAGGTAGATGCTTTCATTTGAGCCATTCAAGGAGGCCTTTCACTCAAAATTGATGTGTCAACTACAACGATAGCTTAACCTGGTCTATAGTGGCTTGCCAATCAGAATGCTGGAAACCCCCACTCCCTAGATTAAGGCTAGAGAAACACTTAAGAATTAGGCCTACCAACTAGGAGTATAAGATCACTAGATTGAGTGAGCAGAACAAAAATAAGAATGAAAAAACAAAGACAGTGGAGATGACCATCTATGACCACAACATACATCTACTGATTTGCTATGCAAGATAAAGTACCCCGTTGATCTATGCTCTTGTTTATCCTGGCAACGCTGTAAGAAAGCTCTAACCACCTCGCAAAGAGCATCTATGGTTGAAAGTTCAAGGCAGAAGTCATAGAGAATAATGCATGTATAATGTGACCAGACCTGCGGTCATCCAGGTTGAAGGATATGTCATACAAAGTTAAGGATGAGTAACAATGTAGATTTTATTCCAAGGAATGGGTATTGAAATTTTAAAAGAAAGAAACGGGTGATGTCAGCTAGAATTAGAAGATGGGTCATTGCTAACTTTTTTACTTAAAAGCTTGATTTAGTAGACGCTTTCCACCTATAACTAGAGTTAACGTTTACGATCCAAGCTCACTAAAGCTCATTTGTTTGTTTCCTGGTGAAAAAACCTTGATCTCTGCAAATTTTTCCAAATTTGGTATAGCGACTCAGAATATAACAACAATTGAAGTGAATGACCAACACCCTCTGAAAATGAATGCCAAGCTCCGTAGTTCAAATTTGATGTTAACCATTGAAAAATCAATACCTATGGATCCATTGAAGGAATGCAAGAACAAGACGAGTGTTACAAGAGCATCGAGTTGTCCAAATTACGCACCCGTACGATATTCACTCCCCAAACTCGAAAATGAACATAGAAAATAGAATGACAGTAGTAGAAGCCAGCTTGAAAGGTGTTCAGAACCAGCTCGAGAAGACTGAGAAAGATTTGAAAGATGAAATCACTAAGGCTCAGGAGAATATTGTACTCCAGATAGCAGCCATGCTGGGTTTCAAAAACCCTGAAGCAGTTAAAATCCTTAAGAACATAAATGCAACAATGCCACCACAAGAATTGAGTCATGGGGCACCCAAAGGAAAGGTTTAAATTCATCTTCTAGGAACCTCGACCAATGTTTTAGCGGAGTCCGGGGCAAGTCGAGGTGAAGATCAAGACATTGAAGTTCCAGACCATGATAAGATGGCCGACAAGATCAATGAAGATAAGAAATTAGAATATCGTTGAGACAAACTGAAAGGAATTGTCAAAGCCCTGCAAAGAGTCAGCATTTTCCACGACATAAATGCAAGAGACCTCAGTTTAGTGACAGATCTGGTCGTTTCCCCCCAAGTTCAAGACACCAGATTTTGAGAAATACGAAGTAACTATTTGCCCATCGGCACTTCTAACAATCTACTATAGGAAGATGTCCTATTACCTTGACAATGAGAAGTTGCTTATACATTGTTTTCAAGATGGTTTGTTTGGGTCTGCTGCCCGTTGGTACACTCAACTGAGCCGAGCCAATATAAAGAAATGGATGGATCTATCGTGTGCTTTCGTTGAACAGTATAAACACGTCACCAATATGGTTCCAAATCGACATGTGTTGCAAGGAATGGAGCAAATGAGCAATGAAAGCTTTCGCCAATATGCACAGAGATGGCGAGACCTGGCCGCCCAGGTTCAACCACCACTGTTGGAAAACGAGATTACTCTAATGTTTGTGGAGACTTTAAATGGTCTATTCTATGACTGTATGTTAAACCATGCCACCGAGTGCTTCGTAGACATGGTCACGAATGGAGAGTTGATATTGGCAGCCATAAAAAACGGAAGACTCGAGAAGATATCAGGCGAATATGATGAACACATACAACCTGTATTACTTGAACAATGGAATCTTGTCATGAGGGCAAGCATAGCAAGAATTCACTCATAGTACTTAACAATTCGACAATAGAGGATTTTCCTGCTATTGTGAAATAATACCAAGAATCAACCCTTTTGCTTTTGCCTGTGAGCATTAGGGATCTTTTGCAAAGACGGCTATGTTATTTTACTTGTTTAAAAGATGTATTTTTTTCTCAAGTGGCAAACTTTTTTTTATTTCTTCTTCAATGATATCCATGTATGAGAAGTGATTTGGCATTCCTTCATTTCCTTTGCAAAAAAAGTATCCCTTGTTGTCCCTTTTAAGCCTGACATTTTCTTCTTTCGATTGAACCCTAACCAAGGATCATTCCCCACACTGGGGGGCAAAGGCGATGAAATGTGACTGATTTTGACTATTCTATGAAGATAACAAGAATGAGTGCAAGAAACAACATGAGAAAAACAACGTGCATACCAGGATGGGTATCCAAAAAAAGGAAAATGAAGAAAAATAAAAAATGTGTGAAAGAAAAACATTGAAAATATACCCATTAGAGGAAGCACCAAGTTGAAAAGTAAAAGTTTTCAAGAAAGCATTACATGAACCATGTGTCAGTTTAAGATTCACGAAGCAAAAAATGAGATGAACTCTAGGGTGAAAACCCAAAAATGGGCAGTATAGAGCAATCCAAGAAGGAAAAGAAAAGAGGAAACAATACAAAACACGGAATTCATCAAGAAGAATTGATCATTGGTTTAATCACCCTCAAACACTTATTTGGGCCTATACATCATTTCTTTTGTAACCATGAACCTTAGCCACATTACAAGCCTTGAAAGACCATTTCGATCATATAAGGATATCTGAGAAGAGGGGTTTGTTTTCAGAACACATTCTGCCTAATTGAGTTCACCTTTTTCCAAGGACTTCAAAACTTCTGATGTTTGTTTGAGATTAGAAAAGAGGGAAAATGAATTTGAGAGAGTGGTGAGTCAAAGAGAGCCACCTAAATGGGTAGAAATTAGGAACAATATTCGGTCGATGGGCTCATGAATCATTCATGCTATGAATTCAGAGGTAACTAACTTTATTTCTTGATTTTACCTTCTCCATATTTTCCATGACTTTTTTAAATTTCCTTTAAATTCTCGTTAATTCTCACCTCAAGCTTTCATCTTGTTCAAAAGCATCTTACAAGTATATTAACATAGATTCATGAAAAAAAACAAAAGATTTCTTGGTATGACTTCCAATTGTAAGGATCTATAAGTAAATGTTCACACTCGCATGAAGAAGGCGTTGAAAGAATTCATTTGCTGTTGAAAATAAAGATCAAGAAATGGTGTAGCCATCATGAACTAAATCAAGAGACGAATCGATCACGTTGAAGATAGCTGAGCCCAAGGTCGAATGGGGCATTACCTCAAATAAGGGGCATGAGTGTTAGAAGAAAAGCTCATGTTCGAAAGATCTCAGAAATATAAGAGCGAGGCATAGATTCCATCAACAGGCAAGCCATGATAGAATGCCTAAGTCCAGCCAGATTGGAAAGGTCAGAAGGAGTTCCTCCCAGAGCCTTTAGTAGTGGGGCATCGTTACCTATGGAACGACAAGACGAGTTTGCATGTAAACAAACAAGATGAAAGCAACTTGAGCAATGCAGAGATCAAAAGGTTCAAAAGTTTAGGGGCATTTGCCCAAATTAAGGATTCCTTAGTCATTCGAAGAGATTTAAGAGGGGAACAAGCCTTGTTGCAAAGATGCTCATGCAAAGAACTCAAAAAATGTTCACAAGAATCCCTGAAGAACTGCTACCAATCAGAAGCACAAGATTACCTGATTGATTTTGGAGGAGCAAATCCCATTTCTCGCCATCCTTGGAAGAAGTACATCATTTTTTTTATTCGAAGCCTATCCGTTTAGACTCATAGAGAATGGAAGCCTTTATTTTCAGAAAAAAAGGCCTATTCGTTCAGGCCCATGAATGATGGAAACCTTTTTTTAGTATATGGCTTATCCGTTCAGGCCCATAGAGAATGGAACTTTATTGATTCAGTGCCCGCAGGCGAGGATCACCCTTATCGATTCAGTGCCCGCAGGGGCGAGAGTCACCCTTTATGGGGCAAAACTACTTGAGCATTAAGGTGGAAATAAGCTTTGCTGCAAAGAGTATCATTCCAACACTTTCAAGGTGGAAATAGGCCTTGCTAAAAAGAATATCATCCCAAAACTTTCAAGGTGGAAATGAGCCTTGTGAATACCATTCCAGGACATTCAAGATTATTGGAGTACAAGATTACTGGATTAAGTGAACAAATATGCATGGATCAAATACTCTCTAGGAAGCAAGGAGCCAAAGCATCCCACATATATGGAGACGTATCAACGACAATGATAAGACTGACCTAGTTCAGTAGTGTTGAAGAATTTGAGGATAGAAGTATGTAAGGATCAAATATGGAAGCATATGGTTTAGTCATTGTCGTTTTGGAATGACACACCAGCTATTCATTTTGTTTATACCACTTCGGAGAAACATGTCCTTGGAAGATGCACCAGTTATGTGATTTGTTTCTGTCGCTCCGAAGAAACAGGTCCTTTGAAGTCATTGCCACTTTGGAGGAACGAGATCTTTGGAATCATTTCCGCTTTAGAATGCTTGACCATTTACTCGATTTGTTTCTGCCGCTCCGGAGAAATAGGTCATTTGAAGACGCACTAGTCGTTCGCTTCATTTCTGCCGCTCTGTAGGAATGAGTTCTTTGAAATCATTTCTGCTTCAGAATGATAAATCATTTATTCGATCTATTCCTACCACTCCGGAGGAACGAGATCTTTGAAGTTATTGTCGCTCCGGGATGACACGCCAGCCATTTTGTTTTTGCCACTTTGGAGAAATAAATTCTCTCATCCAATAAAGCCGTTCAACTTATTCACTACTACTGTGGAGGAATAAGTTGGTTAAGGAGTCGCTTGCCATTTCAGAAGAATGACTCGTCGATGTTCAGTTTGTTTTTACCACTCCGAGAAGACAAGCTGCGTTCAGCCATTTGGTCGGATAAAATCAGTGCCTTTTATTCTTTGCCCTATTCCCGTTTCACCAGAATGTGCAAAGAGAGGCAGTTGTAGTCATCTATTTTATTGGGCCCTCACTCATTTAGTGTTGGTATATATCATAATCCGAAAATGAAAACCCAAAAATATAGTTGGTCCTTGTATATATTAGAGTTTAAAAATAAAATCAAAAGCTGAAAATCCAATAATATATGTGATCCATTTATTACAAAAAGAGATGAGCCCATGTTTTATAAGCCCAATTCGGCCTTACAATAAAAAAACCCCTAAGGGCTTATTTTTTCTTTGAGCCGCCACCCTCATTCCACCGTTAGATCGAATTTGATCTAATGGTCCCGATCAAAACCCTAGAGGACCCTAATCCTCAAGCCTTGCACCGCATAGCCCTGCACCATTGGATCTAGGAGATGATCAACGGACCAGATTGAAGCAGATGAAGCTCGCGTGGATCGTCACTCGCGCGTGAGGACCACACACTCGACCGTTCGACTCACTTGACCGTTCGGTTCCAGTTTGCGAGCACCGGTGGCCGTGCAGTGCTGTTCCCTCACCATCGTTCATGGTCAAAGTTTTATTCTTTTTCCTCTCAATCGTAGCATGCAAACAAGGAAAAGAAGATTAATGCAAGAATCAAAACAAAATGGAAAGGAAGTATATTTGCATCAAACAAATAAGGCAAGAAGATTGGTCAAATCGGACCAAAATCAAGCAAAGCAAGGAAAGAATCGGCATGTATGAAGACCAAGCAAGATCGAAGCAAACATGGCAAGAATCGACACCAAATCAAGCAAGAATCATCACCAAATTGAAAAGTGTAAATTAGGGTTTTTAAATTTCCATGTATATACACCCTGTAATCAGCTATAAAAAGCCATTGAATCACCAATTGTAACACATACAATTTTGAAAAAGCAATAATATAAGCAAATTCAGTCAGATTCAAAGGTAATTTATACCTACAATTTTTTCGTACATTTTTTTGGGTTTTAGTTCAAAGAATAAAAGAGGGGCGCGGGTTTTACCAGACGAAGCACCTGAAGCAGTCGTCGGAGCACCATTCCGTGGCCATCATCGAACTCAGAAGCTAGAACTGAAATGGACTGCCGTTGGAAACTCGCCACCGGCCGAAGGCCACGGCGGCCGACGTGGAGGAGCGTCGCGAACCGCACCCGAAATCTGGAAAACACGGCGGTGCGCCTCGCCCCTGACGAACAACGGTGAGGAGTGCAGAGAATTTAGAAGTAGGGGAGGTTTCGTTCAGTTGAAAAAATGAAACAAAAGGATTTTTGTTTCTGATTTTTGAGTTATCTACGTGACCCATGGAGTGACCCGGAACTGACCCGATCCAGATCACGACATGCGCCCTTCTTTTGGCAGCATTCGACTATGAACCCTCTATTTGCATTCTTTACACTTTAGGCCTTTTTTGTTTAAAATTCGTTCTTCAGTTTTAATTTTGCTTCAATTTAGTCCTTTTTGTGCTTAATTTATTCCTTTGATCACAAATTTAAAAATGTGACGAATAGAATTTAATTGGCCTTTAATAATCTAGATAAAATTTATTCACCTCTTAAGATAAATTCTAGCTTAAATAATATATATAAATATGTAGGGTTATCTTAATTCATTAATTTTTAATAATGTTTAGTATACATTCCCTTAAGTATATGTTCCTCTTTTACATAATGTGTTTGTAATTCAATTTGGTAATTTCTTTAGGTCACTAAATATATCTTTAATTATAATTCAATTAATAGAGCCTTATAAGATTAGCCACTTTAATAGCTCAGTAATTGGCCTTGGAATAAAAATACAAAAGGAAAATAATATATCATACAAAAAGGTTTTTCTTGCACCATGAAAACGAGATGCACCTTCAATTAGGGTTAATTCGGTCTTCCCCTAGCCGTTGTGGGAACGGTCGAGACTCCTATGCGAAAGTGCATTATCGAATTTTAAAGATTAACACCTTAATCCCTTTACGTCTAAATTGATTCGGATTTTCTCAGCCGTGAGCGAGTTCGAGCCAATTCTAGAACTTTATGGATTTTTGTATTAACCTTTGCATGCACGCATTCGGGTTACAAGGAAAATATTAATGATCAAGTAAGCGCCGATCTTCGGGCGTGATGAGGGTGCTAATCCTTCCCCACACGTAACCGTGCCCCCGAACCCTTGAGATTTCGTAATCTTTGGTTTGTTTTTTTAGGTTTTCGGTCCGCCTAATATAATAAAGGGACCGATGATGACTCCATTGTTACAGCTTCACCGAAGAAATTCCACCAAATCAGGCTATCAAAAGCTTTTATTAATGAAATCTCCTCTCATTTCATGACATCCACGTACTCTACAAATATAGGAAGTACATTGGATAAAATAAATGAATCAAGTTTCTTGTTAGCATTCCGTTGAACAAATTAAGGGCAGAAATTGAAGAGAAAGGTGAAGTGTTGTAGAAGATTGAAGTTTGTGTAGATGGAAATGATGATTGAAGTTGAAGAAGGAGAGTAGGGCTGGGTTTTAAGGAATTGGGCATCATTGTTTGGCTTGGATTTTGGTTTTTTGAGAATAATGAGTTTTGAGGAAGAATTTCATCAATGTTTTTGTCATGGAACTTGAAGTCATCGAACATAGTACATTAGTTAGAACTTAGAATGACCAAATCAAAATAAAGTGTAAAACTAAATGGCCCCTCAAATACTCTGTTTTCCCAAATAATCGATCTACGTTTCCACTCAAACTCGGCGAGCTTCCACCGGTACAACCACCTCCACTACCACGATACAATTTTTTTCAGTTCTATTCATTTCAGAGCAACTAAATCAACAACCCCTAAGTTTGTTCTTCTCTTTCTCGCCAAATTAATGTTATCGCCAACCATATTCACCGAAAAAATTCCACCAAATCAGGTTATCAAAAGCTTTTATCAATGAAATCTCATCTCCTTTCATGACATCCACGTACTCTGCAAATATAGGAAGTACACTGGACAAAGTAAATGAATCGAGTTTCATGTTAGCATTCCATCAAACAAATTAAGGGAGAAAATTGAAGAGAATGATTGAGTGTTGTAGAAGATTGAAGTTAGTGTAGATGGAAATGAGGATGGAAGTTGAAGAATGAGAGTAGGGCTGGGTTTTGAGGAATTGGGCATCATTGTTTGGCTTGGATTTTGGTTTTTAGAGAATGAAGAGCTTTGAGGAAGAATTTCACCAATGTTTTTGTCATGGAACTTGAAGTCATCGAACAAAGAACATTAGTTAGAACTTAGAAGGACCAAATCAAAATAAAGTGTAAAATTAAGGTCTAAATTTGTTATTATACCAAATGTGATTAACTGACACGCCAACTTAAATTTTTAACGGCAATAGATCAACTTGTTAGTTTTTTTAAGTCGAAGGACCAGTTTATAACTTCTGATAGTCAAAGAATGCAAAAGAAAGAATTAGAGCATAGTCGGGGACCATTTAATGTAGTTTACCCAAAATGTTTACAACTTTCTAGATAATGTAAAATTTAATAGGAATTTCTGAACTTTTTAAACAGAGATTTCAAAATAATATATAAAATACTGTTAAAATATTACTCCAAAATTTATTTAACAATATGATTAAATTCTTTTAAAAAACTGTTAAATTTTAGGTATAAATTTATTAAATATATTTTCAATTATTAAATGCAATTCGTGCATCGCACACATAAGAAAATTAGTTTAAATAGATTTAAAAAAAGGCTTAATAGTTAAAAAGGTGCCCAACCTATATCTTTTTTTTTTTTTTCAGTTTGGCGCCTAACGTTTTTCAGTCTAGTTTGGTGTCTAACGTTTCATTCCGTAATTCAGATTGGATTTTTCCATCAACGGTCGTTAAACTTTTTTGTTATCCAATAAAAACACAACACGTGGCATATTCTGGTATTTTTTAATTTTTCTAAAAATAAAAAAATCTTTAATTTTATAAAAAAAACTCTAAAATCTTTAATTTCTCTAAAATCCCAAAATCCAAACCCTAAATCTATAAATTCCTTCCCTCCCACCACTGATTCAACTACCACCGGCCACCCTTGCCTTCGTCAGCCCCCACTACTGAAACTCCCATCATTCCATTGTCGAAAATCGGCGAATGCACCGACGATTGTTTCGTCGACGAACATCAAAAAATAAAAAAAAATACCGATTAGGCTTTTAATCGCCGGCAGATGGTAGGGAATATTGAACGGTAAAGTACCCAACATTTGGGTGGTTATCGGTGAACCATCGGCGTGTGGGGATGTCGGGCGGCGAGGGAGATGTGATTTGAGGGTTTGACTGAAATAAATTAAAACTTTGGAGTTTTTTAAGAAATTTATATTTTTAAGAAATTCAGAAATTAAATAGATAAAATAGGTCACGTGGCATGTTTTTATTGGATAACGAAAAAATTTAATGGTGGTTGACGGAAAAACTCAATCTGAGTTACGGAATGAAACGTTAGGAATCAAGCTGGACAAAAAAAAATGTTAGACACCAAAAATGATATAGGTTGAGTACTTTTTTTACTATTAAGCAAAAAAAAAAACAATATTTTATCTTATTTATTTGGCAACATTTCATTTAATCTAAATAAACCGAAGTATAATTTGATTCTTCGGCTGTGAATTAGGGTTCTCTGTTTCGATTGATTCGCAAAGCAAGGAAGCCCCTGTTTCAATCATCGTTAAGTGGCAGAGAAGGTAAGCGCTCTCTTTCATATTATTTTTGGTTCAATTTTGGGTATAATTGTAGCCCCGATTATGTAATTGAATCCCTTATTTATAATCTTGTTTCTCCTGGTATGGAAATTCAATTTCCTTCATATTCCCATTTGCTTTCGATCTGAAATTCCAGTTCTTATTAATTTTTTTCTTGTTTCGTAAGTTTAAACCTAAGTTTAGTTTCCTAGTTAGGTTTACATTCGGCCATAGCTTCATGTTGAGCCCAGATTCCGATTTTTTATTACTCTACTAACTTATACGCTTCTGATTTTCCATTGAATTTTAGAATTGAGTAGCTATGGGAGGTCATGGAGGGTTAAATATTTTGCCCCAGAAACGTTGGAATGTTTATAACTACGAGAACAGAGAAAAAGTAAGGAAAGATGAAGAATCTGCTGCAAAAGAAGAGCAGCTAAAACGTGAACAAGCAAGGAAAAGAGATTCCGAATTCCGACTCGAGCAGCTTCGGGCTGCTCGCGGTTTGGCTCCATTAAATAAACCTGGAGGATCAGAAGCTGCTACTGAAGAGCCTGAAGAGATTGCTGAATCCGAACCCAAATCCGGTCACATTAATCTCTTTGAAGGGATTAAGATTTTTGATCCCATTAAAGTTTCGGGGAAGGAAGATGGTGTTGAGAAAGACGGGTTCAAGAGGAAGAAATTGAAGAAAGAGGAGGCGGCACCCAAGGTTGTGGCGCCGGAGGACGAGAAGTATAGATTGGGTTATGGGATTGCTGGAAAGGGAGTTAAGTTGCCATGGTACATGGAGAAGCGGAATGTAGATGTTGAAGAGGGGAGTGGCAATGATAGGTCAGAAAGAGTGCAGAAGGATGAGGGAAGGAAAACCGGGAAAAAGACGGTAGAAGAATTGAGGGAAGAACGTTTGAAGAGGGAACGGCGGGAGAAGGAGAGAGAACGGGCATTGTTAATCGAGAGGACCAAAACGAATAGAACGGGCATTGTTAATCGGAAGGATACAAGGTTTTCCAGGAGGTGAGCTTGCAGAAGCCAAAGCTCAGCAGTTTCATGTTTCTAAATGTTCAAATTGTAGAGTTGTATGAATTTAGTGTCTAACTGGCCTTTCGATACTTATTCAATACAACATTAAATTTCACCATATTTTGTAAGAGCTGGTTTTGATGCTTATGCATGAAGTTATCATTTCTTTACCGAATTATTGCAAGTTGGATGTTGAAATAACGTAGATTCGGTGTGACATTATATCAAATTGTATGTTCTTTTGATTTGATAGTTGCCAATTGTTAGCAACTTACGTTCTTCCAACTCCAATTGTTTGAGTTTCCTTCAATGTCTGTATGCTTTGATGGTATCATTTGTTAGAATTATAACATCAATCATAGTGTAACCTTTGATTCCATCTTTCCTAACCATTATCTTGATTTATGTAAGATAAGCATAAGAACAGTATTGAATTGCATACAATTGTGCAGATTATGAATATTTGCATCATCTTACGCAACACCCAAAAATTTTTAGAAACCTTTTTTTTTCTTATATATTTGTATATAAAAAAATAAAAATATATATAAATGACACCTCTTTTATAAAAATTTTGACATCCCTTTATAAATAATTAACCCTCTTTAAATACCGTTAAAAAATGACACCCCTTAAATAAATTTTTGGCTCCGCCCCTGATGTTACGACATATAGATTGCGTAAGAACAATGTGCAAATTCAAACATGTATTTATGTATTTCCCAAAATTATAACCTAAAGTTAGTTGAACAAACCATGTCAATCTGACTAGGTCTAATAAGAAAGATCTCAAAGTGAGATAGGCCTTGGTCCCCAACCTCCCCTGTTTCATGGTGCGAAGTTTTCAGAATTCTCAACTTAATACTCTGCTGCACCAACCAATACTTGTTAAAATATCATTTGGTCCATTCCACACTTTATCTTTTCCATTTATTCAATTATATCAACTAATTTATTTAATATAGTCTTGAGTTTAATCTTATTCTGTCACAGAAAAACACAACTCTTAACATTGATTGTCTTTATATATAACCATGTTGAGAACATGAAGGTCACAACGGTAGAAGCTTGGTGGCCATAACATGCCAAATCCATCCAGTTATGGTCCTGCCAAGAAATTCAGCAGAATGTTTAGTTAGACTAATAGGAAATATTATCTGTTGTCATAATGCTGACGGGAACTCATTTTCTTTATAGCAATTCCATGTATTTATAATATTGCATACTTCAGTTTCTTCTTGAGAAGGGGCTTGATCGTGAGAGTTCATCGTCGCAGACTCAGAGCAGAGACTTTATTTCCATGGTTGCATGGTGATGGCATCAAATACGAACACTCTCTTGCATTTCGAGGACCTAGCGCTCCCTTCGGTATGTTTTCCGGGTCACTTTCTTTATATTGAAGTTTGTTGCCATCAATTTTCAGCTTTGCTTAATCATTTAGTTTGCTCTGCATATCGTTGTTGTTTGCTTTTGTTTTTCAGGAACAATACCTTTTGGTTTTCTTCATTGATTAATATCTGCAGATTTCTTCTTCTTTTTTCGTTGCTTCCTCTACGATTACGATCTTTCTAAATCGAATTTGTATATCGATGACCTTCCTTCTCAAGAAACGATTGCTGTTTTAGAGTTGTAATTCAATTATTCAGAAATCACATTGCATACACCTCAGTTTCAGGTTATAGTGATGACTGCAAACACGGGTGCCGAAAGAAAGTCTCTCGAGTTCTATCGAAAATAACTGGTAAGCACTTTCATGGGTAAACCTCAAAATCATAGGGAACTAAGCTTCATTCTAGAATAAAGGAAATCTTATTGTTTCAACTTGCAGGACTGAGAAAATACATAGCGGATGTAAGCAATAAACAAGTGATTATAAAGGCAGATTTCGAGATTCGAAATGTTTTTTTCGAATGAGAAAGGATTGACATCCACTTGAAGTTTTCAAGTGTTTGTCCTCCTTGTAAATAAGCTTAGCCACTGTTGTGGTCTCAGCGTTGTTTTAAGATTTTGATAGTGTTTTTGTTATAACTATTGATATCTAACTCATTGGCCGACTAATTCAGATTTGGGTTTTTGTCGGGAAATAACGGCAAATCTGAGCTCTCCCCAGCGCTTGTAGAAAGTCACATAGTGTGGGAGACATTAGTGTGCTTTTAATTACAATTGTAATAATCAAAACCATTTTTTATGAAAATATAAATTTATCTACACATAGATATTATTAGATTCAACATTGATAAATAACTTGAGTACCTATAACTAGGAACTAACAGTACTAAGCTTTGCTAATTTCCACAAAGCTAGCTAAGTAGCTAGTAAAAACCAATTGATGGTTAAGCAGCAGCCCAGAGACCTTAAGTTTTCTGCCCCTTTCCTTCATCATACTTCTCCAGATGAAGGTAGGTTAAGTCGAGGAAAAGTACTCTGAAGAACCAAGGAGATGGTCGCCTATGCCTTCTTCATGATATATCCCATAATTATGCCGAGCAGGCCGATCAAAATGACAACCATGAATGACAAACCACCGCCGCTTTTGCTGCCTTCACGCCTCAGAAGTTCCTATAACATTTTTAATCTTTATATGTAAGAAGTTCATATATGGCTCAGATTAAAAGAACATAAGAAACAAGGGAGCTTTTGACTGCAGTCTCCTAAGTACGAATTTAAAAGTATATGAACATAAGCAACACATGTTTTGGGAAATAGGGAAAACAAAGAGCTTTCCAACACAGCCTCCTATACACGGATTATTATTTACTAAGTTGATCTTCACAACAGAAGAAAAGGGCAGGGAAGCACAGAAAAATACCAAGAATAACTAAAAAAGCAAAACATAAAGGGCTTTCTGCCGCATACATGCAAGCATCAGTCATGAAGGAACTAGGAACGGATAATACTTCTATTATACACATTAATTATAATAAAGTCATGGTCTATTTTCCCTCACCAATTCTTGGCGAAGCTTGTTATTTTGTTGAATTGCCTTGTTTTTTTCCTCAGTCAGCTTTGTAACTACAGCTCTTGCCTGCAATTATAGAAAGTATCATTGAGGGTTATTACATTTGGGCTGTCTCACATTAAATGTGTATGGCATTTAGTAAAAGAGCTTTGGGCTCATGGTGCAAAAGCTGGCTAGGGAAATAATTGCCAGAGGCCTTCGATGGAAAACTGAGCAACTGCGCAAATGAATGCAGATAATTGACCTTGAAGATATGAAATTTACTATATCCAGATTGCCAACATAAATTACTATTATCAAGATAAAATGAAATCAATCATATGCATAAGCAGAAGCACACAGTGAAATAGAAGACACAGAATTTAAAATACCTCAGAAGACATATCTTCAGCTTCAAGCCCTTCAGTGGATGCTCTTGCACCCTGCATTCAGCAATGGAATATAAACTATTACGAAAAGTATAGATAACAAGTGAAGTAATAACAAAAACATATGCAGAAAAATCTTACCGAAGCAAACACAGCAGCATTTGCGTGCCTGGCATCCGAAACAGAGACTCCCGCTGAAGATCCCTCTTCCGATCCTTCTTGTACTGGTGAAGGTGGAGAAACATAAACCACTCTCAATTTGCACTCCTCGACTACATGTCCAGCTTCTTTGTTGAACTATAACATGAAAGATGAAACACTCCACATATATCATAAGCTGCACATATTTCCAAATGTTGAAATAGTAAAAAATATCATGTAAAATAAATAGTAACCACCATTTCTGCAGTTATATCCGTTGCCGTTACACCATCGTTCACTTTTACACTTTGAAGGAGGAATTTGTCCCTGCATTGCATATCGGGAGGAGCTTCCTTTTGCGCTTGCATTGTAACTAAATCAAAATGAACCATTGTTTTAGAATTTATCCTGAATCCGATAATGAGTAGAGATAGAAACAGTAAAATACAATTAATCTAGTGTACCTATAACTTCACATGCAGATCGAGGCAAGACGACCCCTGCGTTGGGACGAACGCAATACTTCTTTGGATTTGTTGTTTTCACCTGAAAACAAAATCAATTGTAACTCAAAAAGGCAATGTACAACATCAATTTGAGATTTAAACCTTAAAAAACAAAGGTTTTCAGGTTCGAAATGCTGATCAAATTCAATTTGCTGTGCTTACGATTATGATAAATCAAAGATCAAAGTTACAAAACTACATGTACCAACATTGAATGCGGAAAATCGAAGTCGACAGAGATGCGTACCTTGAAAGCTACATAATTATCAGTTTTATTCGACAATTGAAGAGAACATGAGATCTGCTTCCTCAGTTCAACTATTCACAAAACCACAACAAAATGAAGAAACAAATCAAAACAAAGCTCCAAAATAAAAGCGAAAGCCGTAGAACGGGGAGGGAAAAATAAAAGAATATACAAGGAAACTTGAGCTCAGAAGGCTCGCTGCTGAGAAGTTCGCCGGTACTCATTTCGAAGTAATGGCTGTGTCAATCGGGGAATAATCGCTTTGGAAAGGATCTGAGAAATTATAAAGTGTTTGGCTTCTTTTCAAATAGTGAACGTGCGTCGAAGAACCATGGAAAAGAAATCTGATATCTTTCTCTCCTCCTATTTTTGGACTCCTTTTTGAGTTTTTTTTCTTCTTTCCGGGCTTAAATATAAAATAAATCGGGTAAACCTACTTTAAGTATTTATTTATTTTATTTAAGTGCTTAATTTATTTTTTTAATATAATAAATATTTAAATTTTTATTTTTGTTAGACAGGTGCTTAACTTAAAAAAATTTAACATTTAATCACTAATTGACGCATGACAAAAATTTTAAATTTAAAAGAGAGTTAAGGACCTATTTAGACAAAAATTAAAACATTAAACACTTAGTTTATCTAAAAAATAGTTTAGACACTTAAATGAAAAAATAAGATACTATGAACACTTATTTTATAGGTATAGTATCAAAAAATACTCATAACGTTTGACTAAATAGTCACTTTGGCCTCTATTTTTTTATAGAGCACTTTGACTCCTAACGTTTCATTTTGACTCAAAATGACCCTCAATGGATAAAAAAATATTAGTTCACTAACGGTAAACACATTTATATGGCGTGACAATATTACACGAAATCATATACTAACATAACAGTGCCACATATACAAGGGTTTTGTAATTTGACTTTGAGAGGGAACAAACTCATACATTTATTAGGTATAGTTCACGCCTTAATCACTCAATGTATGATGTCATGTAAGATCGTCATTTCAAGGCGTTTATCGTTAATTAACTAATGACTTTTATCCATTGAGGAGTTATTTTGACCCAAAATAAAACATTGCAGATTAAAGTGTTAAAAAAATAAAGACAAAATAGCTATTCAACCAAATTTTTTAACATTATGCCTATTTTTATATTTAAGCCTTCTTTCTATTATTATGATTTAATTACTGCTACTTATTGTTTTTATCATCTTTAAATATGTTTAAAATTTGAGAATATTATCTAGATTATGTTGTGAGATTTTAATTTTATGAAGTAGGGTTTTATTTTACGAACTAAATATGATTGAACAATGACAGTAAAAGACATCGGGAAGTATAACCTTTTTTGAGAATTTTCTTAATTTGAAAATGGTTGTATGAAGTTTTTCTGAAGACTTCTAATACGCTATTCAAACACTCTTTCGCGAAAAACCATTCTATTTCATTAAAAAAAATCAAAATCATTATTTGTGCAAAATACCCTCTCAAATTCTTTTTAAATCTTCTCTAAAATTTAATATAATTTAGTTATTGAAAAAAGTTAATATATATTTTTTAGATATTAGTTGGTATAATTTAGTTAAAGTGTGTGTTAAACGATGTGAGAATTGGGCGGAGAATATTCTAAAACTATGGGATTCGAACCAACAATGTTGAGTCACGTCAGTACACCCCATGACGTAGCAAAAAAATTATCCGACGATTACCACCAGAGATCCATGTACGAGGAACAAATTGGGGTGAATAAGGGTAAAAAATTATCTATTTAAAATCTGAAATTATGAATTTAGAGAAGATAGATATCCAATCACGAATCCACGATGTCGATTCCTAAGCTACAACGTTAACGCTCTGTGGCAATTTTTTTGAAAAATTCATGGAGGTTGGGGTTTCCCCTTTTTGAAAACATTTTATTAGAAGGGGAGTCGCCACCGGTCACTTGGGTAAGGTAGACCGAACACCAGAACACAAAACTGGAGATTCTAGGGCTTAGGAGTCAGTTACGTGTGGGGAAGGATTAGCACCCCCACAACGCCCAAAATTGGTACTAAAAATAATTACCGCTTCATTAATATTAGAAATTATTAATTTAAAGTGACGATTTAATTGAAATTTGGTTATACAGACGAGTATATTTTAAAGGTCCTAATATTCGAGAAGGAACGTCCGAACCACCACCACTACGACTGATACTGGCCCCGTTCGTTACTGAATAAAAGAACATCACATGACATATATATATATTCCGATGAGCAAGAACTTAGAAATGATTTAAACAAGCATGCATGGCAAATAAATATAAATGAAGGCAAAAGCAACAAGACCCCAAATTACCACATCTAAGCATATATTACATGAATGATCTAACTTGTCAACTCGAACTTAAAAATTAGATAATTTTTTAAAAAAAAAATTGACCGAGCCGGATTCGGATAGTTTCGCCGGGCCTGAGCTAAAATATTTTTATAATTAGATATCCGACCCGGTATATACTTTTGGTAATAAACTTTTTTTAATGTGAATGAATGGAAATAATTGAGCTAGTTCAGATAACAGCTCAGCTCCCCAAGCTATCATGGTACAAAGCATCGACCACATTAGGAGGAGGATCCAAAAATGGTTGATTCCATGCTATCTTGGCTAGTATATCGACCACTATGTTTGCACTCCAGTCTACCACACTAAATCTCACTTCGAATCAATTTATTTTATTTTATATAAAATGATATGGTGAAAAAAATATATGAGAGATTGTATAATCTATGTCACACGGCATAAGATAGAAGTATTATATTGGGTAATTATTGTTACATATATTAGCCAAACCCAATATAAAAAAAGCATCTATGTAATATGCCAAGAGTCTAGGCTTTTTTGTCTCCCGCCCTAACAGGGCAAAGATTTTTATACTCCCAACGTTCAAAAAAAAAATAAGTGGACCCCATTTAGGGGAATCTTTAGAAAAATGTTTTCGTGCTTTGAAATTTTAAGTAATTTAGCCATGCCCGGACCATCATTCTTCATGCACGGCAACACCACCTGACTCTTCACAAAAAAGTGACCGTTTCTTGTTAATCCGTTTTTTTTGGGAATAATGGGAAAGATTAAGCCTAATGCTCCTTCAATGCATGGGATTGAACCATATTCATAATTTCATTAAACACTTATTATATACTACTTCTTGTCAAAGTTTGCTAAATTATTATGGAATAAAACACAAAAGACATTTCGATAAAAAATATTAAATTTTTTAAACAATTAAATTCGAACAGTTTTGTTAAAACTAACCTATAAAAACACCGTAACTGTAGTAAGAATCCAAGTGGAAGACGGACATACAGTAGATTCGAAACACATACTAAGATAACATGCAAAGCCAAATGATACGGTCCCAACATCGAGACTTGCGCAAAATACAGCCAGTAGCTACCATAAAACCTACCCTACCCTCCAACTATTCCATCCCTCGTGGCGACGCAACAAGAAGAAATGACCGTTGCAAACATGAACTCAATTAATTTATAAATTAATATGCGCCTCTTTATAAGATCCCGAGCTGAAATTATCAACCCCAGAAGAATCCCACGTCCAATCATTCTTTACATTCGTATCTCTCATTTGCTTCATCATTTCTATTCTCTGACCAGCTAATGCTATTTTATTACAATGGAGTCTTTTAGTTCCTTCTTGTTCTTCTATTTCGTCTTCGTTTTTGCTTCTTTTTTCTGTCCGACGCCGCCATTATCAGTAGCTACAAGCTCGGTTGTCAATGGAACTGCACCTTGTACAACTAACACCACAAGGCACCGCCATAAGTGGATTGGACCCGTCGGTCACCGGCTGATTACCGTCGACGTTAATGGGTTGGGTCATTTCCGGTCAGTTCAAGACGCCGTTGATGCTGTCCCGGAGAACAATAGAAAGAATGTTCTAATTCGTATCAGCGCTGGATATTACATGTAATTCTTCAATTTTATTAAGAAAAAAATACTCTTAGCTAGAAAATGCTAAACCTACTTCACTGCAAAAATGTCTGTCTAACAGTGTAAACGTTTTTTTTTTTTTGGAACGGCGGCGTTGCAGAGAGAAAGTGGTGGTGCCGGTGGCAAAGCCGTACATTACGTTGCAGGGAGCCGGGAGAGAGGTGACGTTCATCGAGTGGCATGATCGTGCAAGTGATCTTGGATCCAACGGCCTATCAGCTTCAAGGTAAAGAAATCTGAAACCACCGAAAGATAACTAATAACATTCCACGTCATTAATTCTTCAGACCGAATAGAGAAAGTGAAAGCAACAGCTCTGAAAACAGTAAATACATATAGATATAAATGTAGATACCTATATTTATTATAACTCTGTGCTGCATGTGACTTTATTTTGGCGGTAATACTTTGTAGCTGAAATAGTGAAATACATTGAAACCAAACATTTTGAACAGATTAACCATGAAAACAGTAACGTTGTTAATGAACGTACATTGTATAGAATACAGCACCGGCACCCATGCCAGGAATGCAAGGGTGGCAGGCGGTGGCGTTCCGGATATCGGGCGACAAGGCTTATTTCTCCGGCTGTGGATTCTATGGTGCACAAGACACTCTTTGTGATGACGCTGGTCGCCATTACTTCAAGGAGTGTTACATTGAGGGATCAATCGACTTCATCTTTGGAAACGGCCGCTCCATGTACAAAGTAAGAACTATATATATTCCTTCATTTTTTTTCAAACATCCTGGTCTAATCTACTCTATGATATAAGTATATATTTTCTCAAAAAAAATATGATATATATATACACACATTCAATAAAAAGACAAAGATAAAGGGTTGTTCCCGTGACTTGCGGTGGAGACTTTGAAAACCAGAGATGATTGAAATGAACAATGTGAAAGAAAAATGAAAGGACGTTGCATTACTTTGTTGGCGCATCTACCGTAAAACAACTTAATTTAAGTTTTAAAAAATGATAAGTTTTGAAATTTGTTTAAGTAATCTAAAATGTTATAATTTTTAAAATTTGTTGAAAAAACATGTTGCAACCTAAAATTGTTCTTTTAAGTTGTTTAGCATGTCTGACTCTTTTTTTTTAGCAGTCTTGTCTTGTCCATAAAGCTTAAAGAAAAAGGAAGAGAGCTTTTTTCTCATATCAACCAGAGCCTTTTGTCTGTCAGAAACTAGTGGTACCCAACTGGTCTAAAAATAGTAAATTACAAATACTTAAGTAAACAATCATAAAATATGCAGCATTTTCATGCAGCATATACATCTCTACTGACTTGAGCCATCTTCTTGAATCAAAGAACACCCAGCCACAAGATTCGAGGTCTCCCTTTTAAAGTATTTTATTACAGTAGATTTATTGCTTGGTTGCTTGCTTTTTGCCAGGACTGTGAGCTGCACTCCATAGCCACAAGATTCGGATCCATAGCAGCCCACGGCCGGAACTCACCCTACGAGAAGACGGGTTTGCATTTGTCAGCTGCAAGGTGACGGGTACGGGTCCACTTTACGTGGGTCGAGCCATGGGTCAATACTCGAGGATTGTCTATGCTTACACATACTTTGATGACCTGGTTGCTCATGGTGGGTGGGACGACTGGGACCATGTCAGCAACAAAAATAAGTATGTACCCTTCAATTTTCTTTTAATTACAGACGACGACGTGTTACTCTTATTGTAAAGAAATAATCGCTTCATTTTTCAGGACTGCGTTTTTTGGGGTTTATAAGTGCTTGGGTCCCGGAGCTGCTGCGGTGCATGGAGTGTCATGGGCAAAGGAACTAGAGTTCGACGAGGCGCATCCCTTTCTAGCCAAAAGTTTTGTCAATGGCAGACTGGATTGCACCCTGGGATGCCTAGTACAACTGACAAACAACAATATACAACCTGACCGATATACTATGTTCCATTTCCTTTGGCATTATTTTATTAATTTGATTTGATTCAATTCAATTATTGTTTGCATATATACTGTAACGAAACAAATAAGTTCTTATCATTCATTTAGTTCTTCAAGATGTAACGCATATTTTCTTTTAAATTCTTTCTAGGTATTTCCGGTCATTCAATAATTACAATACCAGTTTCATATATTCTCTGTTCTAAAATAAAATGCAAACTTTTCTGGAAATAAAAGCAATCTTTTAAGAAACCGATCAAAGAATCGTAAATTGCACAATGAACACTTTTCCCCATGATCAAATAATTGTAAGTCAAAAGAAAGCTGCTTTATTAACTTGAAACATTGAAAGAATATGCATTAAAATAGAAGGAAACATTACATTGCAACAGGCTTTTGCCTCACATTATACGACAGTTTTTCTGCGAATCAAGCATTTCTGGGGATCTGCAAAAGTAAAACGTGTTCGTTAGCTAAAACAATACAAGGAAAATGCTCCTTTTGTCAAACCAATAGTGGAAGAATTAGGAATCTACAATCCTATTGTAAGACATCGATTACATTGCAAGGTATTGCTAGATTGCAGCAAAAGGAAGAGAACTTTACAGGTGATTAAGATTGGACGAAGCAAATTCCGGAGCCAGCTCTTGCACGATATCATTTGGTGGCTGACCACATTCTTGCATGTTTTGCACGAGGTCGAAAATTCTGGTGAAGTTTTTTGGATCATTTTCATAAACTCTAATAAGCTCCTTTATTAGTTTGTTTTGGGAAGAGTAACGTTCATAATCTTGTTTGCTCAGACTGGCTTTATGCTCTTCAAACCAGTGTGGGTATATTTCTCCGATTTCCTTCATGGGTTCATGAAGAATCTTCTCAGACAAAAGTTGTTGCATCTGGATTCCATGTCCTGGTCAAGATTGAGTATTTATTCCAAGCACATGCTACTAATCAATCCTAAAACCTATATAATTGACAACAATAGCTGGGACTATGAATATTGACTAACATAAGATGTGTGTGACATCCCATAACAAATAGCCTACCCGGGCAAATAATTGCAGGATAAAGTTCACAAAACATTTGAAAAAAAAAAAAAAATGGTTATCAAATTTTTAAAAGTTACATAATAAATAATAAATTTTAATTTTTATTATAAAATAGTTAATTATCGTCAAACAAGTGATATAATAGGCACAAAATTTTATATAATAACATATTTAATCCTTCACACTTATACATTCAATCAATTTAGTTCTAAATAAAAAAATTCAATAAATATTATTTTGCTTTAATTGTTTATTATTCTTCTATTACAATTTACACCATCTACATTTATTCCAAGATTTGTATAGATTAAAAAAACACAATACATCTACTTTAGATAGATAACCTTACCTCCTCTTTAGTTTACATCTCGCAATCTGTCTTGCACTAACCTTAACTAAATTAAAAAATTTAGTCATTATTATTTACACATTCTTTTAATTTGTTCATATTTTTAATTAAAAATAATTTAATATCACTATTTATTTTTCAACAATAAAAAACAATATTGCTATATATAGTATATTCTTGTATTTTGTAAACAATGATAGGCTTTAGCTTAGTGGTTAAATATATACCATTCATCCTACACCAATCAAGTTCAACTCCCCTCATTTTGCTTTCCCTTTTTCTTGCTATTCAAGTCGGGTAATCCCATTCCTAATTCTACAACCCCTGTCGGTATTGAACCAGATTCTTGCTTCTTTTCTTCACCATGTCCATCTCCCCCTTTCCTATTAACAAAAGAATAAAGCTAAGTATTTCGAAGAAACAGTAACAAAAACCTAACCTAGGCAAAACACCAGAGTTTAATATCCAAAAACAAAATTGAATACTGAGAAATTGAAAGAAAAAAAGAAGCACCCTTGATGAGGAGGGTTGAAGTACAGATTCCAGAAATCATCCAAAGCATCTGAAAGAAAGAATAAATCAAATCCAAAAGGTTTAAGAAACAACAGAGAATGAAGATTGAAGGTTAAAGAATAAAAAGAAAAAACATAATCAAGAAGTTGGTCTAAATCATCAGAATAGTCTGTCATTTTTGCTGTCAGAAGCTTCTACTATAATCCTCTGTTTCTCTCTAAGTACAAAGTACGGCAAGAAGATAGTAAGAAATCACAAATCAAATACACGAAACAAAAGGAACATACAAAGGAGATTGCCAAAAAAAAACCCCACCCTATTAATTATTGGAAAAAAACTTTAATACACTGTATAAATTTTAATTTATACTTGCTTTTCAGTTATAGGGGTTAAGATTTTAGTTCAGACTGTGTATCAAAATATAACCCATAAATATTTAGAAAAAAATTTGATATGCAGGTTGTGCTGTAACACCCTTACCAGTATTTAATCTCCAATACTATTTAGAGTGTCACATAATAAATTGCTAACAATCTATAATAATCATTTATTTAGAAAACATCATTAAATCACTTTTTATCTTAACAAAATCAATTTATCTAATTTTTAATTAACCAAATTAATTCCAATTCCATGCAGCAACCTAGCATTTTATAACTACAACCTAGCAATATAAGTGTCTAAAAACTGTCTAATTTAAAATTTTAATTGATAGTTCTATTTTTTTTTTCAAAAAGTTATCCGATTTATATACTAGTAATCCATCTAACCATTTTTTTAATTTTAATATAACTACTCACCCTTCATTATCAACATAAACTAGTTTATAAGTTATTACAAACCATATTAAGACTAGATTAAAACCGACTAATATTAACATATACATGCCATCTAATAACATCAAAATACATCAAAAGATATTATTACTGATACCGTAGTTATACTCTTTGCTGATAAGATGTCAATTGCTCCTTACTCCGATTCCTTCTTTTTACCTACGCGTGAAAATCATCACACGTTAAGTATACACTTGGTGAGGCAATAATAAAATCCAGTACAATACTACATACTTATAAATATAAAGATGTAACCATAATCATGCATCAAGATCACTAGATATATATTACCATCATGTTAATCATATATTAACATAATATAAATCGAATATAACTTTCTTACCAATATTCTTGCCATTTACTTTGAGAGTTCATAAACTCTTTTACCTGTTTATCATTTATTAATCAATAAACCATAGCCCAAATATAAGCCTATGAGGACCCTAGGTACACGAGTTAAATATGCACCGAAGTACTAATATACATAAGGTCGTGCCCACCATAATACACATAAGGTCGTGCCCACTATATGCACTAAGTGTCCTTTATATACACTATAGTACTAAACCGAGTATGCATCGTGTTGATGGACTCTATGGCATGCCAACTATACCATGTCCCTCAATGACATACTTGACCATATATTCTATATTTATTTTATCCATGGCAATGTATATCAACATAATTTAACATTGGGCAGTTCATACCCGAAATAACATTCATATATATAACTAGTGATCCATGCATTTATATTCAACTTTTGACATATTTAGAACATGTCAAATATATAATTAATGACATAAATATCATGCTAATATAAACAAGGTAGACTTATCGCAAGTCTTCCTAATATCTATGTATCATGTTATTTATGCATTGCACTCACATTGACACTTTATATATGTCAAAATTTAAATCCTCACTAAGCTTTACTCTTGATCCTTTTCCTTTTCTTGGTTGCTAGCTCAATTCTGATTTTGATCACGATCTATACGTGCATCATTTACAACACATGTATATTTAAAAAAATACATGTTAGTATCATACTAACATAGGTACGTAATAAGAAAATAAATTTTTATAAATTCTTTCAAAGTTTATTCGATACTAATTCACTTCATATAATTCATACCAATCTCAATACTTCAAATTTCTTTTCATATCCAAATTAAAGAATGATTCATAAATCATTCTAACAATTATTCAATCATGATACCTCAATTTAACCAACTTCTAGTTTAAACCCCTTAATTTCTATACTATCCGATTTAATCCTTTAACCTTAACAAACTTCCAATTTGGTCCAAACAACATTTTAAAACTTATAGAATCATTAACTCCACATATCTAACCTTAATAAAATTCTTCCATAATTTTCTCTAATCTCTTCACTTTGACCGAATATGAAAGGTCATTATAGACTTGATTTCCAACTTGATTCAAGCATGAATTAAACTTCAAAACATCATTTCTAAGCATAATCAATCATTCTCATATCAAAATTCAAACATCCTCTTCATCCACTAGTTTCAAGAACTCAAGATTTAAGCATGGAAAGTATGAACAATTAATACCAAATGATAGAGAATTTCATATAAATCAATTTCATGTTTCATACTTTCATCTAAAATCCTACTAGATTGGCTTGAAAAATTAAAAAGAAAATGTCACATACCTTGGGTAGAGATTTCGGCACTTTAGAGAAATTATGAAGAAAAGCCTTAAACTTTCTCTTTATTCAATTTAGACCATTTGTCACCTATTTATAAAAATTCAAATAAAAATCTCCTTAATAGTCAAATGACTATTTTTACCCTTGATATCCAATGCCTTTTATCTTGCGAAATATTAATTTATTCATCTCAAGGATCAAAAATAAATCATCAAATTAGTAGTTATCAATTTTGCCCTTGTAATTTTCCAAAATTACAATCTTGCTATTTTTATCCAACGGCTCATATTTAACATGGAAAATCTAATTCAATCCAATGGTCCATGTTAAATTCTTCTAAAATAATGCATGGAAAAGATAATTTTAAACTTGTCTTATCTTTTAACAAAATATCTCAATTATTCAATTCGATCCGAATTCTTATCAAACTTTAACTCTTTATAGCTTTTAACACAAATTTCGTACAAAAAATCCAAGTAACACGAAAACGTCATTCTTGGGGGTAAACTATTCATTTACGGGACTAAAATACATAACTTTTGAAAATTACAATTTAGTCCTTAAATTTTTTCCTAAGTTTATATTTTAGTCCTTAAAGAAAAACAATGGAACGCGAATGCATTAAATAATTTTGGCTGATTCTTCTATAGTAATAGGATAAGGCTGATGGCAGCTTGTTTTGCCCGATCATTTCGTTCATATCAAGGCAGATAAACATTTAAAAAAAAAAAAAAAAACAGGATTTCTATTCTTAAATCAGTCTCCCTCTAGTTTTTACTCAACCCAGATCAAAGAAGTGTAAAAGCCAATGTTCAGGGAGGCTATTTGAGTCAATCCGTACTGAAGTTTCTGGTTGATGTTCCTATCATTCTTCGAGCTGGAACAGAGAACAAAACCCATAAAATATGTATATATTTAGAGGGTACAGTAATAAATAGGTTTACAGAAAAAGTGGATAATAAGAAACAGGACATGTTATCAGAATTGAACACTTGCAGAGGCCAGCGCGCCTGTGTTTGGTCCACAAGCTAACTGCTAGCCCAACCAAATCCCGTACAAAAATGCTTTAGTGTTTTGTTCGGACATGGGATACACTGGAAGTGAAACTCTGCTATCTGACTCCTCAACAATGGCAGCTAATAGCCAATATTACCAGGGACAAAAACATGTACTTTAGAGGGGAAATAAAAGAAAAACACTTGTTGTAAGATGTTGAGATTTAGTACTAAAAAGAGATTGATTCTTGTAATAATTTGCAGCAATTTTGCAAGTGTTTTGAGAAAGAAACAATGAAGAAATATTAGAAACTACAGTAAGAAATTGCATAAAAGAAACATCGATTTTAGAGGCATCAGATTCTATCCCATAACAGCTACGCATCTGAAACCACACTAAACTCGTCATCTTCCAATGGAGCCGGCAAGTTTAGATCTATCAGGTTGTTGTCAAATTTGCCTGAATTTGCGGCGGCAGCAAGCAAATGGGATCTTTTGTGACCGCCGAGTGCTTGTCCTGAACCGAACACTCGACAGCACAATGAACACTCAAATATCCTGCCGTCGTTGGAACCAACGAAAGCAGCAGCAACGGCTGCAACTTTACCTGTTTTCTTAGTTTCAGAACAAACCCTTTTGTTTTCATCCAATGTGTAATAAGATCGAAACGTTTTCTTACATTTCTCACATCGATGTTTACCACGAATCTTCTTGTTGTTCAACTCCTGATTGGATTTTTGTTCCATTTTTTTGCTTTTCCAGACATCTCTTGACAGCATGATAAGACACATAGCAACGTGTTCTTCAGGTGAAGCATCGGAAACTGAACTCACCGGTTCTGGCTCAGTCAGTGAGTCGACCAAACTGGGTTTCCTCAACAGCTCTCGATATCTCTTTGATCGTCGTCTCCGAGTTGGGTTTCCTGACTCGATCTCGCTTTCTAAATATTGAACGACGGACCCAGAATCGACGGCGAATGAGAATTCAGGATCTGCAAACCTCAAACTCTTCTTGGGATTCTCTCTTAACCCGTAAACCAGACATTTCTCTTCTCCAAGTTCCTGCTCCTTGCCCGACGAAGATGATGACGAAGAAGCTGAGTCAGTGCGGTCACCGGGTTGGTGCCGGTGAGTCGTCTTCTGAGTGGCTAAGTGAGCTTTCATGTGACCTCCTAAAGCTCTGCCATTAGAGAATGTTCGAGCACAGAGCTTGCATTTGTGCTTCTCCATTATCGCAGAACTGAAGCCAAAGATCAAAGTAACCCCTTTTTTTCTTTTCCTCTCACCAAAAAGCATGAAAAAACAATGAAAAGAAAAGATTTGGGAATTTAAAAGAAGTAGGTGACAAGCATTCATCCACCAAAAGACACACGATCCAACCCAAAATTATGATTTTTCATTTAATTGTTTATAAAATATTTAAAACAAACTAAAAAATATGTGTATGATAGTAATGAAAAAACAAAAAACAATAATGTTGATAGCATATTTGTTTGAAATAAGCAAATAGAAAATATGAACAATGTATGATCATGTCAACAACGTTCATAGCATGTAAACTTTGCCCATAAAAAATATAGTAAAGTTCACAATGTCATTCAAACCAAGTAAAATTAATTTTTTTTCTCATTGGAGTTTCAAAATTTTTGATAAATTTAGAGATTACTTTGTAATAATTTGATAAGTTTAATGACTATTTTTGTAATACCCCAAAATTTACTAAGTTGATTAAGGATCATTTAGCACTAAGATAATAGCTTAAAAGCTAACTTAGTGACTAAAATGACAAAAATGCGAAAGATAGGATTTCTTTAATTATGGGTTTTGGAAAGGAAATTTCTAAGGTTTAAAGGTCTCATATGATAGATAGTGAATTGAATAAGGTATTCTTAAAGTTTGGTTGAATTCCAAGGAAAATTGGAATGGGAATTGAAGTTTAAAAAGGTAGTGACCAAAATGGAAATTTTGAAAATTTTATGGCTAAAGTATAAACTTTGGAAAAGTTTGGGGACTAAAGTTGTAATTTCCCAAAAGTTAAGGGTTTTTATTTCATAAATAAACAAATCACCTAAGGGTGTGAATCGAATGCGGAATTATTGGTTTGATCTGATACTTAGATTATTGGGAAAATCGCAGTTAAAGTTTAAGTGGAATTCGGATAGCCGGACCGAACTAGAAAATTTTGAAATTTTTCTATATGATAGAGAAAGGTTATAAAAGTCATTTCCAGGTGTTGGAAATATTTTTAGTTCGATTCAAGATGAATCCTATAGTTTATTTCTGAGTAAAGGATTATTTATCAGTATATTGGATCGAATGGAAATTTTGGAGACTGATCCAAAAGCTATGGAAAAGACATAAAATGTTATTTTATGAATATTTTATTATGGTTGGTTGAATTCTAACTAGATTTAGTTAGATTTTAATGGAATGGCAATTTGAAAACAAACTAGTAAATAAAGACTAGTTGGAGGGCAAATTGGTCATTTGGACCCAATGGCAATTTTGAAATATTTAAAAAGTTATAAGGGCAATTTTGGAAAGAGGAAATGGAAGATTAAATCTTGGCCCTTGATTGATGATAAAATCAATCTCAACCATTGGATAAAAAAGGCAAAATTGTAATTTCACTATTAAATGAATTTAATAGATATATGTGTAAAATAATGGTGAATTCATCTTTTCCAGCAACAAACGTGAGGGCTAGGGAAAGAAAGAGAAAAAAATTTCCAAGCTCGATTCAAGCTCAATGGTTTTTATTTCATAAATAAACAGATCACCTAAGGGGTGTGAATTGAATGCTGGAATTATTGGTTTGATCGATACTTAGATTATTGGGAAAATCGCAGTTAAAAAGTTTAAGTGGAATTCGGATAAATTTACCGAACTAGAAAATTTTGAAATTTTTCTATATGATAGAGAAAGGTTATAAAAGTCATTTCCAAGTGTTGGAAATATTTTTAGTTCGATTCAAGATGAATCCTATAGTTTATTTCTGAGTAAAGGATTATTTATCAGTATATTGGATCGAATGGAAATTTTGGAGACTGATCCAAAAGCTATGGAAAAGACATAAAATGTTATTTTATGAATATTTTATTATGGTTGGTTGAATTCTAACTAGATTTAGTTAGATTTTAATGGAATGACAATTTGAAAACAAACTAGTAAATAAAGACTAGTTGGAGGGCAAATTGGTCATTTGGACCCAATGGCAATTTTGAAATATTTAAAAGTTATAAGGGCAATTTTGGAAAGAGGAAATGGAAGATTAAATCTTGGCCCTTGATTGATGATAAAATCAATCTCAACCATTGGATAAAAAGGCAAAATTGTAATTTCACTATTAAATGAATTTAATATTTATTTAATAGATATATGTAAAATAATGGTGAATTCATCTTTTCCAAAGAACAAACGTGAGGGCTAGGAAAAGAAAGAGAAAAAAATTTCAAGCTCGATTCAAGCTCAAACTTGGTTTTTGTGTAATCTCTTCAACAAACGTAATGGTTTTTATTTCATAAATAAAATGTATCACCTAAGGGTGTGAATTGAATGCGGAATTATTGGTTTGATCGATACTTAGATTATTGGGAAAATCGCAGTTAAAGTTTAAGTAGAATTCGGATAGCCGGACCGAACTAGAAAATTTTGAAAATTTTCTATATGATAGAGAAAGGTTATAAAAGTCATTTCCAAGTGTTGGAAATATTTTTAGTTCGATTCAAGATGAATCCTATAGTTTATTTCTGAGTAAAGGATTATTTATCAGTATATTGGATCGAATGGAAATTTTGGAGACTGATCCAAAAGCTATGGAAAAGACATAAAATGTTATTTTATGAATATTTTATTATGGTTGGTTGAATTCTAACTAGATTTAGTTAGATTTTAATGGAATGACAATTTGAAAACAAACTAGTAAATAAAGACTAGTTGGAGGGCAAATTGGTCATTTGGACCCAATGGCAATTTTGAAATATTTAAAAAGTTATAAGGGCAATTTTGGAAAGAGGAAATGGAAGATTAAATCTTGGCCCTTGATTGATGATAAAATCAATCTCAACCATTGGATAAAAAGGGCAAAATTGTAATTTCACTATTAAATGAATTTAATATTTATTTAATAGATATATGTGTAAAATAATGGTGAATTCATCTTTTCCAGCAACAAACGTGAGGGCTAGGGAAAGAAAGAGAAAAAAATTTCCAAGCTCGATTCAAGCTCCGAAACTTGGTTTTCAGGTAATCTCTTCAACAAACGTAATGGTTTTTATTTCATAAATAAACAGATCACCTAAGGGTGTGAATCGAATGCGGAATTATTGGTTTGATCTGATACTTAGATTATTGGGAAAATCGCAGTTAAAGTTTAAGTAGAATTCGGATAGCCGGACCGAACTAGAAAATTTTGAAAATTTTCTATATGATAGAGAAAGGTTATAAAAGTCATTTCCAAGTGTTGGAAATATTTTTAGTTCGATTCAAGATGAATCCTATAGTTTATTTCTGAGTAAAGGATTATTTATCAGTATATTGGATCGAATGGAAATTTTGGAGACTGATCCAAAAGCTATGGAAAAGACATAAAATGTTATTTTATGAATATTTTATTATGGTTGGTTGAATTCTAACTAGATTTAGTTAGATTTTAATGGAATGGCAATTTGAAAACAAACTAGTAAATAAAGACTAGTTGGAGGGCAAATTGGTCATTTGGACTCAATGGCAATTTTGAAATATTTAAAAAGTTATAAGGGCAATTTTGGAAAGAGGAAATGGAAGATTAAATCTTGGCCCTTGATTGATGATAAAATCAATCTCAACCATTGGATAAAAAGGGCAAAATTGTAATTTCACTATTAAATGAATTTAATATTCATTTAATAGATATATGTGTAAAATAATGGTGAATTCATCTTTTCAGGGCTAGGGAAAGAAAGAGAAAAAAATTTCCAAGCTCGATTCAAGCTCCGAAACTCGGTTTTCAGGTATTCTCTTTAACTACAAAGTTGTTCTACTCTTCAAACTCTATCTTTTGATATCAATAATTCATGGAATCAATGCTTGATTGATGAGAATTTACATGAGAAATAAATTAGGGTTTATGGATCAAATTGGGGCTTTTGAGATTTTATGATTCCATGATTGAATTTAAGTTGAAATCAAGCTAGTGTGATGTTAAAATCATGATATTGAGTTGGGATTTAAGTTTTACATGTTTTGATTTTTATGAAGATGATTAGGGTTTATGGATTCAAGTTTAATTTAGGGTTTGTGATGTTGAAATAATGATCTAGTAAGCTTAAATTGTTGTTTGGAAGCAAAACCCTAAGTTAAATTGTGTATGGACCATTTCGGCAAATTGAAAAGTTGAAGGACCAAATCTGAATTTTTAGAATTTGGAGTGTATTTATGTTATTAATGATGTTAGAGACAAGAAAATAAAGTTAGAATGCTAAATTGATGTTGAATTGAATTAGTGACCATTTTGACAATTTGTCAAAGTTAAGTGACCAAATCGAAATTGAAGTTTTGTATGGGGGATAAATCTGATTTTTAGTTGTAATGATGGTATTAAGGTAGTAATGTTGAAAAGTTAAGAAGCTGGAATCCTTATCTTTGCATTTTAGTGACTATTTCGGTAAAGAAGGAAAATTAAGGAGAATTATTATGAATAATTATTTGATGAAGAAGGTCATAAGATGGTGGGTTAAAGCAAGTAATTGGACTAAATTGAAAAGTAGAGAAGTAATGAGAAGTTAGTATAAAAGTTGAAGTTGTTTATGGAAGCTGTGTAGAAAAATTGGTTTATGACAGTAACTTTGAAAATTCACCATAAATTCTACAAAAATGGTTAGATAGTGAATTTTATACTGATGTAAAGATTTGTTCGTCTAGTTTCGTGTCCAACAAACGGAATCTGATTTTGAGCTCCGAGTCAAAAGATATGAATTTTTAAGTGACGAAAGGTCAGAAAACAGAACACCAGTCTGTTCCGAATTTCAGCACTGTAACTGACTTTGAAAATTCGCCATAAATCGTACAAGTTGAATTTGGGCTATTAATTTATACGTTTGAAAAGCTTATCGAATCTAGTTTCTTTCAGAACAAACGAAGTCGAATTCTGAGTTATATATTATTTTATAAAAATATTTCTTCGAATGTACTGCAAGCTGCCAGAAAATGAGAATTGGTACACTTTGTATCTAAGGTTCATTAGTAAGCTTGAAAGGGGTTAATGGAAGTTCAAAGTGGTTACTAAGGACCATAATGAATTTTTGAACAATACAAGGAAGAAAGGAAAACGTTTGGAGATTTTGTATTCGAATGATTATTTTGGACAATATGTCTAAGATATTGTTAGATTGGGATCTAACAAATATTTTACTTATTTGAATTATGAAGTTAAGTTCGAATCAAGGGATGTTCGAGGTACAATGAAGGAAAGGATCAAAGAGGACTTAGTGAGGCATACTAATAAATGTCCCAGGTGAGTGCAATGCATACATAACATTATACATGGATGTTTCATACATCACCGGTAGGACTTGCGATGAGTCTAATCATTGATCATATATTTGACATATTTTAAATATGTCAAAGGTTGAAAATAAATGCATTGATCACTAGTTATTGATGATGGTATAATATGAATGTTATTTCGGCTATGAACTGTTAAATGTTGATATATATTGATATATGTTGCCATTGATGACTTAAATGATGAAATAAAGCTCAATGTATGATATAGAGGTTCGATGGTATAGTTGGATATCCATAGGGTCATAAACAGATGTATAAATAATCTAAGCATTTCAGGTAAAGTGCAAATATTATAAATACTCATTGAGGAGTATACTCATGCATGGTTTGAGTATACAGACTTACTACGGGTGCTAAACACTTCGGTGTAATTTCATAAAAACTCAATGAGGGATATATTGTATACTTCGGTAAGTATACAAAAGCACTTCGGTGTTAAGCACTCCCGGTAGAGTGCAAATAATACACATACTCAAGAAAGATGGGTATGGGGGGATGACTCGTGTACATAGATTCTCTTAATTCGATACTTTGGGCTAAATAAATTAAAAAGAATAAAAAAGAAACAGGAAGATAAGCTTGAAAGCTTGCAGATAGAAATGGGAAAAAGGTATTGGTAAGCATTGAAAGCTTACGGATGGAATGGCAACAGTATTGGTAAGATCTAATCTTATCACTTTGATATACATATTTATTTATGTTAAAGAGCATATAATGGTAAGGTGATCATATGCACTGTTAATCATTAATATTGATATTATGACAATTGCACTTGAATTCGAATTATTGCCTCACTAAGTAAATACTTAGCATGTAATTGTTTTACACGTAGGAAAGAAGAAATGGTTGGAGTAAGAAACATAAACGGACATCAACAATTAATAACATGTACATCAATATCAGTAAGATATCTTTTGACATTGTTTGATATTTACTAGTTGACATGTATATTAAAATGATATGTATGCTCTGATAGAATTTGTATTTTATGTGGTATCTGGATGAATTTTAAGTCAGACAGTTTTTAGGTAGTTTCATTAATTATATAAAGTCAAATTAAATTAATAAGTTGCTATTTGAAATTAAACTCGATTTGAAGATTAAAATATTATATTAAAACTATACGCGATTAACTACATTTGTAAATAGAAACTAAATATATTGTAATATTTTTAGAAGAATCAAAATTTTTACCGAGTTACAAATGTAGAGGGTTTTACAAATATTTTGTGATATCTCCGACTCGTATTCAGCTATGAATACGGGAAAGGAGTATTACAATTTTGTAACAGTTTAATAAAATTCCGTGATCATTTTATAATATTTTAATGGATTTAATAATTTATAATTTCATAAACAAGATCGGTTTGGTTTTAGAAAATACTTTTTATTTTTAAAAAATAATTTTCATTTTTTTATTTTTAAAAAAATAAAAAAACATGCTTGGTTAATAGGATGTAGACTTGTTTTAAAAAATGAAAATAGTAAAAATGTGTTTGGCATCTAACTTTTTAAATTAGAAATAAAAAATAATTATTAAATAATTAAAATAAAATATAAAAAAATATTTAAGTAAATAAAATATGAGTAAATAAAGCAAAGTTTTAAAAAATGACATTAGAAGGATTTAAACTCGGGTTAAAATGAAGTTAAAAATTAAAAAACTCTTGTTTTCATATTTTCTACTTTCCTAAAACAATTACAATAAAAACAATGAAAACATATTTTTTATGTTTTCTAATTTTTCAACTAAACATGTTTTCTTCACATTTTTTTATTTTCTAAGAAAATAAAAATAAAAATATACTTCATTCTCTAAAACCAAAAGCACGTATCTAAAAAGTCATTTTTTTACTTAGTTTAATAACTATTTGTGTAATTTACCTTAAAATTACCACTAAATCAATTATAACATTTTGCTTACTATTTCATCTAATTTACTTATAAATATGTATTTGATGAACATGTGACATGATTTTGGAGATTAAAAAAATATAATTTCACCCATTTTAGTAAATTTTAAAAAATAACATATTTTCATTTAAAAAAGAAAGTGATTCATATAATAAAATAAACTAATACGAGTAAAAATATTACTTTTGAGATTATATAGTAGAAGAAATCATAGCTAAGGACGAGTTAAGAAAATCATCCGCAATTTAATGTAATTTGTGAATGTATGAGTTCGTATAAAAAATAAGATTATTTCACATTTTTAATTTTTACAAAAATTATGCAATACTTATTTTGTTGTTGGTATTTTTTCTTTTTCTTTTTAGCGTATCACAACAAGTTTACTCAAATACTCATTTATATAAAAAAATTAATGATAAAATATATTTGTAATTAATTTTATAAAATATGTATCATATTTATCATAGAAAATAATTTTTTTTAAAGATAAAACCTTAAATCTTGGTAACTTTACCAAAATATGATATCTAATTTTTTTCTCAGAAATATGGTATCTCTTAAATTATTTCCAAAAATATTATTTTTTTTACGGTAAAAGTGAAGTTGGATTCAAAAATTTTCAACTTTGAACAATATTTTTATTTTTTATTAAAAAATTAAAATCGAACTAAGGAGTTCCGACTTTGAACAATATTTTACACTAAAGTGTTGCATTTAATTTTGAAATCTTTTTTATGGTTTTGCCTCAATCCACCAACATCAGTAC